>CM046385.1:9093978-9664229 GCA_025413485.1 Ficus microcarpa | reverse complement strand
TTAAAATGAGTACAATGCCATTAATCTATCTAATGGTTAAAAATAGATTAATACTGGTAAGGTACTATTCATACCCTCTAATGGAGTTCTCCTTCAGAAACGTTTATATCTTATAAAATGGAAAACAACCATTACTATAAGGGAAATTACAGTAAATATGTCACTTTTTAAAAATATTTAAAGTAAATAGCATTTTTAAAAATACCTGAGGTAAATATCATATTTTTGATACATTGTTTATTTACGAAAATTTTTTAAGGTAATTTTATTGTAAATATGCTTCATAAATAATTATTTATTAAAAATATAAAATTGACCACAATATTTTATTTTCAATAATATTTTTAAAATAATTTATTGCGAATATGCTTCATTAAATATTTCCAACAATACTTTTAAAATACTTTTATTGTGAATACGCTTCGTAAAATACACTATGTACTGTAAATATACTATTTACCATCATCCAAAATGTCTTCTATTATTTATTTTTTATTACTACAGGTTTTTAAGAGTATTTATTACTGATACCCTTGACAACTTGCCCTCTCAAACTTTTAAGTTTGACAATTCACCCCATGAACTTGTTAAATTGTTGCAATGTACCCATTTTAGTTAATTTTACATTAAATAAAATATTTGAAATTGGAAGATTTACATTAGGATTTGTAATGGATTTAGAAATTTTTGGTTGAAATGGGTTTTTCAGTCTTCACAAGATGTATACGTGGGTTTTTCATAACTAATTTAACAAAAAATTAACATATAGGGGTTGCATTGTCACCATTTAACAAGTTAAGGTGGGCAACTTGTCAAAATTAAAACTTTGGGGGGGTAAATTGTCAAAAGGCAACAAATTTAGAGGGCATTAATGCTAAATACCCGATTTTTAGTCTACTTTCCTTCTGCTCTTACTCTAATTGTTCTTACATGTACCTATTCAATGTTAGGGTAATTCTCCTTTGGCTCATTAAACTCTCAAAAACTTTAGATTGATATTATATTCGCACGCGTATGATTCTTCCTTTCCTTCCATCATTTAATGTTTATAATTAATTTAGAGAGACTTCTAAACCACACACACTACCAATGAATTTTATGTTTACGAAAACATGCATGATTTTATCTCTTGCCAATGAATTTTTCATAAGAGAAAATAATACATGGTTAATCTCTGAGAGGAATGTAATATGTATAGGCGAACAACCACAAGTGGTGACGGTATAGCACAAAAACGGCAACCCATCTTATATAACAGATATTCGATTCCATACTAATTCTTCTCGGATAATAACGTTGTGTATTTGACGTGTATGAATATAAAAAATAATTATCAAGAGTGTGTATTAATGATTCCATATCTGTTTTATTTAACGTTTCAATAGATTATGAAAATGATATGGAATATAAGAGTGTAAAGACACCATCCACAGAAATAAATAAATAAATATGCATAACAAGTTGGAGGAGGTGGAGGTGTCTATATAAGAGGCGTACAAAAGGAATGACCCTGCTGCTGCCGAAATGAGAGACAGCCAACCACTGATGATGGGAAGCGTTTTGGGTCCGGCATTTTTCCAGATTTGCGTATCTCTCCAATTGGGCCAAGCTCGTGAGCTGGTTCCTACTTCTTCCCATTATTCCCATATTGTTTTTTTTTTTTTTTTTCCCTTACTAATAATTTAAAAAAAAACCAATTTCTTGTCAGATTTTATTCTTTTTTTAGTATAACAATCCAACATATGATTTTAGTTTTTCTTTTTCTTTTTTTTTTTTTTTTGTTGAAGCAGTAATTATTTATGTCCCTAATAATAAAAAGGACAGATTTGAGGTGCATTATACTTTTATGATTATTTTTATGATAAATTATACTTTTTTCCCCGAACTTTATAACTCTTTACAAAATGCCTCATGAATTTTAATTTGTAATATTCTTTTCCCCATGAACTTTGGAAAAGTTTGTGAATTTCCCCTCCCAATTAAATTTTGACGAAAAAATGCATCTAACACTCGTTGGAAGAAACAGTTGGGGGTTTTAAGTATAAAATTATGAAATCGCACATATTGGCAGGATTTTTGACACCCGTTACCTTTATTAATGTAAAATTATGAAGTTACCTATAAGAGAGAGATATGAGGAAAAAAAAAATTGGCAATAAGCCCTAAATATTTACTCTTTTAACTTAATTATAGGCGTTTCCTCTTTAATATTCGTAACTCATGCTTCAAATGAGTATTATGTATACTTTAAAAAAGTGTTATGTATATGTTTGTAGTCAAAAAAATTAATTGAGGGGGAAAATCCGTAAAATTTTCTGAAATTCAAGACAAAACAAGGTTTCAAATCAAAATTTGAGGGACATTTTGTGATATGGCCTAAAATTCGAGCGGAAAAAAATGTAATTTACCTTATTTTTATTTGTATTTTTTTGGCGGGGAAATGAAAACTGTACAGTGTCTAGTGGCTACGGCTGTTGAAATATCTTGATGCGGTGTAAGAGATTTATCATCGAATTTCGATTTCGCCAGTTATTTTTTAGAGTACATTAGAGCTTGTAAAAAGAGAAAATATCAATAATATTGGTAAATGATTGATTTTTTTTGTTTTTTTGTTTTGTTTAACACTTGAAAATAAAATTTTCGAATTTTACACTTTATAATAAAGTTATATCTCAAATTTTAGTTAAATTATATTTCCAATCACACATGTTTGAAGTTTCAATGTTTTCTGTTTCAGTAACTTAAAGGCCCACAAAAGGTGAAAAACATTAGGGGGAAAAAAAAAGACATTACAATACTTTACAACCCTTTAAAAAGTTTATTAGATCACTGTCAAATTTAGCTCAAAAATGGACCCAATGCTAAGGCCCAAAGTGATTAAAATTGGACCAAATTGTTTTAGAATAGTCTGATCTGGTCCAATTTACATGAGAAAAAAGACAGAGGATAGAATAAAATAGTATTTTTGATTAGGGGTGGCAATTCGTGTCGTGTTCGGGTACACGGGTCCAATCCGAACACGACCCGTTCTTTTCGTGTCAATTTCGGGTGACCCGAATTTGACCCGTTCACTATTCGTGTCGTTTTTGATTCGCAAAATTCGTGTCGTTTTCGATTCGTGTCGTCGTGTCACGACTTGTATTGCCATTCGTATCGTGTTCGAGTCGTGTTCGATCTAACCCGAACATGACCCGTTCTTTTCCGTGTCAATTTCGGATGACTCGAATTTGACCCGTCCACTATTCGTGTCGTCGTGTCGCGACCCGTATTGCCACCCATATTTTTGATAAGAGTAATAATAAATTATAACATACAATTTTAAAGATAATAATAAATAATATAATTAAATTTATAACCATACAATAACAAAAAATCTCTCCTTCCTTCTCTCTCTCAGTCTTCGTCCCTCTTTTTGTTTTTAATATGAAATTATACACGTAATTTTATTATTAAAAATTAATTATAAATCCGTTATTTTCTAGAAAATTCAGGGAAATCTATGATTCACCAGAAAATATATTATAATTTGTTATCTTTTAAAAAACTTACTATAAACTTTAAAAATACTTATAAAATATGTTATTTGTTAGAATTTCTCAAAAAAAAAGTATGACCCGGTGTTTTTCTTAAGACCGCAAGTAATGGGTCAGATTTTTTAAACCTGATGAACCAGAGTGTATACATCCTAAATTAAACTATTATGAAGTATTTGAATGTTAAATTTATATATATATATATATATATATATATTAAAAACTGATAATAAAGAATTATAAAGTGAAAACACACCAACTCTTTTCTCTTTCAATCAATTTATCTTTGTTGGAGCTTAAACCCGCGTTAGTTATTTCCAGAGAGAATAATAACAATTTGGAAGAAAATAATTTTTTTCTTAAAAAAAAGAAAAAGTTTTTACAATAAGGTATTCTCATCAATATTTCTAAAAGTTAGATACGGTAAAAAAAATCAAAATTTAAATAGAAAGTTAAAGTATACAATATTGACCGAACCTAAAATAAATCTAATGACAAAGGGTAAAGCCCTATAGAGTTTTTTTTTTTTTTTTTCTTCCTCCTCCTCTTCTCTCACATCTTATTACAAAATACTACAAAGAGAAAGGACACATGTCCTTTTATTTGTGTCTTTTTCATCTCATTCTAATAAAATTATGACACATATATATATTTTTTAATTAATGTGATACACTAATGTAATTAAATACATATTTTTAATTGACGTGTTATGATATTATAGAAATTATATGGTGTGTTTGAAGGTGGCTAGAGATAAAGATAGGTTGTTTAGCCTACTCGCCACGCACATACACAACGATCACATACTTCCAAAATGTAAGAAACGAGGGCTTTGGAGGTATAAAAGGGACAAAAATAAAGGAATACAAGAGTCAAATCCATAATATAATATCAGAAAGAGGTAGTAGAAGAAATGAGAGGATCGGAGAAACATACGCAAAAAATTAAATAACTGCGACCCTCACTTGCTATTTGCTGATCCCATGTAGAGGTTATCTATGAAAAATATTAAGGATACCAGTTTTAATCCTAATTTTTAAGTACCAACTTATTTGATATAAGAGTTATCTTTTTTTTTTTTATTGATAAGTTTTTAAAACATTATAACATCAATTGATTACATCTATTAATGATAATATGATACGTGAGCTGATATTTAAAAGATTAGAATTAAAATTGACATTATTAGTATTACTCTTTATCTATATAAATATTTTTTTGCCGCCATAATTTTTTCATATCGATTTTTCTAGGAAAAGTTCCCAGATCAGATTGACGAGTGATGACCGAGTAAAAGGCCATGTGGGAATTCAACACTTTTGATATGCAATGGTCGTGCTGTTTTTGAACTTTGTGGACTTGGCCCAAAATTTGAAACTAGTCAAGGCTTCAAACAACAGGAACCGGTTTCAAAGCCCATCGTTCACACTTCCTTTTTCCACGTGCAAAAGAACCAAATGATACAAATTTAAAGATCATATATCAGCTTAATACAAAAAATTAATACTAAACTAATATTATATAAAATTAAATTAAAGTTGACTAAAATTTGTGTCATATTAATTAATAATAGAGAATTTGTATTATGTTGATCAATAAATAAAAAAATTTGATTATTTAGATAATTTTCTCTTTTCTCCCACTTAGAGAGATTCTCAAATAAGCTAATTTGAAAACAAAAAACATATTTCGATCCATATCATATCTCTTGATTCTGTTTTTTTAGGGTGTTTTCTAAGCACTATTTTTAATCAATAATAATTAAATGTGCTTTATTTTATTTTTTTTTTTGGGAAAACAAAGCAACTTTCGAATGACTTTTCGTTTTAGATAAACAAACGTTTTTTAAAGAAAAGTTCCTGTAAATTCACTATTAAAAAAAATGTTATTTCTATTAATATAATTTTCGCCCATTCCATTCTTTGACCTGTCTTTTTCTCTTCCTGACTCATCAACATTCTTTCTATGAGTTTTTCAACAAAAAATAATAACCACAGCAAATAAAGAATGTAAAGCGAAAATTCATTGAAAAATGGATTAAAAAGTCATTGGAATTTTTGAAGAAGTTTTGAATTGTTTGGTCATACTTTCCGAGTAATATCATTCTTTTTTACTCTTTTTTTTTTTTTTGGGTCAAATTATATTGACTATTTTTGCTTGAAATTTATGATAGTTATTTTACTATTTGTCACTATAGTGTTTTATTCAATTATTTGTCTAAAAAATAAACTATGAACAAATATGTCTAATTTTTTGCAAAGGCTCCTTAAAAAATTGTTGTTTAAGGCCCCAAAATTGCTTGAGTCGGCCCTGAGCACTATCATATTATCATAGACAAATACATTGGTGATTAAGACCATTTTCACTGGAGTGTCAGATTAATATGCTAATATTGTATTTTGACACCTGGATGGAAAAAAAAATGTTATGTAATAAAGTGCTATATTTAATATTAAATTTTATTGTTAAAGAATAAAGTAAAATAGTATTATGTTTACATATTTTTTTTAAAATTCTGAGACAAACGAAATAGACTTCATATTGATTTTTTTTTAAATAAATTTCAAGTTTTTATAAATTTTTAACTCAAATAATTTGAACTTTTCGATAAACGCACAATTAATTAAAATCTAAATTTTATATTCCAAATATTAGCACCAAAGAAATGTTTAATTTTATGTTCAACCTCAATTTTATGTTTGTTGAACTTATTAATTCCTTTTGGCAAGTGGACCAGAGAGAAAATGACTATGAAATTGAAAAAAAAAAAAAAAAAAAAAAAAAAAAAGGGTTTTGAGGGGATGCGCTGCGGTTGGAGATGACTCAGAATCCGAACAATTTCCATGTTTGGAATCCCAAGAAAAGGCCACTTTAAACTAAGCTTTTTTATTATTATTAAAATTTAAAATCCACCTCTTGCAAGTTCGGAGAAAATTATCAAGAAATTCCCAAAAGCTTGAATCCCGTTCAAATTAGAAGATGCCAAACACGCCCTTGCCAATTGTCGCCTCCCTCCGACCGGTCCAAACTCCCAAATTCACCGCCTAAACCCCTTCAACCAAGTCCTTCTTGGTCGCCCCAGACGAGACTCTCTCTCTCTCTCTCTCTCTCTCTCTCTCTACATCTCGTTTGAAAACTCCATTCGCGGGTCAAATGTAAGTTATGTAACGGACCAAAAGCCAACAACTGTATATACATACATACATATATATATATATATATAGGTTCATCGACGATGAGATCTTAAATAGATTTCATCGAACACTAGAGAGAGAGAGAGAGAGAGAGAGAGAAAACAGGGCTTCCGATATGGCTGGAGATCATGGAGAATCCTCCCACACCCAAAGCTTCAGAGATTTCGTCTGCCGCGCCGGCGCCGGCGGCGCCGCTGGTTGGGCTTTCATTCATTTCCTTGCTTAAATTTTGCTCCATTTAATATTTTAGAACTTTTTAAAAAGAATTTATTTGTATTTGTTTGTAGGGGTAACTGCGGCTACAGTTGTGTGTCCTTTGGACGTGATCAAGACCAGGCTTCAGGTCCATGGCCTTCCTTCTGGTCACAAAGGTACTTCAAAATTCAATTTAATTCTTTTTAGATAAAGAAGATGATTTTTTTGAAATGCCCTTTGGTTAGTTTTGCTTTTAGGAATATAGGTGGGTAATTATTTATTGCAATGACAAACTAATTTTAGGTGGCCACTTGGTGATTTGAGGAAGGTTCTGGTTTTTGTTTTAATTGTGTTGAAAATTTGTATACTTGTTTTTTAGTTTATTTGCTAATGAAGATTAATTGTTGCTTAATGTTCGATTGAGTGACCGTTGTTTGAGCAACTTTTTTGGTCTGCACGTAGGTAGTGTCATTGTCACGAGTCTACAGGACATCATAAAGACGGAAGGTTTGAGGGGGATGTATCGCGGTCTTTCACCAACGATACTAGCTTTGCTTCCAAATTGGGCTGTGAGTATTGATCTTCTTTATTTTTAGAGAACGAATGTTGGGAATTATTTTCGTTTGGTTATAAAATTAGCATCTCATTTGTGATTTCTTCATTTGTATAAAGTACCGACGTGTTATTGTGTTAAGAGTGGCTCAAATTCTATCTTTCTATTGAAGTTCATTGTTGCCAATCCGCTTTTTTATTATTCAAATTTTGATTAGTGGATTGACATTTTTCTTTCAAAAGATTGTCTTGAGTGCCACGCATACGTGTCACTTATGTTGCAAAATATCAACCAAGTCTCTAAAAGAACCATTTCTACTGCAGTTCTTTAAGAGATTGCATGACACGCTCTTTACGAGCGTAATCGCTCGTGGATGACATGTGGGTCTTATAGGTCCCAGGTACTGGAAATTAGTTCTACATTTAGGATAAGCAGAACCTTCTACGGTGTGGTTTAGAAATTAGTCATAATTCTCTGCGAGTAGAATGTTTTCCCGCTTGGCTGTCCACACTTGTATGGACTTCAAGTGAATTCCTTAATTTTCTAAATGACTTTCTTATCACATTTCTATTTTCTTTGCTATGGTCATGTGAATCCATTCAAGATATTGAATTTATCAAAGTGACAAAAGCCTTCATTTCGATTGTAGGTATACTTCACTGTTTATGAGCGACTAAAAGACCTCCTACATTCACATGGTTGGTTTCTAAATGGTGTTTTTTCCCTTGAAACTTTCTTTTTCTTCTCTTTGGAACTGCTTGGCAGTCTCGGGTGTTAGCTGTAGGCTGTTTCAAATGGGTTTGTTAGTTTTATTTAGTTTAACATCCAGTGTTTTAATATTGTAGTGAATGAAAACAATGAGCTCACCTTTGGTGCTAATATGGTGGCTGCTGCTGGTGCCGGGGCTGCTACAGCCATTACCACAAATCCATTGTGGGTTGTTAAGACTAGACTTCAAGTAAGTTTGGTACTCTTAACGCTCATATTTCTCTTTCATATGACATATTTTATATGTTCTCATACGTTGGTGCTCCGAGTTCTTATTAAATAACTATGCTGACCCTGATGCATGTGCCAACGCCCATCAACACAAGTACTGTAAATATAATAGTTGAGGTAAGGTACCTTGCAAGAAGTTATGAGAAGGAAATTCAAGCTATTTAATAAATCATAGAATTTCATTCAGATCAGTATAACAATTAACTTAGGTTTTTTTCCAATCATAAAATTTCATTCAGGTAATTATTACAATTAACTTAGTTTTTTTCCAAAAGTTTTTGGCATACTTAGTTGATTTATAATGTGATTGGATTATTTTCAAAGGATGTCTAGTGAGGATTAGCACAAAGTGTGTTGAGAAGCATATGTTTGTGAAAAGAGAGGAAAAGATAGTGACTGATGAACATACAACGCTTGGCCCAATTCCAAAGGCCTCGTAGCCATTTAATTAGCAGTAGCCTCCACGTAAAGTTTTATATATATAAATATACACATATATTTTTATAAGTATACATAACCATATGCAATACTTTATTTGTTGCCTTATGTTATTGTGCTATCTTGTGTGTTCATTTTCTTTTGTTATCTCCATGTAGACACAGGGAATGAGGCAAGATGTAGTTCCTTACAAAGGCGTATTTTCTGCTTTAACAAGGATTACACATGAGGAGGGTCTGCGAGGATTATATAGGTTAGTTTTACAGTTACTTTCGATAGTTGGGTAGCTGGTCTACCACTTAATTCAAGCTGTCAAACATCGAAAATAACTGCTATATGTCATTTTTGATGAGTGACAAGAACTGCAATATTTGATATGGTTTTCTAGTCCAATATCTCATTCCCCTGGATTATTCATAAGAATCATCAGATATCTGCATGATTAATTGTACGGACAATATTTTATTCTGTAGCTTTCTCTTTATGAAACAATGATACTATTTCATATTGATTTGAAACAGCGGTGTTGTGCCTTCATTGTTGGGTATAAGCCATGTTGCAATTCAATTTCCCGCATACGAAAAGATCAAGTTTTACATGGCTAAACGAGGTAGCTTTATCTGTCTACTTTTCTGCTCGGTTTTATGCTTGGAAATTTTGTGTTTAAAGCTCACTGATTTAAAGATAAAAATTCTCAGAAAACACAACTGTTGATAAGCTAAGCCCGGGCAGTTTTGCTATTGCCTCATCAATATCCAAAGTGATTGCCTCTGTATTGACTTACCCTCATGAGGTATGTTCTGCCGGACCTCGTAACTCCTTTGAGGGCTTACTCTTAAGTACTTCTTATACAATCTGTACTTTTCCCCTGTTTTTCTATGTTATGGCCAGGTTGTACGCTCGCGGTTGCAAGAACAAGGTCAGGCCCGAAATAAAGAGGTACAGTACTCGGGGGTTATCGATTGTGTGAAGAAGTTGTTTCAAAGGGAAGGTCTTCCTGGTTTCTATCGTGGCTGCGCAACGAATCTATTGAGAACAACTCCATCCGCAGTAATCACATTTACGAGTTATGAAATGATTCATAGATTCTTGCAGAGGGTTATTCCTCCAAACAAGAATCATTCCCAAGACTACCTGAAACCCGATGGCCATGTCGATCCCGATCAGCGAAACGGAGGCATGGTGAAAGAAAATAATAATCCTGTTTTCGTTCAATCACAAAGCCAACTAAATAAAAGAACTCCGTCAATTCCTCTTGGAAGCAAAGAGGAGCTAACAAGAAGACACTGATTGAATGTAAGTTTTGTGTTGCGCAATTTTCCATTGATGAAATCTTCTTCAGGAATCAAGTTTAGTTATTGAAAGGTGAAATAAGTGTAAGTTCATTTTTTTAAAAAAAGAAAAATTTTGGTTGGAGTATAGTTTGAGCATTCTTTTGAGGTACCTTGTGAAAGCGTGCAAATAATTCTTCTTCCTTGTATTAGAAGTATGAAAAGCATCACTACAAGGATATCTGTCAAATTTCAATAAATCATTTTTTGATTTTTTTGGGGAAGTCCATGTATCATTTTCCAGTTAGGTGTGTAATATTTATTATTATTATTATTATTTTTCGCTTACACTGGGGTATGTTTGGTAAGGAGAGAAAATAGAAAGGAAGGAATGGTAGACTATCTGGGATGGACGTAGAGTTTCTTATGATTTTTGGTATGAAATTCCTCGAATAAATCTCTAATTTAGGGGAGAAAAAAATGGAGTATTATGAAGTATTTGAAGTCCCTTCCCTTATTGCTTCCTTTATATTTTCTCTCCTACGAGACAATTATAAATGTCAAAATCTTTTCACTAATCCTTCTGCCTCTCGACATTCCACTCTTCAGTGCTTCCAAACACACTCCCAACTACACACCCTATTTGGTTAGACACCCGAGGGTGAAACGAGGGCTCGAACTTTAGATCATACCCTTCCTTTGTAAGAGATGCCTAAAGGTTAAGCGCCTTACCACTTCGACCTCCTCTCGGGGCAGGTGGTTTAGAAATTTTGATGGCTTGGGGTATTTTTAGAAAATTTGAAAAATGATATTAGTGAAAAATGGCACCAGCGAAAATGCAGGAATATGCGAAAGCAGCATGACGTGGATATATCAAGGTAGCGGAAGTACGGACCATATTTTCTTTTTCTTTTTTTTTTAAACCTTTTACTTTCTTCTTTTTTCTTGAGTGATGAGACTCTCTGTCCAACAATGAAGTGACCTTATCGGGATCTTCATTCTGAAGTGATAATACGCAGCATTATTGAGCATCTTACGAAAGCGCACAAAATTTGAACGAATCTACTCATCTCTTATAAAAAGAAAATGAAGTCTCCTATGACATTAAAGATGTATGGTCAGATTACATCATAATCAACGACGGAGCCACACAAAAGTGAATAGGCACAATCGTTCTTGTTCACATTTTGCAAATTGATTTTTAATTGTAAAATTTTAGTTGTGCCTTCATTTCATAAGAAAAATAGTAACTGCATCCTGACTAAAACTTTGATATTTGAATTTTTACCACTAAAATTCCAGTAGAGTTTAGTTATGCATCAATTTTATAAGAAAATTTTGACTGTGACCATACCCAATGAGTAAAATATATAATTATGTCCTTATTTAAGAAAAAAATCATTTCTTTTTTTTTTTTTAAGTGTCTCCACTTAAAAAATTCACTGGTTATAATTATATCAAATAAAAAGTAATTTGATTTAAAAAAACCTACACAAACAAAATTATATACAATAAAAATTAGTCTACCACAAAAAATATACTTTTTTTTTGTTGAAATATAAGCCTTCGTTTAGTAAGTTAGTTGGAGATGAAAATTTTAAGTTGGAAATTGTTGACTTTTCAGAAACCAATTATAAATTTTGTTGATTTTGCAAAAAACGATAAAAATTGAGATGCAAAGTATAGTTTAGTTGAAGTTAAACCAACTCACGAAACAAGTCCTAAAACTATTGTTAACCCAACTCCTAAAAGCTTATGTTTTTGGGAAAATTGGTAAACTAACATGGTATCAGAGCGGGAGATACTTAGTTCGAACATGTGCAATTGCGCTTTTTATAACCCCTTTATTATTATTATGTGTTGGGCCTTTAATATGTTTTGTACTTCTTATAATTTGTGTTGGATTTTCGAATTAATATTTATTAGCACGTTTGCCCATTGTTTGGCTTGCACTTGAGGGGGAGTGTTAAAATATAAAACTATTGTGAGCTCAACTCCTAAAACTTAAGTTTTCGAGAGAATTGGTAAACTAATATTAAAAAAAAAAAGCAAAAAAAAAAGTACAATGTGTAACAAATATAAAATTTAGGATATACACAAAAAGAAGTATAGTTTTGGTCCTAAAAAATTTAAATGTCCCAATCAAGCCTTTGCTTGTGGAGGAAATAACACACACACACACACACATATATATATATATATTGCCCTTCTCCGAAGGGAACGTGAAAACAAAATGAAATGCTTTTTTAAGCATGTTACCCACAAGCCCTGGTCCAAACTGCACTTTAACTTTTGAACAGATAGCCCTTCCCTATGAAAAGAACTTCATTGGTGCTTATATTATGTTATTATATATACGTTCCAAACAAAGTTGGATTTTCTTTGATCCTCATTGATTTTTGCAAAAATCGAACTCCAAAAAAGGAGTTGGTGAAGTGTTACTTCAGACTTTAACCTCTTCATCTGTCATGATTCATGACCAAACCGCATTTCTATGCATTTCTAGAAAGTGTGGGCAGAAAAAAGAGTTCAGGGATAAGGCATCAACTCAAACTTACAATTTTGATTTTCAAATATTTGTAATCCTTTGTCCAATTTTCACACCAATAAAGTTTTAAAAACAAGCTTTCCTTTTCCTTTTTCTTTTTGTTGGATATTGGTTGAGCAACTAGATTTTTTATGTTAATGGCTGGTTAAGAATAGTTAGACTAACCTTTAAAGAAAAGAAGAAGAAGAAGAAGATAAAACTTGTAAGGATAGAAAGAGTAGTCCCTTTCCTTAATTAAAAAAAAAAAAAAAAAAAAGAAGGAAATAGAGGGGAAAAAAAAAGAGTTTAGATCTATTGCTCTGAATTTCTAATTGCCTTTATTATCTACCCAAAAGTATTTTAACAACTCATCCAAATTTAAGAATTTAATCATATGTTAATTATTAAATATTATAAATAATTAAACAACTAGATGAATTGTCAAAATAGCATTGGATGGCAATCAATTAAACACGAAAATGAGATAACTGATCTTAACTGAATTCACTTAAATCTCTAAAGAACCTGAATCCTCCAATCGTATTTATAAAGACAATATGACATCTTCATATTAGTTAGCATTCATTTTGATAGAAATAAATCATTGATAAGATTTCTGAAAAAGATATTAAAAATAACACTTTTCTTAAAAAAAAAAAAAAAATAGTACTATTTTGTAAATTATCAAAATAGTAAAGAAAAAATTATCAAAATTGTACTTATTACTAATGGATTTGATGACTAAATTTGTTAAGTAATTGGAATTCGGGCATAAATGATAGGCCTAGTCAAAAATGTTGAATATTTATCCACCACCAAAATTAAAATGATGCATCGAATCCGAATCTCATGATTTAATAATCCATGTCCCCGTATCCTTATCTAAATTGAAAAAAAGTAAGTGCAGTAAACACTAAAATTCCACAGAAAATCGTATCAAAATTTTTTTTTATATTCGTAATTTTCGAATGATAATTCACAAAAATTCACTCAGGAATAGTAACGAGCACAGGGCGCCAAGCCCTCCTCAGCAGCGACCTGTTACGGAAACCCGACCAGACCGGCCTCGGCGAACCCGGTCCACCTCTCAAACCGGCCAAACCGGCCCCAACAAGACCCGAACTCTCCCGGTTCTCATTCTTCTCCTTCACGAAACTTCTCCGACCGCCACCACCTTCCATCTCCCACGGCGGCGATTGCGACGACGCGCCAAACAGCTCCTTCAGACTGTTCCTCTTCACCAGAACCTTCTCCTTCTCGACCTCATCCGGCAGACGACGATCTTCGGTGGCGGCGGCGGCGGCAGCAGAAAGGGGGAGGGAGTCACGGCCCGTGGCAGCGGCGGATGCGGCGGAACGGAGGTTCGGCGGCCGAGGAGCATGGAGCGGAGAGTGGATCTCCGGCGGCGGAGGTGGACGACCGGCGACGTCCTGGGACTCCTGGTGGGGCTCTGGGCGACGCCGCACTGCGTGGCGAGGAGCTTGAATCTCTGCAGGGCGGCCATGGCCTTGAGGTTGGGGTCTGGGTGGTTCTGATCTTGGCGTTTTATATCGGAAGTTAGGGCGAATTTGAATTTGAACGGCTTCTTTACCAATGATTGTTGTGGTTTCGATGCTGATGATGATGTTGATTGCATGTTTTTCTCGGCCTATAGATACATCGATACATAGATATATAGATATAGTTTGGTTTTGTTTCGCTCTTTTCTCTTTTTGTTGTTTCTTTTTTGACGAGTCTTTCAAAGAAGAGGAGGGGGCTAGGAAAACATAAAACAAAGAATTAGGGAGGCAAGAGAGGAAGAGAGAGAAAAAGTTGGTTCATTTTCCGAGAAAAAAATATTTTTTTTCCCGAGAAAAATTCTAATTCTGAGATGTTGTTAGTAAATCTGTTGGGTTGGGAAAAAGAGGAACGATTATCACTTCGGATTGTTGACTGACAGGCACTAATAAGAGGGAACCTCAAAAGTCAAAGGTTCTTTGATTCTACCGGAAGAAATTTAGTACATGACTAAACTGACATGACCATTATTTTGTTTTTTTTTTTTTTGATTAATGAAATGACCTCATTAGGTATATTAAATTATAAAACTAAAATAGATAAATTTATAGCAAAAACTGCATTTTTAACTTATCACTATGGCTGGAAGTAGTTTGGTGTGTCATGTTGTAATTTTTTTTTATTATATAGATACTCATGAATTAGATTGTCAAAAAACTAATTAAACGTTAGAATAACAATATTTATTAGTAAAATTAAAGAATAGTCCTTTATCATAAATTTTGTTAATAAATAGTTTCCCTTCAGTTAAAAAAATAAATAAATAAATAAAAGAAATAAAGAAAAAAAAAACTTCCAAGTTTTTTACATGTGATATGAGAAGAAGAAAAAGAAAGTACTTTTGGCAGTAATTTATTATTGCTTCTTTATTGAAAGAGAAATTAAAGATGTCACTTTGAATGTTTATTTTCTTCCAAAAAATAAAAATCAAAGTTACTTTTGAAACTGTGATCCATTGGTGAGTTTTTGAATTTTCAGGGCTTAGTTGTGTTCAAAATGAATTGCTACAGAAGGCCAATATTTTAATTATTTAGTAGTGTTCATTTTTCAGGGGTATTTTTGTGATATTATTGTGGGTATTTTTGTTGACAATTTCAACTGAAACATGTTATGTTTAAATTGCACTTGTCACTCACTAGTACTAAATTAAGCATGCTTGATAATACTCATCATTGAAGACAATAGACACTAGCTACCTCTTGTTAAAAAGACTAAAAAAAAAAAAAAGTATTATTATTATTTTTTTGAAATGGAAAAAGACTCAAATTCAAATAAGGGTGCTATAGTTGTACATATGGCGTGATAATGTAATTATTAATAGTAGGGTGACCTTTCTCTTACATCTTTGGCTATAAAATCATAATTGGAAACATATATAATTATTGCTACAAACTCTTGGAATTTTCTTGGGCCATTCAGATTTTGAAACCTCAAAACTAAAATAGCTACTTGAATATTGTTAATTAATGAAAGTGTCAATGGGCAATTACGTTCATTGTAATTAGACATTAATCAACTAAGAGATTCAAGTTTTAGGCCACAAAAGATCCAAAGGAAAACAAATGGTCCATTTGGTGAATGAGTTTGAGTTGGAAAATTTTAAGTTTCTAATAGTAATTTTTGTTGACTTTTTAGAAAAGACAAAAAAAATTTTCAGAAAAGACAAAAAACTTTTTCAGAAAAAAACAAAAGCTGAGACGAAAATTTTGAGTTTGACCTCAAATCCCAAACACTCCCAAAAACACAGAGAGAGATAGAGAGAGAGAGAAATGCTACTTGTGCTATAACTAATACATGCATGCACGGGCACACACACATGTTGGGTCGTGTAAAATATCAATTAAGCAAACGTGTAAGTAACATTGTGAATGTAAAAATAAAAGAAATGAAGTTCAGATAAAGTTAATCAACTTATCAATAAGAAGATCAAAGATCAATAAGAAAACAAAAGCACTTATTAATTCAATATTTCAATATTGAATTTCGGATGAAACATGCTCTCTTCAAGAGAAATTATGAAGAACACCAAAAATAATCTACAAAACAAACACAAATTATGTGTTAATGGGATACTAGCAAATAAGACTTCGATGATTAAGTAAACAAGTTAATTTCTGTTCTATTGGTGAGCCTGGCTTTTTTTTTTTTTTTTTTTTTTAAATAGATGACAGGGATAAGAACGGGAAGGATGACACCGAGTGTAAATTATCAATATTTTTCAATATGAAAATTTTGTGAACCGAACAAAATTAGTTAATTAAAAATTTGACACAATATGTCCATTAGTATAGTATGTGCCTGTATCACGTCACATTTTTATATGCAAAAAAAAAAATAAAAATAAAAAAGATGGAGTGACCAATTGAGATAAGTTATGGGATGCCATTTGTCATTTACACATTCCAACAACATGAGGACAAATAAAAATTCGGATTTGACCAAGTCAAAACTACATTAGAGCTTAGTAATCTTGTCATACCACATTAGCAAGCTTTTTAACTTGTTTTCTTGCTCAAAATTAAGCTTAATTATCAATAGGTAAAAAAAATACATAACTAGATCTAAAGGTAGAGATCTATCATAGACACAAATCAAGGGCTATGATTTGGACTATGATGGGGACAATTTTTCCCTCCCCAAATTCGAATTTGAAGCCTAGGAGACAAGGTCTTGATGGTTTCTATAAATGGTGCGAACAATGTGTTGTGAGACCACGAGGCATGATAATAGCTTTATTGTTCATTTAAGGCAAAAATGTTGACCAAATTGTTGCTTGGAGGATGGGTTTCATTATTTAGGAAAAGATAAGCAAGGTTTTGGTTGATAAAAGTTAGCTCAATCAACCCTAACACGTGACTATCAACTTAACTAATGATATATAGAAGTGCCTATAAATATGCCTCCTAATAAGAAAGCTTCATTTTCTTTCTTTTTCTCTCCATCTCCAAACTTCTCTCTTCCCCTTCCTTGTACGACCGAAACTCACCGCCTTCAAAAAAAAAAAAAAAAAAAAAAAAAAAAAATCAAATCCAAGCCTTGTTCTAGAAGATGATCACAAGTGGTTGATCATCACCTAAAAGAATGTTTTTTCAACTTTGTAATTTTCTTCCCTTGACCCACTAGTAAGTTTTTTCAACTTTGTAATTTTCTTCCCTTGCCCACGGTTTTTACGAGTTAAGGGACTAAGAAAAAATTTCTTTTTTGTTTTTTTTTCTTGGTTTAAGGGTTAGCATTCTAGTGAGGTTTGAAGGACATTTTTATTCCAAGAATACCTGGAGCAAAACAAGCCACAAACGTTTAAATATTTCTCTCCTCATTATAGGTGTCGTTGGAATATGTTTATGCATGAGTTTTAAATGAACCATGCTTACGTAATTCATGTCTAAACGATGCTTACGTAATCTAGGCCTAGACAAGCTTTATGTGGTTATTATTTATCAGGCTGCATGCTTTAAAGTTAGGAATATTTTTATTTTTAGTTCTTGAATATGATTCAAGATAGAATGTTTACCATGGGTTAGTGTTTAAACATGCTTGGTATGATGATATATTCATTGATAGGCCATGGTAAAAAGCCTACATTTTTTATGTTTGAACATGTTCAAGAATCAATCTTTATGGAGCAGACATGACAAGTTTACATTTTTGGTTCATGAGAATATGGAAAAGGACAAAAATACCATTTTGGACTCACCACTTGACTCAATGGTGTATTGAAGGATTTAACAAGTTAAAATTTGGAATGAAAAGCTGAGTAAATCGGTGGGTTACAAGATAACTCACGGATTATTTGGCCAGAATTTGGGCAGGTTTCTACTCGGTTTTGCAGGCTCATTTTGGGCCACTTAGAGGCCGAAGATGGTTTCGATCCCAACTGAGTAATCATAGACCGAGTTTTAGGAACATTTTCTACAAGAAATTGCCACTCCTAAATTCCGACTCTAAGACGATGTTTTGGGCGATTTTTAACATCTGATATGGGGGTTTTTTTTTTTTTTTTGGTGGCGTAACATCAGTTTCATTTTTTGGAAAACAACCCTCTTACAAGCCGAAACATGAAACTTTTAGAACATAACAAAATGAACATTTTTCATGAAAGAAGTTTGGTCAAATTAGGATTTTAAAATGCAAATTTGAACTCGATACTTATACTTTAGGTGAATGGTGTTTTTACTTAAAGAAAAAAAAAAAAAAAAAAAAAAGGAAAACATTAAAGTTTCGAACCCTTGAGACCTCAACTAATGAACCAAATAACGCTCTATCAACTACAGCCCCGAACGTGGGAAAACTGTCCGGGGCCAAATCATAATTTTGCACGTATGGTGCACAAGAAGAAAAGAAAAATGGTAGTTTTAACTAACAACAAAAATTAAAGCAAGCAGTAAACTAGTTTAGTTAAACTTGTTTAGAACAACCAAGTCTGGCAACAGCGATGACGAACGGTAATGTTCAAAGTAAAAATATATATATATATATATATATATATATATATAGAAATTGCCATATCATTGTCTGAATTTGTACTGAAAGCTTTAACATTAACTATAATATGTCCCTTTACTATCTACACTTCTTCAAGCCCCATACCTAGTAGATCAGAAAACAAATTTAGGAACGGTAATTAAATCTGACTTCTATGCCAAACATTTATCATTTATCTTGACAGTTTCAGAATGGAAAAGAAAACTTTAGCAGCTGAGATATGAAGAACTACTACTGGGCCAGCTTTCAGTCACGGTATTCGGTGACGTTGGCTGCTCTTTCATGCTCTTCAATAACCCAACTTCGTCGCAATCTGGTGAAGGAGGTAGCTTGTTGCTCGCCGTTTTGCCATCAACTTCATTTTCAGACTCGTTTTTCCCCCTCTCTATCCTCTTCAGTTCCTCCAATACCTCACCCATGGAAGGCCTCATTTCCTTGTCTTGTTGCAAACACCGGAAGGCCAACTCGGCAACGGCAATTGTCATCCTCTTAGCTTCACTATCCGAGTTAAACCCGAGTCTCATATCCACCAGCTCGTTGTATGCTCCTTTCTGAATCTTACTTATCGCCAAATTAGACAGATTAATCTCATGCTTTTCCCGAGTTATGTCAACAGCAGGCTTTGATGAAATGAGCTCAACAAGTACAACTCCGAAGCTATAGACATCGCTCTTACTGGTTAGCTGGTAACATTGGTGATATTCCGGATCAACGTAGCCCAGTGTCCCCTGTGGTGCCGTCGAGACATGAGTAACGTCGATGGGGAAGAGTCGGGAAAGTCCAAAATCAGCAACTTTGACACAAAAGTTGTCGTCAAGGAGAAGGTTGTTAGTCTTCACATCGCGGTGGACAATGTCGGAGGCATGTAGATAGGCCAAGGCAGTCGCTGTATCTATGGCGATGCTCATACGAACCGGCCATGTAAGAGGGCTAGTTTGTGCTCCAACTCCATGGAGATGATCAGCAACGGTGCCGTTTGGGATGAACTCGTAAACGAGGAGGAGTTCCTTGCTGCGGCGTGAAGTGCAGCCATAGAGGGAGACCAAGTTTCTGTGGCGCAGGAGGGTAAGGATTTCGATCTCATTGATATATTGTTCTACTCGTTTGTAGTTGTGCTCGTAAAAGCGCTTGACTGCAACTTCCCTCCCATCTCTGAGTTTGCCTAGTTTTGAAAAGGATTAGATTGGAGACTAATTAGGCCATTTAAAAAAAAAAAAAATTTGATGCCAATACCAAGTATTTACATTTTCCCTTTTAGTCTCCCCACTATGTGGGGGTAACTTTTTCTGAAGAAAATGAAAGAATTTATTGTTCGTACCGTGGTAAACAGTACCAAAACCGCCGTCTCCGAGCTCTTTTTTGGTATCGAATTTGTTAGTCGCTTCTTCAAGATCTTTGTAAGAAAAGACATGGACCCCGAAGTAGGCACTTCCCCCTTCTTGGTCTGAATTGTTACGTCGACAAGCAACGTTCCTTGAGAGGAAAAGCAAAGCAGAACGCTTGCATTTGTAGCGCCACAGAAGAAAGACTATTACGCAGAACGGGAGAGTAAGTCCGATACCTGAAGCATTAAAATAGGAGTGGCAAAGTATTAACCAAACAGCCTGGGAGAAAATTGATCGAAAAACAGGAAGAGAATTTAATCAAGTTATTTATGAGTCCGTTTAATGGGAGTTGTAAGAGCAAAGAGCCTTCAAGAATGGAGGCAATAAAGAAATTGATAAATTGGATTTCCATGGCTTTTCAGAATTGTTGCGTCTTACCTAGTCCCAACTTCAATGCTGAGTTACGTCCTGCAAAGAAAGGAAGCATGAGTTCAAGCTGTAAAAAAGGAACCGATCTTTGAAGATCGAAATTTGCATTCAGCAAAAATCAAGCTGTGGAGTGAAGACACAACATGCAAACCTATCTGAAAATATCTAATACAAATTTGTTTTTCTTGCTAGCTTGTACTACAAACAACGAACATTAACTGAAAAAAAGAGGGAAGCTATATCCACATCAGAAAGGAATAGAATAGTGGACGGATAAATAAAGAATAGCAGGTCATATAAATGCATAGCTACAAAAGCATTATGAGAATATCTACTCCTAAAAGAAAGACATGTTAGTGCAAACCGATATATATTTACCTTTTTGTGCAGTTGAATTTGAATTTGAACATTGGAATTCGTTTTTGCTGTTAGTCTTGCATTGGCCACCACTGTAGTGACAATTAAAACAACCACCAGTAACATAAACTTCAACAGTGAAATTAGTCGAAAACAAAATTCCACTGCTGTGAGTTATATTAGGAGAGAGCGGTGGGAGCTGGATGGCTGAACATTGTTGTGCGAATGGAAAATTGTTATTTAGATGAGTAGTGTAATAGATATCATAACCTCTGCAGCTAGTACGATTAAAATCTTCCGGGACAGAAATGCCTAGACTTTGGCTGCAGCTGTAGACAGTCCATTGATCCGCAAACTCCACTTTAGAGAACGGAGTAGTACTCGGAAGCATATAACTTTCGATAGATTCACAACTGGGGGAATCCAAGCGTATCGGTGATGATGCAGCATTGATGAGAATTAAGTTTAACTGAGAGATGCGTTCAATCGGAAACCAGAATCCTCCTTCCTTGAATTGGATCGTCGGAACTGGCTTTGAACAATTAACTGTGTAGAACCCACAGTCAGGGTGCTCTTGATCCTTGTAAGGGAATCCAATCTGGCCAAGTTCTTCTTTACAAAAGTACGGGCAACTTGGTTCCCACTGTTTGTTCTCCTCGCCCCAGCTACGAAGCGCAAGGTGATCGAGGAAATAGAGAGCCAAAAAAAGTTTAGCAGCCATTCGCAACTTTCCAACTAAATGACCAAAACAAGAAACCAAAAAAAGGATCATGGTTTTGTAATACAAAAAAAGAAAAAAAATTCTGTTAGCTTTTTTCTTTTTTCCTTGTTCTTCTTGAGAAGTCGAGTTATTGCTCTGCTCAACACGGTAGTTGACTTGAAAATTGGAGAAACACAAAAGACTTTAAAGAAGAGAAACAAGAAAAAAAACAAAAATGTAGACGAAAAGGTTGAAAAAGAAGGTGAGCCTGTAGGTCACCAGGAACCTTCCCATGAAGTGTTTTTTGGCCAAGGAATTCCAAGGACTATTAATGATGAGCAATTTTCCAATCCTCCTTCGCCACGTTGACAAGTAGCAAGCTTATTAAAGGAAAAAAATACAAAGACTTGACTAATTCAACAAGGAAAAGTTATTATTTATTTATCCATTTATTACTATTTACATAGTTACCTTATTAGGAGTTTTGTACTTTGTTTTGTTTTGTTTTGTTTTTTTTTAATTTTTATTTTGCCTCTTTTAATTTAAGGAGATTTGATGGTATTAAATAACTTTCAATTATATAATTGTAAATTTTATATTTATAAGAGCTCATTAATAGCTTTTTTTTTTTTTTTTTTGTATTCACTCAAGTAATAACTCACATAATCTCACAAGACAGATTGATCACAAAGGTATGGTACTTATAAACTATTAGGGGTAGCTCATTAATAGCCTTCCTCATCGGTGAATCTTCCTTATATTCCTAGTCATGGAGGAACCACTTTAAACTGAGTCCAGATTTTGTCTCTTTTTCTTGCAATTCTCCAATATTGTTTTGACAACTCATCAATTTGCTTAAGTATTTTTAATATTTACATTATTTATGTAGTTAAATTCTTAAATTCAGATAAAATAACATAACATTATTGAGGGATAACCAATATGATAGGAAATTTAGACAGTAGCTCTTGACTCCGTTAAACCTGTCATGTTCTCTCCTTTAGTTTTTTTTTTTTTTTTAAATTTAAATTTAAATTTCAACATAGTCACCTTTTAAAATCTCTCAAAATTTTCACTAACAATAATAAAAAGAATAATTATATGCCCTTCAATCCTCATACATTTTTTATCTGATAATGTGTTTAGATGGTTCAAAATTATAATATTTTATCTCCATATCATAACATAGAATGCAATAAAATGGATTAAAACTTTGCGGCTCTTGTGCGTAACAACAAGGCAGAAAAGATAAGGATTATCTCACCAAAACATGTTTTGACTTGATTGTTTTAGTATTGGTTTTTCTATAAAGAGTAGTGCTAAGGACACTAACTCATGTGTCAGTGAATTATCATCTTTTTATTTGTAGATACAATCAATTAATATAACAATATTCTAAACACGTATCAATAAAAAAAAAAAGATGATTCATATGTTGTAGAAGTTGGTATTCAAAAATTAAAATTAAAGTGGAAATGTAACATTTTTCTTTGTGTGAATAATTTTTACAGTGGCAAAAACCATTTGGTTGAATGATAGTGATGGTATAGAACACGACTCTATCAAACGGAAACTGAAATAATAAATATCATGAGTTGGACCAGAAGACTTTGAAAGTTTGAATGTGGGGTTTGGACTGTCGGCTTGTGGGGAAGTAAATGGAAAATGATACGTGAAGAAAACAGCATAAGCGGACCATTATTAGAAAAATAATAATAATATCTAAGAGGAGGTTTGTGGGTCGTAATGGTAGGGAATGATTGATTGAATTTCAGCATTTTACAAGTCCCAAGTATTGAAAGTTTGCACCAGAATATGAGGTTTGAAAAAAAAGCCAGTTTTTTTTCTGCTACTGTTGGTGTTAAGTCCACGGATTTGGTGTAGAAGAAAATTTGCTATTCAAAATCAACTGGTTCTTCATATTGATCTGCAATATAAAAGCATTCATTTGTATGTTCCTCTTTCCTCCCACAAAAACCCAAAAATAAAAAAATAAAAAGGTGTGAAGGTTTCCTTTTTCCTTATTATTAATCCTCTACACTGAAGGAAACCAGAAAAAAGACTTTGTTTTGGGAGGTTACTCAATGCACCACTAAAGACCAGTTTTGCAAAGCTTTTGCTCTTACTTTAGCTTTTTGTTATTTAATTTTTTAGTATTTGTAACCATGTTTTTTAATCAGCTTGTACAGGTCATAATGATTTTAAAACTTTCTAATAAGCAATAAAGATATTAGAACGAGGTTTATAAGACATTATAAAAAAATATGATACAAGTTTCATTGGTGGCACTTCATAAAAACATTTGAAAACATTCTAAAATTGAACATATTTAAAGTTTTTATATTTGATAACATTTCAAATGGACATTTGGCTGTCGGCATTTCAAATGGCGTTTAGACCATTTGAAAAGCTTATGACCATTTGAAATGTTTCACAATGTTACCTTCACGCAAAATTCCAAATGGAGGGGGTTAAATTTTGGCCATTTGGATCTTCGTCTACACAGTCAAATGTTTTCATCCAAAATATTTACATTCAAATGATTTTCCGAAACAGATCCATAATCATTTTAAAAGAGTTTTTTATTTAAGTTAAATTTTTTTCTTTGATTGAAAGTTATTCGGAAGAGTTAAAACACTTCTCACAGATCATCTAAGCACTTTCATAAGTACATTTTGAACTCAAAAAGCTAAAAGAGTTTTTAAAAAACTTTACCAAATAAGTCCTAAGTCCACATATTTTCATTTTAGCCTTTTAATTTCCCTCTACGGTTTCTAGAAATTGGATTTTCTCTGTTTTTTCTGTCATTCATTGGATCTTCAACAGGAAAAAATAATATAATAATAGAAAAAAGGAGACGAAACTACTTTAAACTTTTCCAAGAGTAGAATTCAAAAGGAGGAGAATGGAAAACGATCACACAATTTGCACTTCCTTAAATATAATCTTCTAAGTGACTCTAGTCAATAAAAAAAATCATAAGAAACATATATGCGTGTGTGTGTGCGCGTGCGTAGACTTACACATATACATCTACTGATGCTTTGCATAAACATTGAACTGATTAACACATCAAAATAAAGGGTGTATAACTTGCCAAAGACCTTGAGACCACAGTAGTCTGCTCCAACGCCCTCTATGTAAAATGCATAACTTAGGTCGAGACCGACACCGCAGTTTCTAGGCTCACGAGCTTCATAACAGTGATCTGCTGATATAACTGACTCTGGGGGAAAGTGATTGAAGACGAGAAATGAAAGAGACTAGAAAATTGCTCAACATGGAGTAAAGCAGAATAACTAATGTATAATGGCTTGTCTTCTTGAATAATCTAATCTCACTCGAGTTCTTCGGTCTGCTTTGCCTTGCTTTGACTTACTAGCTATTAGTTGTTCTAAATGTCTTTCCGAGATTCTCAAATTTCCAGGCTTTTCTCATTGGGTTTTACTGGGAAAAGATTTTCAATGAGGCATCTTCTTGGATTTCCACGAGGATTTATCTTGCATTAGCAACTCTCCATCGTTTACTTAGTCTGTAAGTTGTTTTAATGTCGCTCTTGAATATTTTAACTTGTGTATTCTTCTTTTCTTTTTCTTTTCTTTTTTTTTAGTCAATTTGAAAGGAGAGTTTAGGTGGGATATTAAATATATTATTCAGTACCAACTTGATTGGGATGTATTAATGAACTTGCTTGAAAGAAGGTATTTAGGCTTGTCTTCTTCATCTTGACTACACGTGATAAACTGCTAGAAATGACGAATAACAATACCAAAAAAAAAAAAAAAAAAAAAAAACAGGATGAAAATATTCATCATGATCAAAATTTTATTCAAAGTATGGACAGAAACTATAATAGATTCCTTTACTATGTACACGCTCAAATCTTTCATGCAAGTGATGTGCGCGATAATGGATAAACGACTTAAAACAAGCAACAAAACATGACGATGGAGAACAAATTACGACCCATCACTTAACATCTGGTCACCTATGCCAAATGTTCATCATTTCTCTTGAAAATTTCATGATGGAAAATGGCAGCTTTAGCCACTGACATTAGACGTCGAAGAAACACTACTATACCAGTTTTCCGTGACGGTATTCGGTGACGGTGGCGGCCCTTTGATGCTCTTCAACAACCCAACGTCATCACAATATTCTGGTGAAGGCGGTGGCTGTGTACTTGCTATCACACCATCAAAACCCTTCACTTGATTTTCAGGCTCACTCATCCCGCTCTCGATCCTCTTTAGTTCCTCCAAGACGTCATCCATTGAAGGCCTCATTTCCTTGTCTTGCTGCAAACATTGAAAGGCCAAATCCGCAACAGCAATTGTCATCCTCTTAGCTTCACTATCTGAGTCGAACCCAAGACGCGGATCCACCAGCTCATTGTATGCGCGTTTTTTAATCTTGCTTATTGCCAAGTTAGATAGATTAATCTCGTGCCTATGCCTAGTTATGTCAACCGCAGGCATAGATGATATGAGCTCAATGAGTACAACCCCGAAGCTATAGACATCGCTCTTACTAGTTAGCTGGTAACATTGGTGATACTCTGGGTCGACATAACCCGGTGTCCCCTGTGGAGCCGTAGAGACATGAGTGACGTCGTTGGGGAAGAACCGGGAGAGTCCAAAATCAGCAACTTTGACACAGAAGTTGTTGTCAAGTAAAATGTTGTTAGTCTTCACATCGCGGTGGACAATGTCAGAAGCATGCAGATAAGCCAAGGCAGTCGCGGTTTCTATGGCTATGCTCATACGAACCGGCCATGCAAGAGGACTAGTTTGTACTCTATCTCCATGAAGATGATCAGCAACCGTGCCATTCGGGATGAACTCATAGACAAGGAGGAGTTCCCTGCAGCGCCGTGAAGTGCAGCCATAAAGGGTGACCAGATTATGGTGTCGCAGGCGGGCTAGGATTTCAATTTCGTTTTTGAACTGTTCAAATCGTTTGTAGTTGTGCTCGTACAAGCGCTTAACTGCAACTTCCCTTCCATCTTTGAGTCGTCCTAATTTTGAAAAGGAGATAATTAAGACAAGCCATTCAACAAAGATGCTGCATATACTATGAACATATCTTCATATTTATTATCTCTTACCGAGGTATACCGTTCCGAAACCTCCATCTCCGAGTTCTTTCTCCATGTCAAAGTTGTTAGTTGCTTCTTCAAGATCTTTGTAGGAAAAGACAGGGATCCCAAAGTAGACACTTCCGCCTTCTGGGTCATTCAGATATGGATCAGAAACGCTCCTCGTGACGAATTTCGAAGCAGAACGTCTCTGCTTGTAGAGCCAGATTACAAATAATGTTACTGAGCCGATTATAAAGACAGGAAGTCCGATACCTAAAGCAGACAAATCAGAGGGTCAAATATCAACCAAAGCACTGCCTTGGAGAAAGAGTGACAAATAAAAAGAATTATCACTGTAACAATTAAATGTCTGATATTTAAAGAAGCATCTTACCTAGTCCCAACCTCAGTGCCAACTTCTTATTTCCTGCAACATCATGAGTTACGATTAAAATTGTCGTCAGCTAACATAATAAATAAAGAAAAGATTTGGATAAAATTGGCGTTCACCAAAATGAAGACGTGGAGTGTGAGTGTGAAATAATACAAAACTATCAGAACATTTTTATATGGAATTATTTGCACAGAAAACAGTTAAATACTTCTTATATATACTCCAAAATAAGAATACCAAATAAAGCAAAGCTATCTTCGTATGAAAAATGAATAAGAGAATTGAAAGATGGAGGATGAGCAGCAGTAGGCCATGTAAATGCACAAGTATTTCAAGAACGAATAGTCCAAAGAGAAATACGTGTGTCTGTAAGCAGACCTGTTTTCCGGTTTTGCATACGATTTTCTTCCGTTTCGGAACAAGAGAATTTATGATCTATGGCACTGAACCGGCATAGTCCTTCCTTAAGGTGACAGTGATAACAAACAGGGCTTAAACGCACATCAAGAGTGAAGACAGGTGAACTTGAAATTTTATGGTCGGGAGTTTGCTCATAGCCTGGGAGCTGGAACATCGAACACCCAGGTGGAAAAGGTGAAGTACTAATAGGTGAAAGAGTATGGTAGATATCATCGTCTCCGCAGGTAGAGAGCTTAAAACCGCTTGGGGTGGTCCTAAAGCCAAGGCTGTGGCTGCAATTGAAGATGGTCAACAAGTTCGATGAGGACAGGTTAGATATCATGGAAGGGCTAGGGAGAGCATAACTTTCATTGGCTTTACAGGGATCAAAGGGTGCCGGTGGTGCTCCGCTCTTGATGGAAATATCATCTCCAAAAAAAGCGAAGTGATCAATTTCATACCAGTATCCTCCTTCTTTCAACTGTACCTTCGGAACTGACTCCGAACAATTCACTGTGTACAACCCACATTCAGACTTCGTGTTATTTCTGAAGGGGGGAGAGAAATTCCCAAGTTTTCCACAGCGAAATGGTGGGCATCGACCCGGGTGGTGTTTCTTCTCTTCAGCCGAGCTAAGAAGCAGAAGATGAGAGAGAAAGAAGAGAACAAACAGAGGAAGAGGAGCCATCCTGAACATGCTAAAGTGAAAGGCCAAATAAGAATCTATTTTCCTCATCTAACTTCTTTATCTTCAAGGTTTTTTCTAATCTATGTCGAAATATATAAAGAAGACGAATTTTCCATGCTTGACACGGTAGTTGACTTGGAAATTCGAACACAGAAAGACTTGAAAGGAAAACGGGGTTAGCCACGACGAAGCTTCCAACGCTCTGGTCTGAAAATACTGTTCAGTATTCGGCCAGGCAAAGCACTCCATGACAAAAGCATGCTAAAAAGACTTGACTCATTGACCTTTCAAAGTCATTTAAAATAAATAAACAAAATTTAAAAGTGAAACACTGATCTAGGAAGCTTTTGCGGCCTCTTTATCTCGGGTAACATGTCTTTGGCTAGGTTGCATGAAAAACGGCCTTACAGCAATACCAGCAAAAGGAACCTGACTCAATTGGGTGGCTGAGAATACTTTAACGGCTTTCGCTCTACGGTCGGGGTTGTGGGACAAAGGGGTGGAAAATGATCGAGGAAAAAAAGGAAACAAAAAGCAAGAACCCACCAATAGAAAAATCACGAGGTTTGTGAGTCATCACCACAAAAATGCATATTGAAATTTTGGGGTCATTTTCATCCACTAAATTCTGGTAAGAACAGTCAAACATATTGAAATTTTGCAATAGAGTAAGAAAAATTGTCAACTGATATGGTTTGTTGGTTGGTCTTAAGTCTGATAAGTAGGAAACGGGGTAAAAGACAACGCATTCACATGGAAGATATCTGCTGATCTCAATGGAGACTTGTTAGATTCTGGTCGTTCGGCCGATCAGTCGGTCGGTCGTCCCGCCTGTCGTCGATCGCTAGCTACTTTATGTATACATCAATGTCCCCAGTAATTAAACTAATATAATACTTTACTAATATAATACAAAATTAAACTAAAGTTAATTAAAATTTGTGTCATATCAATTAAAGATGGAAAGAATTTGTATCATGTATTGATCAATAAATGAAAAAAATGTGATTAGTAGGTAATTTTCTCTTTACTTCCACCCCTAAATAGGACCACTAATTGGTTTCTCATATCTCAGTTTGAGCATAAATAACCAAGCTGAAACAACTTCCTAACCATCGAAACCGACTCTTTTAGTCATTCTTTTCTAGGACAAGAATTCAGAAGGAAAAGGGTGGGAAGTGATGAGATTGTTTAGATGACTTTGAATCTTAAGGCATGTTTACAAAACGGTAAAGGAATATAAAGTAAACTAATAAGGAGGACTATTGATTCATTTTCTAGTATTTATTTACCTATTAATCTAATGTTTATTCAACTAATTAGGAATATTAATCTTCTCAATGTAGTTATTAAAACATCTTTCTACACAATCAAATAATCATTGAAATATGAGAACTTACTAAAAGTACATCAAGTAAATTTAGCATTCATTTTCTTTGATCAGGAATCAGTATAAGGAATGTAAGAATTGATATTCTTTTTTCTCATTTTTTATATTGTATGAGACCCACTAATTCTCATTTCCTTTTCATGCGAAATAAACGCATCCTCATGACTAAATAAACCAAACTAAGTGGTAGAGCATGGGATGCCACATATGCTCTATGCTTCTTAACAATTTCTTAAACATAACTTTCTTAAGTGAGCAGAATCAACAGAAATTCAAAAGGAAATATATGTGCATATACACCGACACATATATGCACAGCACAAGCCAGCAGCATTGACAACATCCAAATCAACCAACCATGACTTGTTCTTGTGAAGATTGGAGAGAAGAAATGAGATTTGAGACTATTAAGGGATTTGACTTCTATCTTAAAAGATCAACCTATTAAGTGTAAGTGACTTAATATCCTTTTATGTCTATTATTGTGATTATATGTTTTCGATGTGAGACTTGGGTTTCTTTTTACGCCCTCTTGAGGTCCGACAGATAGGTTTGCTTTAATGACAGGCAATTCTAACAACTTTGATGCTACAGTAGTCTGCTCCGGTGCTCTCAATGTGAAAAGGGTAGCTTATGTTGGGGACCAGTACCAAAGTTTCCAGGCTCACTAGCTTCCTAACTGGGATCTACTGATATAACTGACTCTACAAATAACAAGCCACAGAAAAGAACACTAATCCAAACGTGATGGAGTAGTTTCTCATTGATGAACAACTTCTGCAGCCTCATTTGGGTGCAACTGGTTGGAATCAACCAAACTAGAATGTTCCTAAGCATAGAACAGAACAAAAAGACTATGGTAAAATGGCTTGTCTTCTTGGACATTCAATCTCGTTTATGTTCTTCATTCTACTTTGCAATGCATAGGTCAACGTAGAGCTCATTCCAAAAGCTAGTTTAAGCATAAAGGATGCTCGTTCCACATATAAACTCCATATTAGTCTAGTAACTTGGCAACGTAAGACAAAATCACAATCTAACATCTTTTTTCACGCCTAATGTGTCATGCAAATGAGTTGGATCCCAACTCATCATCGCCTACAAAATTGGCTTTGATACCATGTTAAATGGACTAGGATAACACTCATCTATTTAAAAGCTAATTTAAGAAAAGATGATGCTCATTTTAAATATAAACATTATACCAACTTAATAACTTAACGATATGTGTATAAATTCACAATCTAAGAGTTTTTTAATGCATTGTAATTGTTAATTTCACAAGTAACATCAGAGAAAGTCATAGTAGTCGTCAACACCCTTTTTCTCTAGACAAACTGCAACCTAAACTATAATCTATCAGTAGAATTGCCACCTGGTGTAATTGTGTTTTAAGACCGAACAAACTGAAATGACAAAATGATCATTTAATAATACATAAATTTAGGATTTTCTGGGTTAGGAAAATTTTGACTGGTGGGGATGTTGGGAGAATCCAAAACCTCCAGGCTGTCAAGATCTATCTTCAAGGTTGTCTTTTTCCAGAAATATATGTTTATGTGACATATTGTAAAATAATCCTTGGACCATTTGAAAATTGATAAGGAAATATATGTGTATATTCATAAATATACACACTCACGCAGTAAATTCTCTAGTACATTCCTCAGGATTAAACTAGAAGTTTGAATGCCCACCAAACGCTTGGGAGACAATTGAAACAGTCAAGAGAGAGGAAAATGTAGCCTAATAAATAATTATACAAATGGCACACAAGTGTACAAGTTATAGATCACTTTCATTCCGAAGAAACCTTTTTTTTTTTTTTTTTTTTTCCTGTAAAGTAGTCAAGGGAATTGTTTACTCTGGTGGGTTTTAATATATTTGTTACCTTCTAAAGGTCTTGGGGAAATGTTTTAAGCGTGCCACACAAGCATACACTAAGAAATTTATAACCAAACCATTATCCTATGAATATATGATCTTACCTTGTTATATTTGTTACACTCCTATTTGTGCTCAAGTATTTTGAATATTTATAAGTTACCTTTCATATCAATACATAGTCCATAATATAAAACACTTTTTTTGGTCTTTTACATATGTAATCTATGAGTCTTATTTATTAAGCAATTAAAATAAACACTCTTTAAATTTAAATTTAAAAACTCTTATTTAAATTCTTTCACGCCACTCACTGGGCAAACCCAACAGGATCAATAATGATTCCGTTGTTATTTGCACACTTACTTTGTACTTTGTATGAATCATATAGGTGCATAAGTCAGTAAATAAAAAATAAAAACCTTATCAAAATACAAATATAAAGATTTATTTTGTTTTTATAAAGGATATTTCTACGTTACGGCATGTGTTTTTTTTTTTTTCACATATTAGTAAAGCGAGATTTTTTTAAGTATTGGATTGAGTTTTTACGAACGAATCTACAACATAATAACATTTTTATTTTTTATGATATATTTTTTTTAATGTAGTCATTTATAAGCAAAAACAAATGTATCCAACTACAGAACTATCCTTTCGTCAAAAAGCAAAGGCAGGAAAAAGTCTGGTAATGAAAGTAATTTCTAATTCTCTTTTTTGCGTGGCAGCCCCTTTTGACAAGATAAACATGTTTTCCAACTCACAATGATTAAAGGGTGGACTATATATATATATATATAGATATATATGAACTGACTTTTGTAACGTGTCTTACACAGATAATTATTCTAGTTTATAATAATTACATATACCTTTAAATTAAACTAACTCGTTACTACCTGTTTTGACGACAAACTTGTACAATTATGTAAATATCTTTTGTCCTATACAATCTCATAACACTATCTTTTTCGGAAAAATAAACACTGTATTTTTTCTTGATTCTTACTACATTAATTATTTATAAAAATATCAGCTAATGAGTTTATATGGACGTGTGGCACAGTGGCAGAGTAGTTCTAGTTTCTAGAGACTAATAAAATATTTTATTTCCCGACGTGTTCCATGTATCATATTCTATATGACACTGGTAAATTCAATATATATGATCAAACATTTATATTTTAAGGAAGTATATCAATATATACATACCCTATATATTTATATATTTATATGCGTACACAGTACGCATGTATTTTAAAGGAGGCACCGCTGTGTGACTGCTAAGGTTATTGAAGATTTATAATAAGTACTCTTTTATTTGTAGCAAATATTTATGTGTGTATATATGCATGTGTATGCATCTTTGAAAAGATTCTTTTTTTGAATAGAATCAAACAGCACATAATTTGTTCGTAGTTAAATATTTTATGTCAATAATAGGGGAGAGATGGGAAAAGTATCATGTAACAAAACGACACAGTTTAAAAAATCATTGTTTCCGTTCTAAGGAGTATTCCCACAGGCCACAACCAGAAAAAAAAAAAAAAAAAGTTCTTGTTTTTTTTTTTTTTTGTTCTCAATGACAGTCTTCTTAATAATGTTTTGAAAGTTTATCGATTTGTTTAAAATTTTTAATATTTAATATTTTGATGTGATTAAATTCAGATAATGTAACACAACATTATTAGAGAAACAATTTACGAAACAGGAAATCCAGACAACAGATCTTAACTCGAATATCAATGCCTACAACATGGCTGTGCCTGCCATCAGTGCCATGTTTAGCAGTGACTTTTTTATGATATTGGGTTTCAAATTCATATGAGAGAGCAAGCAAGTTTGACCGCTCAAATAGTTTAAAATCCTATACTCAACTAGTTAAATAGTTGATACTAGAGATATATAGAAGAACTAAAAATGGAGCATCGCACTATGAACCAAATTAATTCTACTAGTTATAGTGGTTCATCGCATAATGCAATTCCCCCCCCCCCCCCCCCCCATTAATTATCACATATCTATGATCAATGGCCGGTGAGAATGTGGTTCTAATTGAAAGAAGATTCTAGGTGATGTGAGGCAGTGGTTCAAGCACTAACAATGTTAAACCACCGATCTCCCGGTGCGGTTAATAAGATTGCTCGTTTTCATCAACAAGATTTTAATTATAATTAGTCTCAAATTAATAGTCAACACAATACATATAGATTATTGACTTTGTGAGAGGTCCATGTATCATTTGAATTTTTGTTTTTGAAATATATTATAGTTTTTTAAAAACACAAAAAAAAAAAAAAGAGAGAGAGAGAGAGAGCACTTGGAAGGTTAAAAAAATAGTGATTTTCATTTTTTTTGGTTGCCCGCCTAGTGATACGGTCTCAAAATTGGTTGACACATCTAGCCGCCGAAAAAATGTGGTTGGCTGGCAGTGGTTGGCTGGCAGTTGTCTATATACGACTTATTCAACGCGGACGACAATTGGACTTATCCAATTCACCCATCGAATCCCCCACATGTGGACCAGGCATTATCATCATTGTATTACTAATTAGCTAATTATTACCATCAGTAATCAAAGTTTAAAGTTAATTATCTATAAAACTAAGATAAATTAAATTTAAAAAAATAAAAAGAAGAAGAATTAATTATACTCACTCGGCGGATCACATTGCGCGGCGTGAGGCCTATCCGGGCAGTAACACTTGAAATGGAACGTCGGAAAATCAAACCCGCACTTGCCTCCGGTACTGTTGCAAAGGCTACAGCTGCCCGCAATCCAGTTAAGCATGAATCCTCTGCTCAGCAGCTCTGTAGTCATATCCTCACTCTCTCTGCTATATCCCATATGGGCACATCCACCTTACTTGATCCAATCCCACACTTCTCATACGCTTTGGCCACTTCTTTCTCGTCGTTTTCAGGCAAGGCCAGAACCAAATTGTTCTCGTTCTCGGCAGAGCAGCCGATCCTGTACTTCAGGAGATCATTATCCGTCTCGACAGCAGATGAGCTGCAATTTTGGAGCAGTGTAACGTTGGTGTCTTTGGAAGAAAGATAAAAATCAGTAGGGACAGACAGGTTCCGGAGAGGAGGAAGACAGGCGTTGTTGTTCGGAAGCCTAAAGGCGGCGTTTGAGACGATAAGGGACTGGTTTTCGTAGAAGATTGTGCGGACGATGTACTCGCTGTCGATGAGCTTGAGAATCGGGATAGGAGATCCATTACTGTAATTGCAAGAGAGACGAAAACCCGGGTATCCGCAGTAGTTGTGCTCGTCTTCCAAATAGAAGGGGAAACTTATTGGTTGGCTACCACAGAATCTGGAATGTTGCAGTTCTGGAAATATTGGTCCACGGCACCAACAAAATTGTAAGAAAAGAGGCATGAGATGGTGATGAGGAGTATGGAGGTCAGGTTTATCAAGGGCTGAGGTGAGAAGGCCGATGAGATGTGAGATTAGAGATGAGGATTTTCATTTGGGGCTGTTTAAACTTGTGGTGTAGGCCGTGAGAGAATGACGATATACATTAATCTTAGGTGTTTTAGAGAGAGAGAAAAGAGTTGAACATAGAGAGAGAGATTGGGGAGAGAATATCGATTGATGATGACTTAAAGCTACGGAGTTTAAATAAATGGGGTTTGACCTGGTAATTGGTTTTTTTTTTTTTTTTTTTTTTTTGGGGGGGACTGAGGGTGTTCATACTTGATTTGTTAGCCTGTTGAATTGAATAAAGCTAAAGGGTTTTCCACATATGGCTAATTGGGGGGTCCGCTTAATATTACACATGAAAAACAAAATGTAATATATAAATTGAAATAGAAAGTCGTCCAACTTGACCAGTATCAGCATTCAACCTTTTTCCTTATACTTGAAAAAGGGCCTTCTTCTTTTTTCCAAAAAAGAAAAAAACTTCAAGCTCAATTGGTATTTTGGAAAGAAATCTCACAATTTTCAAAAAATTTATTTTGGAAATAGTTCTGAAATAGCATTTGTTTTGTACAAGGTTGGAGAATAAAAAAAATAAAAATCATACTTTCAAAATTTATGGGGTGTTTGGTTGAATGGTTCAAACCATTCAACTCAGACTTTTTTTTGTTTTTTTCCCCAAAAAGTTTTTTGTCTTTTCTGAAAATTCAAAAAAATTTACTATTAAAATTTAAAAATCTCAACTCAAACTACTCCACCAAACGGGCCCTTACACACTTAAATATTTTTGGAAACATACACAAATACAATTTTTTTTTTTTTGTACTCAAATTAATTTCTCTATAAATACAATCTTAAAAAATATTTCAAAGTCGTTTTTAAAACATTCTCATGTCTATTTTATATTCAAATGACGTTCTTCCATGTCAAAATTACGTAAAGAAAAAAATTGTATGCCTCTTCTTCTTTTGGTAGTTTTCGAGACAATGTATCTAATTCAACTTAAAACTCCCTTCTAAACGTTTGCGACATGTGCTTAATTTGAACAGTGTCCATGAAGTCATGGTTGCGTTTGAAAATTGAATTAGAGAATATGGCCCTTTATTAGGCTTTTTATTGTATGTAAGGTATCCTATTAATTGTGTAATAAAAGATCATATCAAAGTAAAAAACATATAAAATTATTAGAACATTCGACTCTTTACAAATAATATATTCTTATTCACATTATAATTAGGAATTTTCATACTTACAGTGTGCCGATATTAGAGCTTAGAATGTTGTCGTTTTTTTTCAAATTATGGAGTCTAATTAAGACAACAGAGATAGTAGACAGTCACTGTAGGAGGTTAGAAAGGGATGGAACCCCTAGAAGGTCTATTACATTAACAGTTGTTTTGTTAATTATAGTTTGAAGATTTCACACTTATAATTTTGATTGCCTAAGTTTTGCTTTATACGTAGGGAGCGTCGTCAGTGAATTTATGATGGGAGGTTAGAGGGAAAAAAAACACAAAATTTGAGGATTGCAAGTTTTTCCGATAAACTTGTTTCTTATCATAATTAATTCCTATAATGACTGAAAGATGATGGAGTCTAATATTAATATTAATATGGCGTATTTGTGTTTATTTATTTTTCGATATGGATTCTTTAACCTTTGGAGATGTTAGAAATTATGTGTTGCCTTGCCTTTTCTCCATGAGCCTAATAAATCCCAAGCGGGGTCCCCCGTTAGTTAGTTTCATTTTTGTTGATTTGGATTTAGAAAATGATTAAGACATTTTTGGTCATTAATTTCCACCAACAGCAACACAGTCAAATTGATTACCAACTTGTGTCTTTGCAAAATGAAAAAAAAAAAAAAAAAAAAAAAAAAAGCACATTGCCACTTGCAGTGGACCGAATACCAACTAGTAGAGAGAAAAGATTGAAAGAGATATCACTCACTTTTCAATATGCGGCCCATAATTTTTTTTTTTTTTTAACTTGCGACCTCAGACGCAATCTGTCAAATTTCAATACAATCAAACATTGAAATTTTCCCTAGTAAATTCAAACCACCCACTATAAATTCATGTCTCTATAGATTCTACATTTTCCTCTTAATCCTGATTGCTGCTTAATTTTTTTTGCGCAAGTCTTAAATGGGAGGTTTGAACTTCCTATTTCCAAGATCCGAACTTCCTATTTCATTACTTGTACCCTAATAATGTTATGTCAAGTATCTATACAGTAAACTTAAACTTTTTAAACAAATTGATGAATTGTTAAATCAATATTGGTAAACGGCTATTGAAACGAAAAAATAGAATAGCAGATTTGAACTCCTAATCAATAGCTCCCTATGCCTTAGCTATGTGTACCTACCCCTCTAACCCTTGGTCTTGTGAAGGGCAATTAAACAACCTTTTAGTCCACAAAGGATGCCATGTTAGGGAGTTTGGCAGGTCTTTGTACTTCCATCAATCGGAAAGTTTGTTCTTGTTTGACCTTAAACATGAGCTAATTAATCTTTAATTAAAGTTCAGAAGAGTTGAATCAAGCAACTGGAAACTGAAAAGTCATAAATTAAGTAATAATTTTTCAAGATCAGACCGAATCATGCTCTAGAGAGCTTTATTAGTCTCTACCCTGCCTACTCTTATGAAGGAATCAGCTAATTCAAGTAAGATTTTCTCTGTTCAAGAAAAAAATTGAAAACACAATTTGCATGTCATAATAAGAGGCATCAACTCTTCAATACTTAAATTTGGGAAAATCGTACTAAATCCGATGTTTTTCCTGTGCTTTTTGATAATTGAAAAGGCATCCCCTAAGTTTTTAAACTATCCTAACATTATCCCCGAAGTTTTCTAAAAGAGCCAAAAAATATCCCCTAAGTTTTTAAATAATATTCATTTAGCGAAAAGTCAAGGGATGGAATTCAATACTACGAACTGAGGAAGATTTAATTGTGTGACGGATAAAATTAAGGGTATGTATTGAAAAATACTCGTAAATACGTACCTGGATGTGAAAAGCACATAAATTCATCGGAATTTTTGTAGTAACCACATTGCCCAGAAGACTCGATGCACTCTCTACAAGCTTTTCCATTGTAAACATCCATGTATCTCAAATCAAAACCTCTTTTGCCGTCAAGAAATGGTACCTCAAATCCGACTGATGCTTCTTCAGAATCGAAAACATGTTGATCCTACTGTTACAAAATAAATCTCCCTAGCCGGGTTGAACCTCATAAAAACCGTTATAAACGGGTCTAGTATTTCCATCACACTCAAATCAGAAGGTATTGTACTTGATGAAACATTGCCAATTATAAAAACAAGTGAGTTTGCCATTATTGGAAGCACACTTAAAGGGACTATCACTAACTGTTGTGTTGGAAATTATGTGGGGACAACCATCATCCATAACATCTATGCCCAAAACCGTAAGAGTTTGGTCCATTTGTCTAATTCCCAATACGGAAAATTTTCTTGAAAAAATCTCTATCTCAGTGTTGTGAGTATTACTATTAATTATGGCACACTCTAGCTTGAAATTTTCTTGAAAATTTGTCTTGTTGTTGTGTTGTTGTTGTTGTTACGTGTTATTGCTTCACAGAGGACGAATCGGGCAAAGATGGGGCGCTTGGGCCACTGCATGGCCTTTTTAGGAGGAGAAGAAGAAAATTGTAGTTGGTGGTCCGATATTACAAGACATGTATGTAAAATGATCTGTTTTTAAATATATATATATAGCATATAAATAAACATTTACCTAATATAAAGTCACGTATTCATAAATGAAAAATTTAGGGTTTGCAGTTATGTAGGTTTTATTTTGGGATATGAAGTCATATTTGATTAGAATGTACAATTAAACTGTCTTGATTCGAGATAAAATGAATAAATAACGATATTTTAAAACTTGAAACAGAATAGAGAAAAACTTATAAATATGAAAATATTACTCAAAAAAAAGTTTGAATTGAAAATGAAAATAGTAAAACAAAAAAGAGGATAATTTCATAAATGAGCTTCAAATGTGGTCACCACACACCATTTTAATTTTAAAATTAATTAAAATTAGTTAAAACTACGAAACAAATATCCCTGTAGTTTGTGATTTTGTTAGTTGGCACTTACTTTTGGCTGGTAATATACATACATACATACATATATATATATATATATGTTGGGAAGAGAGAACTTGACACTGCAAAAATCTGGCTAGAAGTCAGGTAAGTTTAATATAAAATAATTGAATAAAGGGCAGAATGGTAAATTAGGATAGATTTATAGGTGGAAGAAAATTAAGTAAGAAGAAAAGAAAATAGGAGAAATATGTAGTGATGAAGAAAATAATGTACAATGTGAGGGAAAGGTAATGCAAAACTATGATATAAGCAATGTGAAATGCAACAGAGAATGTCGTTTGCAAAGAAAAAAAATTTTGGGGGTTGCCTTTTAAATAACAGGGTAACAAAAAATGTAACAATATAGTAAAAGAATTTTGAGATGAAGTAAGTTGTCGTAGGCATGGGAAAGTGGCAAGTAAAGGAAGAAAATTTGAGAAAGGAAGTTGTAACTTGTTGTGGCGATGATCGATTAGAATAGATATGATGAAGAGATAAGGTGAAAAGCAGCAGCAATGTGGATGGGAAGGGGGAATTGCGAGTGTTGGAACAAGTTTATGGAAGGGAGACAAAAATTAGGGAATGGTGTGTTGAGAAGATGTGTGGAGCCAAATCTAGCAAGGGAACAAAAAAATGGGTGTAGCGCCAACCAAAGGCTCCGCGCCGCCATGGAGGCTGTTACGGAGCACCGCAGCGCCGGGTCTAGGAGCCATAGTGCCCCAAAGGATTTTTCAAAGCACCACGTGCCGAAAAGCGGCATTGCCGCGCTACGACTTACGCGACAGACGCTATGGGCACCACAGCCCAGCCAGAGGGCACCGCAGTGCCAGGTCACGTGCCAAGTTTGTACGGGATCCGACTTTAGGGTTTTTGAAGGCTTTTTCTTGTATAGGAAGGCTAGGGTTAATTTATATAATTAAGAGAACTTAATTGGGAGGGTTTCAAACTCTGAGAGTGATTGAGAGAGATTGGGAAACACAACTGAGAGTTTGTATGAATGATTTCTCTTGTAATCTGTAATCTTCATCATCATCATAGTGGAATCTATAGCGGTAAAAACAGGACGTAGTTTTAAATTTGGGGAACCTGTATAAAAATTTGGTGTCTCTCTTGCCTTTAATTTCTTTTGCAATTATTCATTCTCGGTGTTCTTAGAATTAGGAGGTGCCTAATTCCTAACAACCGGTATTAGAGCTTTCGGTTTGGATTGAGAACGATGGCAAGCGAAGAAAGGTCGGCATTGGGTATCACCAAATGTAATGGTTCGGATTGTTCCTTCTGAAGGATGCAAGTGGAAGACTACTTTTACAACAAAAAATTGCATTTGTCCTTGGGTGGTAAGCCCGAAGGCATGAAGGATGAGGAGTGGAATCTCCTTGACAGACAGTATTAGGGGTGATCCATTTAATGTTGTCGAAGAACGTGGCCCACAATGTAGTGAAAGAGAAGACTACGACAGCAATAATGAAAGCTGTATCAGACATGTATGAGAAGCCCTCAGCCAATAATAAGGTACATCTCATAAAGAAGCTATTTAATTTAAAGATGCTTGAAGGCAATTCAATGGCAGAGCATATGAATAAATTGAATACTGTGTTGAATTAATTGGTCTTTGTAGAGATTAAATTTGATAATGAGTTTTGTGCCCTAATCCTCTTGGCCTTACTACCCAATAGTTGGGCGGCCGTTATTAAGTCCATTGGGAATGTGAAATTAAAGTTTGTTGATGTTAGAAACTCTATTCTGATGGAAGAAGTTTGTAGGAAGGATTCAGGAGAAGTATCATCGTCAAACTCAGCTCTTAATGTCGAGAATAGGGGGAGGAACTTAGAAAAGCATTCCAACAAAGGTAACGAAAGTAGAGGGAAGTCAAGGAATGGGAGAAGCAAATCTAGGAACTGTATAAATGTGAAGTGTTGGAATTGTGGCAAAACCGACCACTTGAAAAAAAATGTAGGTGCGACTGTCATCAGTCCTTACAAAAAAAGGATAAGATGTGTAGTCTCATATCGCTTGAAAATGAATATATGTAATGGTTCATAACAAAAAAGATCACCTCCTAATGGAACGAGACCTTTTGGAGTGAGTTTAAGAGCAAAATCGTATGGGCACGCGGCCCAAAGTAGACAATATCATATCAAAAAAAGGCACGGGTCGTTATAAATGGTATCAAGGTGCCTATACCTAACCAAAAATGTAGCCAACGAATACGTTGGGCCCCAAAAGATGGGGTGATTATGATAGCTATCGGTCCTTAGAAGAAAAATGGTAAACTGTATAGTCCTATATTGTTTGGAAATGAATATATATATGATGATTTATAAGTAAAGAAACCATCATCTAATGGTATAAAGCCTTTTGGGTGAGCCATAAAAATTGTAACACCCATTAACCTAATATTTAATTAGGTTAGTAAATGTCACCATTAACATTCCATAGTAAATCAAGCGAAATTTTTTTAAATAATAATAATAATAATAATAAACTTGTTTCATTATAATAATCATCCAATTAGAACTAGTTAAATCATAATATTCAGACTAAAATTAAGAAAATAAAAAAATAAAAGTTCTTAAAATAAATCAAGTTTAAACTTCCAAACTCGAAATTCTTTTATTCAATAACCACTATGCCATGCTGCCTAGTCATGCCTCACTGCCATCCGGTCTCCATTCATTCAAGAAAATACAGCTCAAAAATCAACTTTTATCTATTTATAAAATTCGTCCAACACAGACAGTAAACATTTTTAATAAGAAATCATGACATAGTAACAAAAATGATAAAACAAAATAAATCAATTGATGCATGATAATATGATATGAGATGAAGGGTTTGTCTAATAGAAGATTGAATCAATCACTTGCTCCTATATTAGGTGTTTTTTTTTTTTTTTTTTTTTTTTTTTTTTTTTTTTCCACAGAGAAGAGAAAAAGAAGAGTTGGCAAGAGAAAAGTAAAGGGACGAGGGAAATGAAAAACTGAAGGAAAAAAAGTGATTAATGAATGGGATATAGCTGTTTAGGGTAAAATGAATTTGAAATATATAATAAGACCTTAACTTATTCGTACATGGAATGTAAAAAAAAAAAAAAAAAAAATTATACTAATAATAAATTTTTATTCTTAGGGAGTAGATAAGCCAATTCCTAAGAAGGAAACAAAAATAAAAACGTCAACACCAAAATATTACATTTTCGATAGCCATCAATTATATGCATTAATCAAGAAAAACATATATCTGTCCTTAATTATACCTAATAGGTCAAACAATGAAATGCACCAAGATTTGATCACAATCTGACGCTGACTAATGTATATATGGCATACATGTATACAAATAAATGTTGATAACTATCATATAATGAGGAAAAAAAATATATATATATATATATATAAACATTTCTATTCTTAATATAAAGAATGAACGTGAAAAAGAAAATAATAATTGTAATTATACGCATAATTTACAGGATATATGAACACAATTATGATAACCTAATAATTATATACTTTTGCGCGTTTATACACATGCAATAGTACACAATAATAATAATAATAATAATAACAATAATAATATACAAATATTTTCTACACAATAATTATGGTAAGAATTTCACAATGAATGTGAAAATTTATAATATTATGAAATCTGTATGTAGAAAAATAATGTATCAATTTAGTGAAGATTCCTAATTATAATAAATTTCTTTAACATTAATTAAGGCACGTCGTAATGATATGAGACCTTTTGAGATAAGCTCAAGAGTAAAACCATGCGGGCATGAGACCTAAAGCATATAATATCATACCAAAATGAGGGACAAATCGTTACAAATGATATCAGAGTCTATACCCAGCCGAAAGTATGGCCAACAAGGACATTGAGCCTCAAAATATGGGGTGATTATAACAGTCATTAGTCCGTAGATGGAAAATGGTAAATTGTGCAATCCTACATCACTTGAAAATGGATATATATGATGGCTGATGAGTAAAAAAAATTACCTCTTAATAGCACGAGGCTTTTAGGGGTGAGACCAAGAGTAAAACCGTGTAGTCATGAGATCCAAAGTGGACAATACTATATCAAAAAAAGACACAGATCGTTATGGTAGGACTCCAAAGAAGAACGAGGACAAGAACACCAAAACCGCTAACATCGTCACTGATGAAGTACATGATACTTTACTCTTGTCTGGTAATAGTTCTTTTGATTCATGCGTAATTGACTCGGGAGCATCATTCCATATTACCACTCATCATGATATTTTGGAGAATTATGTTGTCGGAAATCATAGAAAGGTTTATCATATTGATCAAACTAAGACTTTTTATATTAACAATAGAGTACCAAATTCAGGGACATTTTAAATAAAGAAAAGAAAAATACATCCTCACCATTATATCCTAAAAAAAAAAAAAAAAGAATAGATCTACTCATAAGTAAATTAATTACTTACAGTAAACGTTCTATTTTCTTACATTGTCGGCCTCATAAAATAAATAAAAACACACAATAATTTCTCAAAATTTGTCCAATTTTGGGCATTTTTAAAAATTACTCAAAATTTTTTGGACCTGTTACTGAGGTTTAGGCCTAGAAAATTGTGACCAAGTCCAAAGGCCTTGCACCTTCACTGCCCAGCCCATTACTTGCACCATGATGACATCCCCAGAGCTCCACTGAGCGTCAACAAAATCATTTTTCGAAAGTTGACGTTTTACTGTGAAAAACTGCTGAATATTTTGTTTTAAAAAAAAAATTTTTTTGTTTTAGCTTGAGTTTTTCTTCCCACTTTTTTTAGGTTTCAATGTCCAAAAACTCCACATAAATCAGAAATGTAAGATACAGTTTCTTTTTCGATATGGATTAATTCGTTAGCTCTGATTGAGGTTTTTTTTTAGTGGTCAAATACACATGCATTGGCCCAAATGCACAAAACAAATATTTACTTTCAAATATTGGGAAAAAAGAAAACAAAAATTATCTTAGATTTCCACTCCAATCATTCAACTTAGAGTCAAGAACAATTAAAAAAAAAAAAAAAGCAAATCTCAAGGAAATTTGGATGAGCCTCCTAGTTGTATTACTAATGGAAATACACTAGTCATTTAGGGTCCGTTTGATAAATGAGTTTTCAGAAAAGATAAAAAAATTTTCAAAAAAGATAAAAAAGTTTTCATTGACTTTTTAGATAAAAAATTTTCAGAAAAAGAACAAAAACTGAGATGAAAATTCTGAGTTTGAGTTTAAATGCCAAACGATGGCCTTATATTAAAAAAGAAAAAAGAAAAAAAAAAGAAGTTTTGAGAACGCTAAACTTAGCTCCTGGCCATCTAAAAACTCAAATCATTCCATACCCTCTTATGTTTTTTCCATCCTCTCTTAACAAATCACCTCTGATTCTTCCTCCATCATATTTATATCAACCTCATTTACATTAAATTGCACTAGACTCTTAATACTTCTCAGAATTGGTTTCCTAGATTCTTTATTTGATTGGGATATTTGGTAAATTTATGTCTTACTATATATTCTTTTTGTTCAAAGTTGGCTTAAATTACATTATTAAATTAGAGGCCAAATTGTAGATAGACTTTTATACAAAAGATATGTAAAAATTGAAAAAAAAAAAAATTAGATGATGTGGTATTATGTTGGTTTTACAATTACGTCTTTTTTTCATTAAGTATTTTAAATGAAAGAAGCATCGCAGATTACACTTCTCTATAAAATGTGGGATATAATTCAATTATCACTTTTGCAATTATATTTTTTTCCATTGATTTTCCAAAACTTTAAACATCTTTTTGTGTAATTTGATTAGTTTTTCTAATCTATTTTTTTTAATTATCCATAGTAAATTTATAAGATATTTTATTACTAAATATATAAGTAAAACCAATTCTAACGCGATAAGAAATCTTGGGGGGAAAAAAACCATTGATTGTATGATAATATAGAAGTTAAAAAAAAAAAAAAAAGATATAGAAAACATTTAATTTGTTAGCTAAAAGATTCATCTATTTCCAAATTCTACACAAAAAATGTGAGAGAGTATGATTGAGGTCAAAGTTGAAAAGAAATTATTTGTTTGCTTCGTTAGTTTATTCCAACTCTAGCCGTACTGTTTTTTGTTTTTTTCTCAAAAAATTTTTGTCTTATTCTCAAAACGTTTTTTGTCTTTTCTAAAAATTCAAAAAAATTTACTATTACAACATAAATATTTCAACTCAAACTAACCAACCAAACACACACTTAGTTAAAAAAAAAAAAACAGCTATGGATGGAGATATTTTGAGACAACTAAAACACAAAATTCTCAAATCTTGATTATTTAAATTGAAATCCTTCGACACCAAGTTCTAGTGGAAAGAGGGGTTTTGTTTTATTATTATTATTTTTTTTCCTTTTCTTGTTTCTCCGGGGTGAGAGAAAGAAATGGGAGTTTGTAGAGAGAGAAAGAGTGGGACGAGAGTGGGGAGGGACTTGGGAATTATCGACATTGGGGTTTTAAATTTAGCATTTCAAGGCTCTGTCCTAGGGCAAGAGCGTTTTTGCAAAAAATTTTACATGTTGGCAACAAAATGCCACTTTCCAAAAAATTACGGGACAAAATTATAAAAATGAAAAATACAAGTTTTTTATGAAATTTAGTTTTTAATGCAAATTTGAAAATGTTGATAATAAAAAAATATAATTATTTTGGTGAATAAGAAAATATATATATATAATTATTAACACACCATTTATCCTCTATTAACTTAATTAATCTAATTTAACTGATTTAAATAATATATACAATAGGCGTCACATCAAAAGATTTTTTCTTTTTCCTTTTACTTTTGAATTGAAAAGTTGCTTGGAAAAGGATAGAGAGACCTTGATGGGAAAAAAAAATCTGGTTGGAGTTAGCTTAAGGAATAAGAGAAAAAGGGTTTGAGCATAAATTCACAATCACAAATTCGACATCTTAGAATGTTATTAGAGACTTATAAATCTAATATTGTATTTCAAAAAAAATCTATACAAGAAACTTAAAAAAAAAACATAAATTAAAAATTATTTTGAAAAAAAGATTTTTCTTATTATAATTATAGCACTCAAGTTTTTTCATTCTTGTTAATTATATAAAAACCAAAAATTTTTCATGTTACAAAGAATTATTGTATATGGAACATGTATAATTTAGTGATAATATCACTTGTATCAAATTCTGCACTCTTTTTAAATTTTTTTAAATGATTATAAGTATAATTTAATGATAATATTATACCTGATTATACTTAAAATATATATATATAGAATTTAAATTTATCAACCCTCGAATTAAAAAAAAAAAAAAAAAGGAATTGTTGTGATGATCATATTTCAATACCTTGACTTCTGAAAATTATCTTTAATGGCCTTCAAAATTTCGCCCGCTCCACTCGATGTCTCAATTTCTTTCTTTCATTTTTACCCTTTTCTTTTTCTTTTTCCCCTTTCTTCTTTCTCCGACTGAACTCACTCTCTCTCTCTTTTCTCTCTCTTCCTTCAGGGAAGCACAACCCAGTGAGTAGAAGACCAATTTCTGCGGCGAAGCTTTTTGGAGCGAGCGAGGAGACATTTTAGAAATGTTAAGGTTTTGACATTTAAGGTTGGGTTTTCTCTCTTGAATCACCTTGATCTCAAATTTCACTTTTCAATTGCTGTTTCCTTATTTTTTCCTCTTTTTTTTTTTTTTTTTGGGTTGAAAGTTTCCACAACTTTTGTGGGATTACAGGTTTTTCTGATAAAATCTCCTGTCTGCTCAGGGTTCCAAACTCAACAGTGCCAACTAAACACGAGGTTGCGCTCGTTGCGGGACTTAACCCAACACCTTACCGCACGAGCTGACGACTGCCATGCACCACCTGTGTCCGCGTTCCCGAAGGCACCCCTCTCTTTCAAGAGGATTCGCGGCCTGTAATCCCTAGTTTTGTGTTTTAGTTTCGATTTCTTGCAATTTGCACGTCGAAAATTCTCCTTTGAATATTTCTAGTAAAAAAAAAAAAAAAAGTCTACTTTGAATATGTGAAAAAATGAATAAACCAAAAACGCTAAGATGGCTTTTGAGATTTTGATTGACCCCCTTTTAAGTCAAGAATCAAAACCCTTTATTTTTTCGACCTACATTTTAAACAACCATAAGATTTTTTTTTTTTTTTCCTTTTTTAATTCACTAATTAGAGCCAATGTTTAGCTCCATCATAGTAAGAAATTATTCAATGAACTGGGTTACAATTTTTCATAAATACTCCGATGTCAAATCACCTAAATTCAATTATTTATTGGATGATTGTATCATATAAATACGATGGCGTGATATACTCAGTTTACTAAATAATTTCTCAGTTACAGGCATATTTAACCATATAATTGTTTCGTTCACTTGATCATATAGAAGAGTGACTATTTCCCGCTGAAATTCTAAATTATTTGTTAACATGTGTTTTCCCATTAGGAGTTTCTTAGTTTGGTTGTGCATTTTTAGTTTATCATTTCTTATAGAGTTTTGGGGAAATGGGCTTAATTTGTAGGACAAGTAGAGTTTTGAAGTTGAAAGATGGCAGCTCAAAGAAAAAGAAATCGTAAGCAAAAGAAGCAGAGACGACTTAATGAGGTGAAGGATAAGGAAGTAGTTAATGTGGATTGGGCAGGGCTTCCCAAGGGTATCCTTGAGATCGTTTTCGAGCGACTTTCGCTCGTTGATTGTATCTCAGTAAGCAATGTTTGCAAGCCATGGAGAAATGTGTTCTCGCGGGAACTTTGTAGTTGGGAGAGGCTTGGATTCCCATCGCTTTTGATGTCCGGTCAGAAAGACAGAGAGAGGAGAATCTGCATTAGCATGCTAGAGAAACGAGCTTGGGAGATGGAGCTACCTGAGGCTCGCGGAAAGTATTGTTGGGGATCATTTCAAGATTGGTTGATTCTAGTGGACGATGTTCAATGTTACTCTCTTAATGTTAGCTTGTTTAATCCATTCACTAGAAGCAAAATCGAGCTTCCCAAAACATGGGATTTCTACCACAAGATGGTCCTCTCGGGGCGTCCTTGTCTACAAAACTGTGTTTGCATGCTCGTACACGGTGAACGCCGGGAGCTTGCCTTTTGGGTCCCAGGAGCCCAGTCATGGCATGAATTTAGACTTGCTGGTGATCCATTTGAGGATGCCGTCTTTTGCAATGGAAGCTTCTATCTCTTGAGCAAGGATGACGGAATTTTCCAAATTGAGACGGCCAGGGTTTCTTCCGTCCTTAGAAGAGATGATGCTTCTACTTCTGCTGCTGCTTTTGATTCTGAGATCAAAACAGAATTCCATAAAGTAATCATGTCAGAGGACCATGTAAACGATGGTGTCTTGAGGTATCTTGTGGAGTCTCGCGGGGAGGTTTTGCTTGTCTATAGGCAGTTTAGTACCTCACCAGGTGCTGTACTTGAAACACGGAATTTCAAAGTCTATGCTCTGGATGTTGCCCAAATGTCCTGGAAAAGGGTTGGGAATTTGGGGAATCAGATATTGTTTTTAGGTAAATGCAGTTCAAGATCATTCTCTGCAGCAGAACTCGGGGTCAATACAGACAATTGCATCTATTTCGCCAACGATGATGTTTCTCCTTGGTTGAATGAGTGGCATTCTCTTCATCTTAAAGGAATGTCATCTCGTCTCGGTTTGGATAATTCTGGCAGGAAACATTGGGGCATTTTCAGGCTTGGAAATAGAGACAATGTTCACTTCTGCTTCCGGGGTGATCGAGACAACTGGGGACCTATCTGGGTCACTGCACCTCTTTGGTGGTACTGCAACAATTTTCGTATCAACTGATAGTAATCGTGGCTCATATAATCTGATCTTCGCAGGTTATCGCTTAAAACAGAAGCCAATCCACTCTCGCACGTTGTTAGCACGACTCAAAGCAGAGAAGCTTGTTTTTACTTTCGTATTGTTTGGGTTTGTACTTGGCATCGTTTGGTCTTTCCTTGACATTTTGAATGGGGTTCTTAGCGCTTGCCATGCCTAACAGATTTTGCTTGTATAGGCTTTAGCCGGATCCTTTGACTGGTTGACTGTTTGCGGGCTTAAATTTTTCCTTGTGTCTTTATGTCTTCAGTTGTGTGTACGTGTATATTCCCGTGTGTGTGTGTGTGTGTGTGTGTCTGTCTGTCCCATATATACAAGACTTTTTTCCCCTTCCATGTGGTGTGACAGAACGAGTCCAGATATGCTTTCCCATTTTCCTATCTCAATATTTGTTCACTTAATAGTATTCTGACTAGTCATCAAATTGTTTAAGAATTTTTAGTATTTATTAATTTTTATATGATTAAATTTTTAAATTTAGATGATATATCATATTTCTATAAGAGAACAGTCAATGAGATAGGAAATTCGGGACAGTAGATTTGACTCGTGACAGAACTTGCATTAGGTGGTTGAGGTAGTGAAGTATGCAATTGTAGGTTGAATTGATTTTTTTAACTCGTGACAGAACTTGCATTAGGTGGTTGAGGTAGTAAAGTATGCAATTTTAGGTTGAATTGATTTTTTTAGTGGACTAGAAATACTATATAATGTGCAATGAACGTCAGTAAGAGGGGTCACTCCATTCAGTTTGGAACTACTGCCACAAGCGAGAAAAATTTTAAAAGAGTGCTAGTAAATTTAAGGCATTTCTTTTGTTCCTCTTTTTAAAGAAAATGATGTGGAAAAAAGTCGATACATCTCGAGCAAACAATTGGGGGGATTTCAGCTTAGTGTGTGGTTAACCCCTTGTTTTGCAGGTTAAAGAAGAGCATGAAAAGAGAATTTGCGAAGAGCGACTGCTAATGACATGATTGCCTATTTTTATCCTTAAATGAACTTGGATTTTGTCACGAAACTTATTTGCATTAATCAACGACTGAAAATGGATTATCGAGTTGGGATGGATTTTCCTTGCAAACGTTCAAAGGGGGAAATAAGAGGGAGGGCATATTCATGTCACTTCAAAAAGTAGTTCTGCCTAGGCCACATGATAAGAGCTTGCAATAAAAACAGAATTGGATGGTTTGTCATGGCATTGGGACCTCAAGTCTTTTGCAAGTGCTTTCTTTTCAAACATCACATACGGTTTAAGATAAAATTTCCCTAAAGAAGAAAGAATAATTATATGCTCGGAAACAAAATATCTGACATTGCTCAAACTAAAAAGTTGTAACAGAATAACAACATAAGGATGGACCCTTCATCCTATGGCCAAAAAGTAAGTAAATGAAAAAAAAAAAAAGGAAGAAAAAAAAGAGAACAAAGATATTTGCCCTTTTGTGGTTGTGATTATAGAATATTTGCAAATCTACATTTGATACAAAATACATTTTATAATATTAAAAAAATTAAATTGGTCCTATTAAGGGTGTTACTTCGAACTTCTACCTAGGGATGGGATTCGGACAGAAGGGAAATAGGTGAGGAACATAGATGGGTATGTTTGCCTTACATGAAGCCGGGTTATTGACGGAAAATCTCCGCTGAAAAGGCTTTTCCTATACCATATCCATTTAATATTGACTACTTAAAAAGAATTTATGTAATATTATTAAAACTCAAAACTACATTTCACTAAATTAAGGCCTCGTTTGGTAAACCATCTCATCTCATCTCATCTCAAAATTTTTTTTGTCTTTTTCTCAAAAAGTTTTTGTCTTTTCTCAAAAAGTTTTTTGTCTTTTCTGAAAATTCAAAAAAATTTACTATTCCAACTTAAAAATCTCAACTCAAACTACTCGACCAAACTCCCCCTAAATATAAGTTAGCAACATAGTGATTCCATATTTCATGAAAACAAATCATTGTTTCAACAGGAAATCCAAGCTCCAAAAATACTTATCAAAGTCTCGTAATCATAACAAACTCCAACAATATTAAACCAAATTATTAAACTTCAATTCAAAATACGAACTAAAAGTCTTCAAACTAAGATTTATGATCTGTTTGATAAGTTAGTTTAACTTTAACTAAACTGTACTTTTTCACTTTAATTTTTGTCTTTTTCTAAAAAGTCAATAAAATTTATAACTAGTTTTTGAAAAGTCAACGAACTTTAATTTAAAATTTTTCATCTTCAACTAACTTACCAAATGGAGGCTAAACTTTTTCTTTTTCTTAATTATGTATAATCTAAATATATAACTTACTTTTCAAAAATATATGTATATTGGGTCGGGGTGAAGCGAGCGGTGTTATTCCTAATCCTTACTCCAACCCGTATCTGAAGACGATACTAGCTTCCATATGTGCCTTCGCTACCCAGAGAAAAGTGTCTAATCCTTAATTTTACCGCGCCCTTTTTAGCATGGGAAATTATATGCTTCAACTATCTTTACTATATTTCCAATTTCCCATCAGAGTTTTTCTTTTTCCCAAAAAAGATAAATTATAAGTAAATAATGCCTCTTGTATGTGGATATGCCAATTGGGTTTATTTTATTGTATATTTATTTTTGTGGTGATGAAGTTGCAATCCAAAAGATGGATCCTTTTCAACCACCAACTTTTCCAGTGTCATACATTCACCCATATTACTTGTTTCCCATCACATAAATCTACAAAAAAATGCAAGCATATAATATAGTATTTAGACACACCACCTAATGTTATACAATTTATGGAACATGTCTTTTCTCTTTTCAAAAAAAGAAAAAAGAAAAAGGTCGGTGCTTGCAATTAGCACTTTGATAGTCACCACCAAACAAGCCCCCCACCTCAACATTAATAAAACGCTAGATGGTCAGCAAAACACATTTATGATAAGGAGGTAGATGAAAACTTAGGCTTCGTTTGGTTCACCTGAGTTGGAAATTTTAAGTTTTAATAATAATTTTTGTTGACTTTTCAGAAAATATAAAAATTTTTTCAGAAAAAGACAAAAACTGAGATGAAAAATTTGAGTTGAAATGATAAACCAAACGTTCCTTTACATACATTTTATATTGAAAGATATTTTTCTATGCAAATTTTTAATTACAACTCTCTCTATATATACATACATATATATAGTTATTTATATTGGTTAGGTTTCGATCTGGTCAAAGGATAATGCATTTGTGAAAAAAGTCAACATGTTCATATTTGTGGCCCTGCAACCACTTTTTTTTTAAATAATAAGTTGAACATGTGTTCATTGTTTCTTTCTTTCTTTTTCATGATTGTTTTTCTAATTTATTTTTGCTCTGTCAAGTACCAATAATGGGCTACATGTAGGGTTCTAACTTCTCCCTTATCCATTTCCACAACAATAATGCCAGTAGCACTTTATATGGTTGTGTTGATAACAAATTTTTTAGAGTTCCATAATATTTTTAGTTTTCAATGTCTATTATAGAATCACTCATATTCACCCAAAAAAAAAAAAAAAAACATTTGAAGATTTTTTTTCCTTTAATCTAATGGATTAAAATGAACAATCCAATATTAGCACTAACGTCAAAGATTACACTTCAATTTTTAGGGAAAAAAAAAAAAAAAAAAAACAGAATACTATTTCAAATTTTTTTTTGAAGGAATTTTTTTTTTTTGTTTTTTTGTTTTGTTTTTACTTAACAAAGAATGATTTCTTTTTAATGAAAAATTCCAATAATAGTTTTTGTTTTTGTTTTTGTTGGTGAAATCTTTTGCTACAACTAGAAGGTATGTTGTTGACACGTTAAGGACATCTGTTTTTAAGGCATTGGGATCAATTGACGTGTGGGCAGACATGCATATTAGTAAATTAAGAGTTCTCGATCAAACAAAAGTATACATACTTTTAATTTGACAAAAGACATAATTAATATTAAGCAAAAAAAAAAAAAAAAAGAAGACATAATTAATAATTTCATCAAAATATAAGAGGATTGGTCGCTTTTACTTGCATGTGCGGGCATCGTTGTTGTCTCTCTCTCTCTCTCTCTCTCTCTCTCTTTTTTTTTTTTTTTTGGCCTTCTTTTAAAAAACTTTCGCACTTCTTAACCACATGACCGACCTTCTATCCTTCTGCCAGGGGGAAAGGACGGCATTGTTGCAAGTAAAATATGCATATGGAAGATTATATATATATATATATATATATAAAATATTCATATGTGAGAAGGAACAGAGAGGAAAAAAGATAGCATTATGGATATTTTTTTAGGCGGTGAATATAGGAAATATTAGTAGTAATGATTGGAGTTAATAATCTTACTAAAAATAATATTATTAACATTTTTTTTTTGCTAAAGTAATATTTTTATGAATTAATTTTACAAATTCCCCTCAAATTATGTATCTTATTTCATTTTATCCTCTTAATTATCAAAATCATTTATTGTGTCTCTGAATTACATAAAATCTTTTAATTTACTCCTTCTGTTTACTTCAACTTATATATTTAATAAAAATATTAACGTGACATATCATTAAAGATGAATAAACACCTTTTTTTTCAAGATGTATTATCAAAATTTATTCAAACTCATTCATTAAAAACCTTTAAAATTGAATTTAGTAACTCTCTCTCTCTCTCTCTCTCTCGCTAATTGCAATTTCGTAAGCTTGTTGCAGCTCCTCCATAGCCAACCCAGGCTCTAAACCTCCCACACGAATTCCCGACATGTAGAGGGCTCTCTCCAAGCCCAATTTCTCTCTCAACTTTTCACAGCTTCCTAAGCCAGTTTGTTTTTAAATTTATTTTAAATTAAATTATATTTTTTTCATCATAATTTTTATTTTTATTTTTTAAAGTTTTTTATTTTCTCTAAAATTTCTAAAAAATTACTAATAAAACTTAAAAATTTTAAACTAAATTCATTCATCAAACACCCTTAATTGCAATTTCCTAAGCTTCTTCGTCTTCAGAGGAAAAAAAAAAGATTACCCATAATCGGTGGGAGGAGAAGAGAGAGAGAGAGAAAGAGAGAGATAGGCGTACTGTGGGATTATAAAAAGAGAGGCGAAGAAAGAGCAAGTTGTCCATCTCTCTAAAATTCTCTCTATTTCTCTTCGTGTGTTTCTCTCTCTCAATAGTTATTATTCTTTTTCTTTCTTTATCTTTCATGAACTCTCTGATCCATTTCCAAAGAGCGAGAGTCCATCTTCAAAAACAAGAGAGCTAAAAAGAATCCATTTACAAATAAATTAAAAATAAAAATAAAAACCCACATAGAAGAGAGGAAGAAAAAAGAATATTTTACATAAGGTATGTTTTAAAAAAAAAATTAGAAATTGGTATTTATTCTTATAATCCATATTTATAACGAAAAACATATTTGTTTAAATTTTAATGATGTGTTACGTCAATATTTCCGTTAAATATATAATGGAAGTGGTTAAATATATAACGGAAGTGGATAAAAAGAAAGAATTGAATGACTTTATATATATATATTAAAAGACGTAGGGTCTGTTTGGTGAATGTGTTTGAGTAGAAAATTTTAAGTTTTAATAATAATTTTTGTCGACATTTTAGAAAAGACAAAAAACTTATATGAAAATTTTAGTTTAAAATGGTGTTCCAAACACCTCAATAACAAATGATTTTGATAATTCAAAAAATAAATAAGATAAGATATTTATTCATAAATATTCATGAAATTAATTCTATTATTATTATACTAATGTTCCTTGTCGCATTAATTGATATTAATTGATAATATTATTGACTTCTATCATCAATTAATGCCGCAAGGAGCATTAGTACGATCACATTGTGAGCCAAGGAGTCTTTTGTGAATGTGATAGCTCTTAATGGTATCTACCACATGAAATATATGCCACTGGTTTGAAAAGTATTATTTTTTAATAGAGTGTTTGGTGAAACCATTTAAATCATTTAGTTCAAATTTTTTTTTATCTTTTTATCAAAAAGTTTTTATTTTTTTTTTTAAAAGTTTTGTCTTTTCTGAAAATTCAAAAAAATTTACTATTGAAACTTAAAAATTTTAATTTAAACTATTCCACTAAATAGGCTATAAAACTTTTATTTCATGGCATTTTTAATGAAAATTCATGCTTCTGAGTGTTAAATTTAAATGAAATCATATAAAAGTATTAAAAAAATTAACGAAACCCTGATTCAGTTATATAGTTTAAAACAAACATCCAATGATAAAGTAGTAGTACATTTATAGAATTCTCCTTTTGTTTTTGTTTGATTATGCGATAGTATTTGCTTTTCGCTTTCTCACCACTACCACCCGAATAATGATAAACTTATTTTGTGATGGCTTAAAAAAAAAAACAAAAATTCTGTCGTGTTTTTAAGAAAATGAAGCCATTCCCATGAGCAAAAATGACAATTCCACGTCCCAAATTCACGATTCAAAATAGAGAGAGAGAGAGAGACAGAGACAAATAAATAAATAAATAAATAAAAAGACAATACGATGTCACAAATTGACACTTGATAACCACACAACGTGTCACATCTTTGAGAAACATTACAAGAGTAGCTGATGAATGGATTTAATTTAAGATTTTTAAATTTTAATAATAATTAAAAAAAATAAAAAATTTTTTTAAAAAAATAAAAAATTTAATAAAAAAATCATGTTAAAAAAATATAATTTAATTTAAATAAAGATTAAAACTAAACTCACCTAACTCCTTCCAACACCACATTAACTATACCCTGTTGCCTTACTATCACATCATGTCAGGTAACATAGCATCAAAAGTCACATCACTATACCCGCACTTATTGACTAATTAAATTTGCTATTAAAAAAATATTAAATATGCAGATATTTGAAAATCCAATTACAGTTTTTTGATGAATTGGATATCAAATTAATTATTAAAATTACTTGTAAATTTAGAAAGTATTTGGTTAACAGGTTTAGTTTAAGATTTTTAAATTTTAATAATAATTTTTATTAATTTTTTAAAAAAATAAAAAAAATTTTTTAAAAAAATAAAAATAAAAAAAGATAAAAATTGATATAAAAATGTATAATTTAATTTAAAATGAGTTAAAATATCAAATATTTTTTAAATTTATTAAACTAACCAAACTGTTATGCCAAAAATAAAAAAGAAGCTGTCTATTTAATAAATGAGTTTGGACTGAAAATTTTAAGTTTTAATGATAATTTTTATTTATTTTTTAAAAAAAATAAAAAATAAAATAAAAAAATATATTTTAATTTAGAAAGAGATAATAAATCAAACGTAAGGGACGTGACCCCACGATTTCTGCAAGCCCGTCGGCGGGCGCGTCTTTTCAACTCCCCTCTAAGACGATTCACAACAAGTCCGTGGCCCAAAATTGCCAAAAATTTAAATACATTAATTTATTTTTGATTAAAAAAAAAGAAAAATAGGAAAAAATAATAACCATTAGAAATCAAGTAATTAAAAATAATTAAAAAAAAAGGGCATTTGATTGTTTGTTCTCGAGGAAATCGAGCAGGGGATAAGTAAAGGACAGGTATCGTTTTGCAATACTTTTTTATCACACCGTACACGTGTAGACTTTTGTTCACTTGGTCGCTCGCGTGCGCACGTGTCTCCTGATCCTTGTTAGCTCTTCTAATCCAAATGCTAAAACTTTCCACCAATCAGAGCGGGGTTCTAGTAAGAAGCCCCAAAGGTTTTTAGATCGTTTCATCGCTTTTGATATTTGTTGGTCAATGTTTAACAAATCTAACTTTGATTTTTGTTATGGTATATGTTTGAAATGGAACTATTCATATTTTTTGTTTTGAGGGAAAAAAAAAACATTTTTTCAATTTTTTTCTAAATAGGTGAAACAATTTTAATTTTTTAGTAGTGTGGTAATTTAAATATATATATTTTACAAACGTAATTTTAATTGGGTAAAACTACGATAAATCATCTTTTAATTAAACAGTTAAGATGTTATTTATGTATAATAATTATCATATATTTTATCTTATATTAGTATAAATTAATAAATAAATTTTAAAAAAAGATTTAAAAAAAAGACTAAACCCTTTCCTTTTCTGACACTGTCAACTTGGTCGCCGCCCCGCTCCCCCTAGACCAAATCTATGCCCCCCCGCCCCCCGATGTCGACCAATCCAGTCCCTCCTTCCTTCCTGATCCCAGCGACGAAAAGCTCCCCTCTCCCCTAACCTTCCATCTTTGAAGGTAGATTTTTTTAAAATTTCTTTTTTTTTTAATTTCTTAGTTAAATACTATTATAAGTTTTTTTGTCTTTTTCTCAAAAGTTTTTATCTTTTTTTCAAAAAGTTTTTTATCTTTTCTGAAAATTTAAAAAAATTTACTATTACAACTAAAATATTTTAACTCAAACTAACACATCAAACACCCCATAAATACTAGTTAAAAAAAAGAAAAAGAAAAAAGGAAAATCTATGTAATGCATCTGTTATGATTACAGGACAGAAATGTGGAGACTAGACCACGTCTGCGGAATTGATATAAATATATATTTTTTTAAGGTTACCAATATTTATTTATCCGAATTATAAAATCCTCAAAATTAAAAAAAAAAAAAAGAATAATAAATTTTTTGTAAAAAAAAAATTGTTTTCTTCTTCCCCAGCCCATACACTGATTCAGAGACTCTGCTTTCTCTCTCTCTTCCAGCATCGCTTTAATTTTCATTCCTTCAATCCCTCTCTCAACTGATTTTACCACTTTGCCCTCTCCAGATCCATTTACGGTTTCTTTTCTTCTTCAGGGGGTTTGCACATTTATTTTCAAACCACCCCCCCCCCCTTTTCAAGTCCTTTTCTCTCTTTTTTCTCTTCCTTCACCGGTTCGCCATTTTTCTCTGCTTCGAGCTGTCGATTTCCCCAATCCCAAACACTCATTTTCTCCACCTATTCAATCCCACATTTCGATTTCCCACTCTAATATCTCCGATTCGAATTCTTCGTTCAAAACTCGCCGATTTGACCTTTTTCCGACCGGTTTCCGATCCCGTTGACCCTGATTTAGGGTTTTGCACGAACGGAAGGAACCAGATTAGGTTCTCTTTTCTTCTTTTTCGTGGCCATGTTGGGAACGGGTTTGCAGTTCGTTCGCGGCGAGGATCGTTTCTACAACTCCGCGAAAGCGCGTTGTAGGGCCCACCAAAACCACCGCGCCGAGCATCTCCGGCGAGCTCGCAGCGAAGTGTCGCCGAGCCAATCCCCGTCCTCCTCCTCCTCATCCTCATCCTCAGAGCCCGAGAGCAGCCCCACGCCGCCCAAGCCGATCGCCGTGCCGCCGGTCGCCGTCGTTTCGTCGCCGTCGAGCAATCTCGAGCGATTCTTGCAGTCGATTACGCCCTCCGTGCCTGCGCAATACCCCTCCAAGGTTTGTTTTTTCTGTTCAAGATTGTTTCATCTTCAAATTTTTTTCATTTTTCCTTCGTTTTCCTTACAATTTGTACATTTGTTGTGGATTCTAGACGACGAAGAATGGTTGGAGGCCTTCCGACGGGGAGATTTCTCGGCCGTATTTTGTGCTCGGGGATCTGTGGGAGTCCTTCAAAGAATGGAGCGCTTATGGTGCAGGAGTGCCTCTGATATTGAACGACGCCGATTCTGTGGTTCAGTACTATGTTCCTTATCTCTCTGGTATTCAAATATACGGAGACTCTTCCAAGTTAGCGGTAAAACCAAGGTAATTCCTTGTTTCTGGCATCTGGGTTTCTTGTTCAGCTCACTAATTTTCTGTAAATTCACTTGATATGTGTATCTTTGTAATAGTTCTTGCGAACTAGAAAAAGAAACAGCTTTTCGTTTCCTACATGGCAAATTAGTTTTTAGACTCTGGTCCTGTAACTTTATGCTTAGTTTTATATGTTTATTTTCTTGAACCATGTTTAATTAAATATTCCAAATTTGGCATTGATTATGAACCATATTGCTAAAGTTTTATCTTTTAATTTTTACTTATTTAATTGCACAAGCCTAAATTTTATAATTTGATATTTGTGGTAATTCAAGTTTCCTTGGAGTACTACTAGTATTAGTTTTGTGTTCCAATCACTGGTTCGTGCGTGTTGGTTTATGGTTTCCAGGATAACTTTTGCTTTTAGTTTGTTTTTTAACAAACATATAATCATTCTTTTTCTGTGATAGGCGACCTGATGAGGACAGTGACGGTGATTTCCGAGATTCTAGTAGTGATGGTAGTAGTGACTGTGAACCTGAAAGAGGATTAAAATGCTTCCGGGAACAACATAGTTGCAACAATTTGTCAAGTGACATGTGTCGGAGGATAGACAGAATATCTTTGAGAGACAATCCTGTTTCACTTGATGATGATTTTTCAAGTGATGAAGGTGAATCTGGAAATTCTCAGGCTAGCTTGATATTTGAGTATCTGGAACGAGACCCTCCGTTCAGTCGTGAGCCATTAGCTGACAAGGTAAGTGAATGCAACCACCTTTTCCTCTGTTGCTGTGTTAAGGAGAGATAACAATTCTACACTTCCCCACTTTGAGCCTTATGAGCTAGTTGTTTTTGCAGATATTGGATCTTGCATTTCGTTTTCCTGAACTGAAGACACTAAGGAGTTGTGATCTTTTATCTCCTAGCTGGATTTCTGTTGCCTGGTACTGTTAACTCTGCATTCACTTTGGGGGTTTTACCGTGTTCATTCGACTAATTGGTTTTTGGTGTGGAAATCGATGTAGGTATCCGATATACCGGATTCCAACAGGACCAACTCTAAAGGATCTGGATGCTTGCTTTTTGACATATCATTATCTGCATACCCCCATGGGAGGTAATTAAAGTTATGGTTGATATGTGTATGCACTTGCACACACAAGTTATCCTATGATATATTTGGAATCAACTAAGTCTTTCTCCTGGTTGATTTTGGGAAACAAAATATTAGTAAAGTGTTGCATCGTTTTGGATGTGTAAAATGACGAGGAGGAAAGACTATCTACAACTTGGGACTTGATATTAGTGCATTCTACCTTTCGAGTTATGCAAAATGAATTCTAGTGTTTGGCAATTAGGCACTATATGTGTATGTGTTTATATCGTTTTGAAAAAAGAGAGGTGGGAGGGAGGGGGGCTGGTATGGGGAAAGAAGGTTAACATCTTGGCAAATAGGTGTTATGCCCTTCTGAGCTCTAGGAGGGAATTCTACAACTTCGTGACTATGTGATGCATGTTTCTGGTGCATGTGTATAACAATATAACAAGGACACGTGAAAAAGAAGGTTAAAATTTTGTGAATGTGTTACTAATATAACACATGACCTATGCTATCATTCCGCCTTTCGAATAGATATTTGTGTCACGACCGATAAATCGGTCTGTTTCTTGAATCCTGTAGTTACACCATGTTGATTGCTTTCAGGTATGCAGAATGCTCAGGCTCCAGTAATAACACGTCCATGCGAGACGGATGGTGTTCCCAAGATTTCCTTACCCGTTTTTGGTCTTGCTTCGTACAAGTTCAAAGGATCCTTGTGGACCCTGAATGGGGAATCCGCGCACCAATTAGCTACCCTTTTGGAGGCAACTGACGAATTGTTAAGACAGCTTCAAGTTAGCCAACCTGATTTCCTGTTCTTCAGCCGTAGGTGATATCAAGACACGGCGTTAACACATACCCCTGCATTCTAGAAGCAAAGCCCATGGAGCGTCCCTTAGTTCTGTAGAAGGGAAGTTGCCAAGCTTGTCTGTGGTTCTTTGATTTGGATTTGTGTTGTTCTTTTTGTTGGGGGGAAAAAAAAAAGAAAGAAAGAAACGAAAAAGAGAAAAAAAAAAAAAAAAAAAAAGGAAAAAAGAAAATGGGAAAAGGAACATAAAAGAGGTGAAGCGTTGGAATGAATGGGAGATTTCTGCCTACCCTTAATAAGTCTCAACATAAAGAAAGAATAGCAAAAAAGGAGGAAAAAGACAAAAAGGCAAATAGAGTTAGACAGACAAGCTGTTGAAGAGTGAAGCTTAAGGTAATATGTGCTTAATTAGAGGTGAATAAATCTCATAAATTCTTGTTTTGTGTATCCGTTGGTGGTAGTATATTATTATGATGAAAAACCAGGCTCTTTTTTTTGTCCTGATGATGTTAGGATGTATTTTTATATATTTATAAAGGGATTTTTTTTGGGCATGTAAATGTGTCATCTTTGAGGTTCCCTGGTAGTGTTTTAAACTTTTTATGCTAAATGTTTTTTTTACTGAGTGTTTTTTTTTCCTCGGCAGCCAAAAAAAAAAAAAAAAAAAGGACGAAAGGCCAACTGTTGTGTCCTTCAACTTTGGTCCTGCTCCCTCCATCTGCACCCTCCTTTTTGTCTTTACCCCTGTTGAAACAATTCTTCAATTTTCTCCAGAGAGGAGGGAAATAGGTCAATTTTTTTGGATAATGATAGATAGCGAAAATTTTTTGGGGTTGATGGTAAATAGCAACAATAAATGATGTATTTATAAAGTAGTATTTGTAATAAAATTATCTTAAAAATATTCTTATAAATAGAATTTTTGCGATAAAAAAAGAAGATAATTTCTTGTAAATAAATATTTGCCGTAAATTTTAGGAATGCTCTGTTATATGGCATTGAAATTTGCCGGAAAGGAACGACAGCAAAATGACGGCCGTTGGATGAAGAATAAAGGGCGGTGGATCATTGATGACGATGAGGGGTGGTCTAAAAATCAGTCCACAGATTTGTATGTGTAGGCTGTAATTCACTCAGTGCTACAACTTTGTTGTCCTTCTGATCCAACACTATTTGTAGCCGGTCCGAAACGGTCTCGAGCGTTTGAAGCTTGCTCTGGTTCACCACAACATGAGCTTTCAAACGAAGTCTGGTTTGATGAGGACGACTCTCTGGTGGATGATGACTTCTTCTGCCTGAGTCGAGGACAAAGAAATTGTCGTCGTTGGCGGCGTCGGCTTCTTCGTCGGTGAAGAATTCAAAGGTTCTGGCTTTGAAAGCAAGAGCGAATTTCTAAAATTAACATCCAAGATATTTCCACGTTCTTTAGATTTTGCGATGATATAACCACACCAATTAATCTGAATTAAAACTCACTGAAGGGTGAAGAAGGAAACAATTATCGTGCACAAAAGAAGTGGGCACTGTAACAGTTGGCAAAAGCAAGTTGACAAAGGCATCGTCCTTGAACCAAAAAGATGGTGGAAAAATGCTACAGGCAGGGGCCATGTCCTTCCATTTCCCACTTCTTTTTGGTGCAGTTTTTGTTTTTGCGAGGGATTTGAGGAAATTATCATCATGTCCGTTCAAAACTTAAATAACAGCTTCTTTTTTCTCAGTAAACTAAGAGCACTCTTGCTGGCGTTTTTTTCTCTAGCTCTTGACACCTTTACATTTACAGTAACTGAAATTTATATATATCAGTTACCATTCGGTATCAAATAAGAGACTAACTACGTATATTATACTAAGGTTTTCTTATATTTATATCTTTTTCTTATGAGCATTAGTCTCGTCTACTATTTTTTTTTCAACGTATATAAATGGCCAACACCTATTTCGTTCCCATCCATTCATCCACGTGTTGCTCACCCTTTTTTTCTTGCTTTCTTTTACCTTTTTCCTCCTGTTGAAGTAAATAATTCAAAACTTTTTTTCCCCCCCTTTTTCCTTGTGGTTCTCTCCATTGTTATTTTCTCATAATGCCACTCAATTAATTTTTTGTATGATCTGTCAACTATCTTTAAAATGTGCGTCTACTAAGTGACCAAACCACATGTAAGAGAGTGTAAGGGCAAGCGTCACCATTTGTTTTTAAATATTGATTTTTAATCTTAAAATTTCAGTTATGTCTTTGTTTTGTAAGATAAATTATACAACTGCGTCCCGCTTAAATATTAAGATTTTAAATTAGTAAAAATTAATGTAAAATTTAGTTATGTATCTATTTGTATTAAAAAAATTCTCATTATGCTGACGCTCAATAATATTTTGCAACGTCTTGCCAAGTATACAAAAGTCCCGTTTGTAAACTAATCTGAGATTTAAAAAAAAGAAAAAAAAAAAACCGACAATAACCAACAAGCTAATAGCAGTTGGAATCGTGGTCTCCATTTAATTTTGCCATCTGCATTTACTAGTATTATTTTTACCGTAGGTACTAACAGAGGTTTAAAACAAGCGATACATAATATTAGGGTTGGATATTTTAAAAATTGTACCGCATGCACCGAAAAATAACACCGTATGTACTTAAAAAACAACTGTAAAAACGGTTAGTTTTGTCCAATATTTTGTTTTGACATGTTGATAGATGGAATGTTCAAAAATATGCATTATTGATAAAGAGCATCTACAATGTAAACGTAGGAAGACCCTTGAATATTTAACCAAAACAACTACAAAAAGATGGGAGCCAAAATTTGAGGATGAAGTTGATTTGGACCATTATGATTGCAGTGTATGTATGTTATAAGACTATTTTTCATTTGTGACTCGATCTATGTTTTTCCATGGCTTTTTTTTTTTTTTTCCTAAATTATGTTTTCCGTGGCATAAACATAACATAATAAACCTCAAAATTAGCTTCCTTTAAAGGATCTAGACATCAAGAGAATTGATGTGCCGGATAGTTTTAATTATTTCAAATTTTTTTGGTAATGATCTGTCCATTAATTGGTAATAACATTGATGATTTAATACTGATGGAAAGACGGTTAGAACAAAACCCACAAAAAATATACATGTCAGAATTAATTCTAGATATCTATTGAAAAAGAAAAATAGCCTTTTTTTCAAGATTTCAAAATTAGCTAAAATTGTAACTTATGCAATTTTTTTAATGCATTCTTTTATTTTTTCTAGAAAAAAAATAAATTTGATTATTTATTAAATAATTTAATACTTTGTGGAGAAAGAATTTCTACGATTTTATGTTCTTTATCAGATTATGTTATTTATCAGATGAAATGTACTGATTTCAGATAAATTATGAAAATGTATAAATGCATAGCGACAGAAATTCTTAAAAGAATAAATAAGAAATAACAAAAACAACTTATAGTATTTGAAAACATAGATAAATCATGAAAATGTACAAATGTATAGCGATAAATACTAGTGAAAGAATAATGTAGTAATAATAAAAAAACATATTGATGGCTTTGTAACAACAACATTAACATATTAATTGAAACTTATACTTAAATTGTAGGATCTTCCTAAAGAAAGACCCTTCAAAAAATTGGCGTATGCCACTAATAGGCGGCGAGCACACGGTATTCTTTAGTAAAAGGCGAAAGAATAGTTCGCTCTGTGCTCACCGCGTGACTGCGTAATTTAGTAAAACAGCTGGTTCATCTTATTATACCTGCTTGATAAATAGATAGTTTTACTTGCTTTCCATGTGGGACATCGTTCCAAATGCAAGGCATTCCAAAAGATGAGTTGGTACACACATACGACGCTTTCATCTCACGCATCACCACTCTATTCCTTTTGAGAAATCAAACCTGGTCCTTTATAAGAACAACTTGGACAAGCGAAAGAGACCCCAAAGTTGTAATTAATCTAATTTAATTAAAGTTTTAATTAAGCTTTCAATTCCCATACTTTGATCAGAAAATCAGTTCTTGGAGAGGGAAATATCTCGAGTTTCCTGTGTTTCTTGGGCTGAGTGATCAAAAAGTTTCGGCCCAGAGCTGGCCCAAAATGGAAATGGGCCAATTAAGACGAAAACGGCCCAGGCCTCTTTAGTGACCTGCTACAACCGGTAAAGAAACCGGAAAAACCGGTATACCGACAAACCAACCACAGTCCAGCCACCGAGACTCATTAGTCAAAACAATATTCGGTTGGCGGGTCCCACAAAAACAAAACCTGTGCGAACACAACCACTAAACTTCTACAGTTCCACCAATGAAGTCACGCCACCTCACTCAAAATCCACTGTATTCATCGAATAATTGGCTAGATGACCGCCCTTAATTCTGGTCGAAAATCCACGAGATTATAAACCTCGCTAATCATAACTATCAACATAAGCAGACAAAAAAAAAAAACAAAAAAAAAACAAACAGAGAAAAGCAATCCCAAGAACATGGCTCGAGTCGGAAAGTAGCTTAATTAATTAAACTCCACTTAATTTATTTAAAAAAAAAAAAGAAAAGTTAATGGAGAACAAGCTTTTCCCGATTTTTCATATGAAAAGCCGAGCCCAACTCCAAAGGTACATTTCTCACTATTTTTACACAGAGAGAGAGGGGAGAGAGAAAGAGGAGAGAGAGAGAGAGGAAAATGGCGGTTTCAGTCCCAATCTTGGCCATTGTCGTCTCACTTCACCTCATAGCCTTCGTTTTTGCCGTCGGCGCAGAACGACGTCGTAGCTCGGTGGGTTTCTTCCTCTTTTTTTTTTTTATTTTTTTATTTTTTTGAAAGTGTGAATCTAGTGAAAAATGAAGCTCATTACTTTCGGGTTTGTGGGGTTTTTTTTTTTTTTTTTTTTTTGGTTTTTGGTGGTTGTGAAGGCTAAGGTTGTGCCTGATGAGTACGACGATTACACGTACTGCGCGTACAACTCAGACGCGTCGACGGTGTACGGACTGGCGGCGTTTGGGCTTCTGTTGCTGAGCCAAACGGTGCTTAACGGCGTCACAAGGTGTCTCTGCTTCGGAAGGGGCTTAGTTACGGGCACTTCCACCACCTGGACTGTCTTCTTCTTCATTGTTTCCTGGTAAATTCCACTTTTTTCTTTTTTTTTATTTTTGTTTATTTATGTATTTATTTATTTATTTATTTGGGATTGCTATTGGTTTAGTGTTTGGTATTGGATTTGACATATCATCGTGAGAAATATTAATAACTGGGTCCCATTTGTGTTGAATTTTAATACTCTACCTACTGAATACTTCCAAATGTATAGTATGTGAATGAAGCTTTGTTTTTTGGTGGGAGAAAAAGGCACATGGTTCTCCACTTCTACTAAATGGTCCTCGATAAAAGGAGTGACATGAAACAATTTGATGTTGAGTGGGCGGAGCCTAATTATTATCCCGATGCAGAGTTAGTAATCAATTATCCTAATTTTATAGAGAGTTGAAGAGGTGTGATTTTTTAAATTGTAGCGAAATTCTACCTCAATTGAAAGTGAAAGTAGCTCTCAGTCTCACATCGAGACTGATCACTATAAATGGTTTATTGGTGGTTTAATATTGTTAGTCAATCAAGTTTAGTAAACAAATTCAGTAATTTTTGACTATTTTACTTTTTTTATCTGGTTACAAGTGTTGAGACTTAAAAAAAAAAAAAAAAAAAAAAGATAAAGTAGCATTGTAGATTAGATTATCCTATGCGTGATTAAAGGTGTTTCGAGGTGTTTACTTTTTGTATTGATGTAGAATCTAAGGAAGAAAGGTGGGTCTCCCATGATTAAGATTTAAACGCATTATGCTAGCTTTTCTTTACTTTTTGTTTCCTTGTCATTCCAAGAAATTTTAAATTAGGTGGGAGAGATTCTTGTTTTTCCATTTGTCATTTTTACCTTAAGCAAGCTGTTTAGATATTTTGGTTTTCTCGTCATACTATTTACTTGGGCGACTCTTTCTCACACTATATTGTTGTTCTGAATGCTCGAAAGGCTCTTTTGGTTGCTTTAGGGTAAGGGTAAAAAAAATAAAGACTCTGTTGATGGGTGTAGAATTGTGTCTGATTGGTGGGATTTATTTTCATAATCTACCGCAGAATTCTCCATGGTATTTTACATGCTTCTGTTGCATGGTCAATGCTAAATAATTTGTCATCCCTAATGTCATTAAAGTAATTGAAGAAATGTTGTTTGTTAAAAATACATAGGTCTATGACTTCAAATGACTGTTAACATTTCTATTTCGTTTATGATAAACAATTTGAACTGATATACTAGGACGAGCTTTTTGGGAGCCGAGGCATGCCTATTGGCAGGGTCAGCAAAGAACGCATACCATACCAGGTACAGGGCAGTCTTTAAGGTAGATCACTTGTCCTGCTCTACCTTGCGAAAAGGTGTTTTTGCTGCTGGGGCTGCTCTTACGTTGTTGTCACTTGTGGGGTCTGTTCTTTACTACTGGACACATTCCAAAGTCGATACTGGTGGATGGCAAAAGCACCAGAACGAGGGCCTTGGAATGACACCTTCTGATTATGGCCAACATCAGCAACAACACCAACCGCAAGTGAACAATTTCCAGAAGGTCTAGATCTGGTAGATGACGAGTAGGTTAGTTTCTACAGTTTTGGAGAATTCTGTTGAACGAAAGTTACACAAATCCGATGTCAAATGGTCCTTTATGAGGTATAGATGGAAGAGTCTGCTGGCAAGCTTGTCATATTGTTATGTTGGAATATTAGATACACATATTATTGTGCTGTGGTCGCTATATTTGGTTCTGTCTTTGTTCCTTGCTTTGTAATATTCTCAATTATGGCTTCTTTGTCCGACTTGTATATGCTAGTTGATATATTGCTTCCCTTATTTGCTCGTTCTAATGCTCGTTCTACTGCTGGTCACTCTCTGACACAATTTATGTATAGCGATTTCTAGTGACGTAAATGTCGTTTAAACCTATACGTCAGTTGGTTTTTCTGGCAGAATTCAACAAGTGCTATCTACTGAATACGACACTCGTTTGTAGAAATGTCATTCCTATTCCTTATACGATACTCGTTGACGCAAATTGAAATCCTTGAATTGACAGGCATTAATTTACGATGTTGTCTGCACTTGTTGAACACGCTGACCATGAATGCTGTCATTTTTTTTTTTTTTCGGTTGAGACCGTCTATGTTTTAGCAGATTTAGGGTGGCACTGTGCCAAAAATGCCATAGTGCAAGGAATAAACGAGTAAGTAAATCCGTAGAAAACTTCACCAAAACGACAAGACAAAAATCATGACGTACAAGGCCATACACATGAACTCACAAATCCCGTCTCTGTTGTTCGGTATATAGATGTTTAGACGAATGTCTATCATATATCATAAGGAGTTGCTCCCCAATTCTGGGATTATCTGGGTACGTCATCCTTCATCTTTATGGCCATTTCGTCAAAAAAAAAAAAAAAAAAAAAAAAACCAAAAACAAAAAAAAACAAAAGCACAGTTCATTCATCAAATCTTTGATACCAAAAGGTGCTGCCACCGGTTTGAATCCACAACCAGTGGTGTTTCTCAAGATTGAGAAGAGTTCTAGCATTCGGGAAATTTAACGCAACACTTGGCACACATCTTCTTTGCGTTGGGAGAGTTCATCAACTGCCAAGACTTTGTATCCTAAACCTACTGTAATACGAATCACGTCAACAACGCAACGAAACATGATACCAAATCTGGAAGCAACAACCTAAGATCTTTCAAGTTTGATGGAAACGCGACCCATTGCTTAGCAAAGCAAGAATTTTGATATGGTGATGACGTCACAAACGATTATGGAAAATCCGTTTGATAAGTTGATTTGAATACCACAAGGAATCTTTGATAAGTTTGGATAGGTTTCTTTAAGAACTCAAAAAGAATAACTCACAATATGAATAAACATCAAAAATTTATTTCATAATTTGAAAAGTCAGTCTTATATAGTCGAAATTACACTTGTAAAATTCATAATCTACCTTTAAGAATAAACATGCCTAAAAACCTAAGAATCGAATTTATCTTAAAAAAAAAAAATTCGGAATTAAATTCAAAATTTAAACTAAAACTTAAAATTAAAAATAAGATCACAAAGAAATCAAATCTTGATCAGATCTTGTTTTGAATTTTGAACTTCTTGAATACTTGAAAACGTAATCTTGACTTGATTCTTTGTTGGAAAATAACATCCACTTCAGCATTGGAAAATAAAAACGCCCACATGAGCTTTGGCTCTCTTCCGGATCAACTTTGATGAGTAAAATCAATTTTCGTTCACCATCAGTAGTGAATAAACTATCTTGTTGTTTTAGAACTCCCTGGACTAAGTTATATAACACTTCTTTGAATCTTTTAGCTTGAGCTCTCATCACCGGACCAAGTGGAACTTGAATTTGGTTTGTGAGTACTCCTTGCAGCCTTAATGTCCCCATCATTCCCCCCTTCTTGAGAAGGATTTGTCTTCAAATCATCACCGGGTTTAAAAACCAGCTTGTGACATCCCTTGTTAGCTTGCTTGATTTATTGTTCGATTTTTGTCTCTATGTTGAGTAGTTTTGAAATCAATGCTAGCTTAACCTCACTTGTTATTGCATAGAAATTTCTTCTTTTTCTCTCTGTTTTTACCTCCTTGTCCGAACTCTTCTCTCTCTTTTCTTCCTCACTAGATTTGACATTACTATCTTTTTCTCTCCCTTTGGCCGCATATCTCTTTTTCCCCTCACTCTCACTGTGCACATCCTCACTCATCTTTTCACTCAAGTTCTTATGATCTCTCGGTTTCTTCCAGATTTTTGCAACCTCACTTGGTTCTCATAGACTTGTTTTGGTGTCATCGGAATTAGAGTGATTGTCTATTGATTGCACGTAAATGAGTATTTGTTAGTGAAGTCGTCAAGCTCACACGTCGGTCAAATTGCCAAGGTCTTCCTAAGAGAAGATGTCCAGCTTACATTGGTACCACATCGCATAATACCTTATCCTCATATTTACCAATTCGAAACGGTGCAACAACTTACTTTGTAACCCTCACTTCACCACTATCATTCAACCATTATAACTTGTATGGACGAAGGTGCTTAAGTGTTGTGAGTCCTAGTTTTTCAACCATGGAAATACTAGCAACATCAATGCAACTACCGCTGTCAAGAATAAAACTACATACCTTGTCTTTCACGTGGCAATGAGTGTGAAAGATATTCTCCTATTGTACTTCTTCCGCTTCTTTAGCTTGCAAACTTAAGACTTGCCGTACAACTAGTCCAAGCATCTCATCATGTAACGACCCGACTTTTCGGACCGTTAACAAACTTACTTAAGTCTTAACACTTATTTAAATTCGACTCTAAAAAGAATACTAAAAATTTTTTTTTTTTAAAATTATATTCATACTATAAAAATTAGAATTATTAATATTTTTATATGTGGAAATTAAAAACCACTAGTAAATAATTATCCTATTTAAATTCATGTTTAAATAATATTTAAAAAGTTATAACTTCATGTTGATTAAAGCAAAAGAGTCAAAGGTCTTTTCCTCATGGAGTACTCATACTAATTTAGTAATACCAAAACATTGGGACATAACTATAATTGTGGTCGTTACAAAATAAATTACGAAGTCTAAATGCGGAAATTAATTTCGTGGTGGTATCCCACTCCCTTCCTTCACCGCCTCCGCATAGCTTCGCCTGTCCATAAGAACATCTAAGCAATAGGCTGCTTACTCGCGTTACCTACAGCACGAACATACACGTATGAGCTTTCGCTCAGCAAGTACAAACAATATCTCACAAAACATTTTCATAAGTCATATCATCACATGTAATTATCAAGAATGTTCAAAATGCATGGAATCATGTGTGTTCAATTATGCTTCATTATATACATATCTTGTCTACTTAAGGGCCCCTATGTCGTACCCATATGCGCGCAACCAATGGGGAGTTAGGGGAGCGACCCTCTAACAACCTCCAAGGTCATATCTTATAATTTCGTTCTTATCATATCCTCTCACTAATTGGAGGTTGGTACGACACTTAATCCTATCTTTCATTAGCCTCATTCTTATTATTTGTGACAATGTGTAGATTTACATGTCACTATGCATTTATCATTACGGCATACATATCTGTGAGGCATGTCAATTATATCAGTGCAAGAGAATTTATGCACATCAAATACTTAATCAAAGCAATACGTATAATTTATAGACTCATCACATCATCAAGTCAAGTCATAACAAACGTTAAACATCATCAAAGAAAACATTTTGTTTCATGCTGTAGGTGAGGTTTGTACTTACTTGTCTTATGTGCTTAACTTCGGAGTTGTATCTCCTACTATGCGGATTTGAGAAATTATCCTGATTTAACAATAACTCATTATTAGATGAAATCATGGTTATATTACTTTATTCAATTATTCATTTATTTTATAAACTAGAGTGAACTTAATTTACTTATATCATAATTAACCTTAATAATTAATTATTATTAATTATTAAACGCTAAAATAAATTTCTACTAATTATTATTAATTATTAAACGCTAAAATAAATTTCTACTAATTATTATTAATTAATTAATTTAATTTAATTAATTAATTTATTAATTAAACGAATTGATTAAATAATTAATTAAATAATATTTAATTATTACATTAATTAATTGAGTTATTAAAATTAAATCATATAATTTTAATTGACTTGATAATAATTAAATTATTAATAATTGTTACTTAATTATTCTTTCTCATATAATAATTAATAATTATTAATTCTAATATTAATAATTAATAATTTGATTAATCTGATCAATTAATGTTTGATTAATCTCTAGTTAATCATCCCTAATTATTTTGATGATTATATCAATGATTAATGATTAATGATTAATTAATTTATAATTAATCATGTATTATAATTATGTAATTATTTAACATAATAATCCTGATTATCATATATTAACTCTTATAATTAATTAATTAATTAATAATTAGTTAATTAATTAATTCCTTTATTAAATTACATTTGGTTATGAATGAATGAATGAATGAATTAATTAATTAATTAAGAAATTAATTAATAAATCAATTAAGGTGATAAGAGTCACCTAAGGATATACCTCTATTTTACTATTGGGCTAGTCCAATTCTTAGTTATGTTCATTTAGTTGGGCCAAGGTAGTCTCATGGAATAGGCCCAGTAACCCTCTAGTGTACTCTAGTTTAGCCCATTAAACTTATGATTTAATTTATGAAATTAGGATTTTTCACATTATTTGTTCACACACTTAAAATCAATTCATTTCATAACTAAATATATTCATATGTTAGGATTTACTTTTATGTCACCTTTTAATGTTTAAATCATTTTATCGGTGTAGGATTTTAACTTGTAGGATTTATTTAAAATTGAGTATAATTCCGTTTTGGACACTTGATAACTTGTTGGAAAGCTTGAAACATCTAGTTTCTGTCTTTATAATTTGTTTCCTCAGATTCCAAACATTTCAAATATTAATGTGGACGTTTTCTTAAGTGTCTTATGGTAAAATCTCAGATTTCCAGATTTCAATACAATCTTTAAGGATTTATTAAAATTCATATACATAACCGTTTTAAACACATGATATCTCATTTTGAAGCTTAAGATGTCTACTTTACAATGGTAAAGTTATTTCTTTTAGTACTTAAGCATTTCATACCATAAACTTAGGTTTTGTCACTGTTGGTCCCACGTTTGCACCACCAGTCCAGATTTATGAGTAAGATTTGAAAATCCATAACAATTTACTTACAAGTCCAAATAAGACAAAAGATATGTCATTGGAAAGCTTATAATGTCTATTTTGTATGACAAAAACAGTTTTCTAAAAAGTTATGGTTTGCTAAGTCAAAAACAACAAAACCCGTAGCTAGTACCGGGTTCCAGCAAGGTTTTTCGGTTCGAAGACCAAACTTGTAAAATTCACCAAAAATCGTACATTTATCCATCAAGGCGTATGATACCTTGTTAGAAAGCTTAAAGAATCTAGTTTTTAGTTCTCCAACTTATAAACCAAAATTTTGAGTTTAAAGGTTCGGAGTATAAAAAACCCGTGGCTGGTCAGTGGCTCGGAGGTTCATTTCTTCCCTAGTTTTTTTGTCACAACTTCAAATGCACATAACTTTATACATATAAAAGCAAATCAAGTGATTCCAAAGCCTAAAATGAAGCTTATCCTCTGTAGAATCTTAATATATAATTTATTTTTCATACCAAAGCTTCTAATGCATGCTATATCACCACAACAACTACGACCTTCAACAAAGTTCACAAATCTTACCGAAATGCTCCGGGGATCCTTCAAGATCTCGAACCTCCCGAGTTCTTCTCAAAACTTTTTCCTAGGTAAGAAAAATCTAATATTAAGATCATAACTAAACATCATATTTTTTTTTTCCAAAAATAACTAAAACCCGAATAGCACCACTATGTTACCTCTAGTAAAACGTCCTCTAACTCCGTCTCGCACTTCTTCGATCTTGGTGTTGGGGTTCCTTAGACCTTGAAAATGGATGGAGGAGGTGCTTGAGGAGTGTTGAGATGGAGAGTAGTGTTGGTGGTTCTTGGTTTTGTTTAGAGCTTGGTTTGTGTGAGAAAGAAAATGGGGTGTTAGGGTTTGTGCTTAGCTAACTTTGGCCTTGAGAGAGTTGTCTTTTGGGAGATGAAATTTGAAAAATATTGGCTGAATTAGTCCTTCAATGGCCGGCTGTTTTGGGAGCAAAAATGAGTGAAATTTGGTTCAAAAAGTTGAGATGAAAGGTCACTATCACTTGCTTCTTTTCTAGGTCAAATTACCCAAAGAAACCATGCCATTTCTTACTTGTGGTTGCATGCATGCACCACTTTCCTCATTTCTCTTTTGTTCACAATTTTTTTCTTGTTTCTTGAACCAACAAAACCGATCCCCCCCTAGGCTTCCTTTTTTTTTTTTTTTTCTTTCTTTTAATATCCACCATTGATCCAAAGTTATCATACTTATTCTCACCCATTGGATCTTCCATCACACCAATCCTTAATCTAAGTTCTCATTGGTCACTTATTATCCAAGGTTTGGCCATTGATTTGCCTAGGATTCTCTAGCATCAAATCTACACCATTGATTACAAATCAAGCACAATTCTTGATTAATCTCCCACCTTTGGATTTCCTAAGAGTAAATACTAATAATTCATTTCTATCCATGTGACACATTAAATCCCCAAACATGCTCTCAAATCTTGACTATTAGTATGCTCAAAATAAATACTAAGATCATTAAATCGATCTACTAATAAAAATCGGGGTCCTTCCGAAAAATTATCGCTACACCTCTAATACGACATAACTAATTTCTTACGTATAAATTTTTATGTCGTTCATCACACGTTTTATGTATTTAAAATTTCTCATTTAAATAGAGAAACTCAACATTATTAAATCATCGACATCATCACACCGAATGATACATATATTATCAGTCATGATCTTGAAATTTGATATTCATCAAAATAATTCACTAAAAGCATATTAATGAATAAAATCCATAATAATAATTCATTAATTAAGCTTATGAATTTCTAGGGCATCACACATCATGATCTGCCCTAAACTCCTTATCTCCTATAGGGGCATCCTCAGACGGTCGCATTTCATCTAGATCAGCTTCATTCTCGGATTCAATTTCATCACTTTCCCGAATCACCATAACTTACTTGTTTGGACATTGGCTAGCAATATGCTCTCTCTCTTGACATTTAAAACATTTAATCTCACTAGAACAAGTCGAAGTAGGGGCTAATTTACCTTAAGAGGCCATGATAGTGGTGGCTAGTTTGGGCTCGGGTTTGGCCTTGAAGGTGGATGGATTTTCTTCTTTCTTTGGGTAGTTCGACCTCCAAGGTGCTGCGCTCGAATTTTGTGGAGATGATCTTATCCGAGTACACCCCTCTTGAGTTGCCTCTTAACCTTGATTGCCATATGCACCAAATCCTCCAATTTCACATAGTGGTGTATCTCGATTGTGTTAGCAATCTCTCGATTTAAATCATTCCAAAATCTAGCCATTATCACCTCTCAATCCTCCTCCATGTTGGCTCTAATCATAGCTGTCTCGATCTCTTTATAATACTCATCAACACTTCAGTTACCTTGATGGAGACCTTGTAGCTTGAGGTATAGATCCCGATAGTAGTGACTTGGCACAAATCATTGTCGCATCACTCTCTTCATCTCATCCCAAGTTTCAACAGGACATTCTCTGTTTCACCTCCTATTGATGCACAACTGGTCCCACCATACAATAGCAAAATCAGTAAATTTGATTCCAATAAGTTTTACCTTCTTTAATTCGGAGTAGTTGTGACAATCAAAAATCAACTCCATCTTCTTTTCCCACTTAAGGTATGTTTTGGGATTACTTTTTCCTTGAAACGTAAGAATTTTCATCTTGATACTTCCCAAGTTGTTATCCACCCGGTTCCTAGCTTTTCTCTCTCGACCATATCTCCTATGGCTGCCTACGGACATCCTATCAAATTCCTCCTCTAAATCATCCCCTTTAAACTCACCAACTTCCTCAACTTCCCTTTAATGCAACCTATTACTCCTTGGGGCGTTTGGAGCAAACAATAGTTGTCCCAGTTGTGTTCCTTCTTCTACCCTATCCAACTTCTCATGTATATGTTCTAACTCCACTCTCATTATTCGTCTCATCTCCCTCATTAATGCTTGTATTTGCAGTTTTGGATCCACAGGTGGTGGAATCTTTCGTTTGTGTTTTTCTTTTGATTTTGCGACATGATTGAAATTTGCAAGCAAGGTTAGAACAATATGGAAAAAGAAAAAAAAAGGTCCCCACCATGCTCCCGCACGTGTTTCACTCGAAGAATAATTCTCTCAAATCCACTTGTGTTTCACTCAATCTAGTTTGACTTCTGCCCTCTAATATACTCATACACTCTGCTTTTTTCCACTTGTGTTCTTCTTTTAGTTTTTTCAAAACTAATCAAACAAGAATAATAAGGATTCAAGCAGCTAATCAAGACGAGAAGTAAACCAAACGAATTAAATTTGTCACGGATTTGATGATTTTTTGACACTCAAACATGGGGTTGTGGCAAAAAGAGGTCTAGGACGTAAGAAACAAGAAAACACACAAATTTGTCTCGGATTATGATGATTTTTTTTTTTCCAGATCACCTTTTTTTCTTTTTTCCTTTTTTTTTTTCCGGATTCTTTTCTTTTTTTTTTTTTCTTCTACGGATTTTATGACTCTAATGATTGCAGGAATATGAATTTTATGCCTCTGAATTTTTTTTTTTTTTTTTGTAGGGTTTGTAAACCTAGTGGGGAATCAGATTATGGTTTTAAAATCCTAGAAGACCTCAATCTCAAAGCAAGTAAGTTAACTCTGAATCAAACACTAATATCGCCGATTTAAGGAGAGAAAAACTGGATTTTTAGTGTAGCAGAATTTTTTTTAAGGATGAATTTAAAAAAATAAAAACAAGAAAAGGATAGGCAAATTGGAGGAATATGGCTCTGATATCAACTGGTACAAACCACGTTGTTAACGTGACGAAATCCGATACCAAATCTGGAAACAACTCAAGATTTTTCAAGTTTAATGGAAACCGCGACCTGTTGCTTAGCAAAGCAAGAACCTTGGTATGGTGATAATGCCACAAACAGTTATGAAAAATCCGTTTGATAAGTCGATTTGAACGCCATAAGGAATCATTGATAAGTTCAGATAAGTTTTTTCAAGAACTCGAAAGGAATAACTCACGATATGAATAACATCAAAAACTTATTTCATACTCTGAAAAGTCAGCCTTATATAGTCGAAATTACATTTGTAAAATTCTTAATTTACCCTTAAGGATAAACATGCCTAAAAACTTAGGGATCGGATTTATCTATAAAAAAAAATAATTAAATTTAGAATTAAATTCAAAATTTAAACTAAAACTTAAAACTAAAAATAAGATCACAAAAAAATCAAATTTTGAGAAGATCTTGTTTTGAATTTTAAACTTCTTAAACACTTGAAAATGCAATCTTAACTTGATTTTTTGTTGGAAAATAACGTCCACTTCAGCTTTGGAAAATAAAAATGTCCACATGAGCTTTGGCTCTCTTCTGAATCAACTTTGATGAGTAAAATTAGTTTTCATTCACCATCAATAGTGAACAAACTCTCTTGTTGTTTTAGAACTCTCCATACTAAGTTATAGAACACTTCTTTGAATTTTTTAGCTCGAGCTTTCGTCACTGGATTAAGTGGAACTTGAATTGGCTCGTGAGTACTCCTTATAGCCTTGAAGTCGTCATCATACTGGCACAAGCAATGATCGTGTTCCTTTAACTTGCTGAAACAAAGGGCCGTCACAGGGACGTTTGAACTCATCAAGTCAGATAAGGGATTTAGCTCAAGAGAGTTAAAAGGGACTGCTTCCCATTCCCTAACTTCCGTTCTTCCGAGGAGTACAACAAGCATAACTAAGAGAGTACTATGTATGAATATGTCTTCATTTTCAAACAAAAGTTTTTCGTTTGTGTGAGAGAGAGTTGTGATGCTTGTGCTTGAGGAAAACTGTCTCAAATCTTTGAAATTTATTGCAGAGCGACAATAATTGATTTAGAGCATCGAAAAGCAGAAAGGCGACATGAAATTAGAAGTTAGATGCTGGACCATCAAAGATGTACCAAACACACAATTTCTCAAATTGTTGAAACGTACTGTTGTTTTTTTTAGCTGCTATGAGATAGAACTTTGTCATAGCATGCTCATGGTGAGGCAATATTCCTATTTTACTCCGTCAAGTTACATCGGGTTGCTCTTTCCAGTTACAACGTTTAGGTAATTACTTCTTTTGAAATGCTTCAAATTTTCTATCTAAATTTAGACGTCTTAGATTATATCTAACCAATTAAATTATGCGACGTTTTTCTTCTAATGAATTTAGATGTTGAAAATAAAAGAAGTTATTTGTGAAAAAGCATTTTAAACCATAACATGATTGTTTAGATAATATTTGAGAAACTAGAATTAGCAGGAAGATTGGACTCCTCTTTCATGACCTTTTGGCGGTGTAATGGGAAGCTATGTTATTTATTAACAAATCAAAAGAAACACTACATTTTAAGTTTTCATTCATATCATCATAAAAGAAAAGAAAAATCATATTATATAACATATTCTTGATACATATTTTAAATATATAGCATATTTTTAAATTTTTTTCAAATTATAACATATTCACATTTTTGAATTTTTGCAATTTCTTCGTTGGGAGCTTGCGGTTGGCGGCTCCGTCATAGGTGTTACTCCGTTAAGCGGTGAGGGTGGGTGACGGGGCAGCGATTGGGTTAGGGTTAAGGTTAGGGTTTTGGTGATTTGGGATTTTGGGCCTTTTTTTGTAATAACAAACTTTTTATGTGGGAGTTTGTAAATATATTTGTCCCTAAAAAAAGGGGTAAATAATTAGATTTACTAGAAAATATTGTTTTTATCTTATAAAAAAACTGAAAATAAAGTAAAATTTTGATTTATATTGGTAAATCTAGCAAGATAAATTTTAGTAGTTAAGAGTTGGTTTTTTGCACCTCCACCAATATTTTGTTAAATATACTAAGATTTACTAGTAAATATTTTGATTTATTTGATTAATTGATAACTTTTAAAACAATGTAAATACTAAATTTACTAATCAATATCAAGATTTACTAATAATTAAAATTTACTAATCACTATTCACCCAAAAAAAGATTTATTAATTAATTTTTATTTACTTGACAAATTGATAATTTTTAAAATAATGTACATGTTGATAAATACTAAGATTTACTTGTAAATGAAAAATATTTACTAATAAATTGATAATTTTTAAAATGACATAAATATTGATAAATACTAGTCTTGTTAGTAAATATCAAGATTTATTAGTAAAAACTAAGATTTACTAGTTGATATTTGATTTAATTGATAAGTTGACGATTTTTAAAATGATGTAAATATTGGTAAATACTAAGATTTACTAATAAATATTAAGATTTACTATTTATATAATACATATATTTATGTGGAAATAAATTTATTTACTTTTATTCTTTGTAAATACTAAATTCGCCTTTGTTATTCTCCGCTTTAGAAAAGAAAAAAAAAAAAAGTAAATAACTTAAATTTAGCTTGCTAAATGGAATACTACCGATTTACTACTAAAATATTAAGATTTACTCATATAATACATATATTTACGTGAAAATAAATTTATTTACTATTTTTTACTTTGTAAATATTAAATCTTCTTTTTCTATTCTCCACCATAAAAGAAAAACAAAAGGAAATAATTTAAATTTAGCTTGCTAAAGGGAATGCTACCGATTTACTAGTAAATATTAAGATTTAATATTCATATAATAAATATATTTATGTGAAAATAAATTTCTTTACTAGTTTTACTTTCTAATTTCTATTCTCCACTATAGAAAGCAAAAAAAAAAAAAAAAAAAAGGCTATAATTTAAATTTAGCTTGTTAAAAGGAATGCTACTGATAATTAATTTGGAAATAAATTGATTTACGAACTTTTTTTTCCTTTTTAAAGAATTATATTTTATTATTAACTAATAATAAGCTCATTTTCGATTTAAAATTTATAAACCCACTCAAAAAAACCATAACTATGGGAGTAGACAAATGATTCGGCGGCTGTCAAAGAAACCACCGCAAGGTGGCCGGAGATCTGGCGCTGACAAAAATAAGGACGACCTACACGGCGGAAGTCGCAACTTCCTACGATTTTCCTCACAATTGTGGCGAGGGCTCACAATTTTCCTTGCAATTCCGACAACGACGTACGAACGGACACGATGGTGAGCTTCTGTCTCGACCTCCTCCGGATCGTGATCTCCACGACGAGATAAGTGGCGACCCCTCCGGATCATGATCTCCTCAACGAGATCAGTCGCGACCCCTTTCGATCGCGATCTCCCTGGTGAGATTTGTCGCGACCTCCCTGGTGAGATTTGTCGCGACCTCCTCCCGATCGCGATCTCCACTGCGAGATCCGTCATAACGTCGATGCTAAAGATTGCGACGCCGGTGCGATCTTAGTTCATGTCGCCATCCTGTTCCCGGTGCCGTCGCCGTCGTTGTCGTGATTTCTCGCCGATGGGGAGAGAGACACAAACGGACAAAGAAGAGAGAGAGAGAGAGAGAGAGGAGAGAGACAGTCAGGGGTATTTTTGAATTTTTACTGTTATTATTTAACTTAGGCCCGTTTGGTTGCTAGTTTGAGTTGAAATATTTTAGTTGTAATAGTAAATTTTTTTAAATTTTTAAAAAAGACAAAAAACTTTTTGAGAAAAAGACAAAAACTTTTTGGGAAAAGACAAAAAAATTTGAGTTGAAACGGAGATGAACTCGCGAACCAAACAGGCACTTAATTGTGCTATTTAGTCACAAGATTTTAGACTCTACTATAATTTTAAAATGTTTTGTTTTATTGTGCTATTTTGCATTTTCTCTCAAAAGAAAATACAAAATATATAAAGGTTGGTCACCCAACTAGGATCCTAAATAAAGATTAAAAAATCCTCCAGAAAATCTTTTAAATAAAGCCTAAATAATTGGCTAATTATCATGCCAGTTTATTATATATATATATATACACATAAATATATAAAACTAGAAAAGAAAACTTAATATTAAATGGATTTATTAAAGCTAGCTTAAATGAAGAAGATGAAAGATTCTAAGGAACAATAAGAGTCGGACAACTCAGGATCATTAACAGCAACCATTTGATTTTAAAAAAAAAAAAAAAAAGCAAGCAAGAAAGAAAAAGAAAAAGAAAATAAAATAAAAGAAAGAAAAATAAAAAACGACAAGCATGGCAAACAACGACAAGAGACAAACGACATTTAACAACAAGAAGGTTAGGAAAGGACAATATGAGAGAGGATGGGAAAGTGAAAAAGAAAAATCATATGGCACTTTGCGATTGGCTGGGAAAAAGGGATGAAATTCTAGAAAGAAATGGGACTTGCACGATATTGTGTAGATGTGGAAATCTACGCTTAGACATAAACAACGTTATACACTAGCCATTGAGGTCTATTGCAAAATGCAAAGATTATGAACGAGAATCTGTGAAATGAAGTATTGAAAATAAATATCATTACTGAAATTCATAAAGGTTCGCTCTAGAATGAATTAGAGTTCATTATGTCTAAGTTTCTTCACTATTCTCATATGAGGTTAGAAATGTGGTGAAATACTATTCCGAATTTCAACTTCTATACTATCTTTTTTTAGCCTCGATAATTATGCATATCCGTCACTTGGAGACGAATATCAACCTTGAAATTCTCATAAGTTTGTTAAAGTCACGTCTGTCGATCTGATCGAGCGCAAATCGATACGGTTGATTGCTTTCCTGTTGAATGATGAAAATAGGACCACCTAGATCACCGTACGATCGACTTGGTAGAAATTTTCAAGGAGTAAAGAGAGAGCAAGTCCACATGAAAAGATTTCAAGAGGGAAAAGCTATACCAACAACAAGATAAAATATATATATATATATATATTTTTTATTATATTTTAAACCTGAATATTATAGTAAATAAAAAAGTGTTGCTATATACCAACTCACATACTTTTTGCTATCATTCATATTTTCTGTTTGTCCTTTTTTTTTTTTTTTACTCCTCATACTATTTATCCCCTCTTTAGCAATAATTTATTTTTCCTTTTGAATTAAAAGTAAAAGGTGAGGAGTTTCAAAAGCTGTAGCTTGAGATAAAATAAGATGTGAATGAATTATTATTAAGCTATGCCTATGACTAGTTAATGACACTCTTTTTTGTTCTTTTCTCTCTCTGATTTTAAGGAAATCGTCATTCCTCATGAGTTGTAGATAGAGGAGTGACAATTCATATATATATATATATATATACATATACATAGAGAGAGAGAGAGAGAGAGAGTGATTGAGACTTTTTTGAATTCCACAATGTTATGCCATAGTGCAAGGAACGAAATGAGTCTATTGTCAAGTGTGAAGATGAATCCATCAAAAAAAAAAAAAAAAAAAAGGAAGAAGAAGGTAGCTTGGGTGCCGCACCGCCGGTTCTTGGGCGCTGCGGCGCCACCTTGGCAGCGAGTCAGTGATGCAGCACCAGCCAGAGGGCGCTGCAGCGCCGACGCAATGAACTCCGAAGCAGAGTTAGCTTCGTAGCGCTGCAGCGCCAGGTATATGAAACTTGATTTGACACGAGGCAAACATCTTCATGGAATTGGGAGAGTTCATTGTCTTGCCAGACACAGGATCTTTAACGTAGTGCCAAAGGCATTGCTTTTGTTGCTTTAATTTGCTGCAACAAAGGGCCGTCCGAGGGACATTTGATGTCATCTTGTCAGAGCACAAGCCTAGCTTGTCGAAGTCACAATGGACTGCTTCCGAGACCTCGGTTCTTCCGAGCAGCACGACAAGCATAACAAGAGAGCAACATCGTATGAATTCTTCATTTTCAAACAAGGTGTTTTGTTTGTGTGTGTGAGTGGTGATGGTTGTGCAATTGGAGGGAAGTGTTGAGCTTGCTCCATTCTTAACTTTACATTTATAGAAGAAAAATACATGACGTGATCCTTTTTTTTTTTTTTTTTTTTGGGACATTCAAGTAAGCATGCAAACACACATATCTCACGAGGCATATCAACCACAAGGACCTTTAGAAAAAGGAATATAGTGATTCTATAAGTGAAACTCATTAAATTACAATTTATAAACAATTTTGACTGTAAAAGAACTCCTGAAATGATCTTTAGTACCAAATATATCAACTCTGATGATAATTTTCGTGTATCAATGTTTCACTTGACAATGAGTTGTCACACAATTTATATTGGTAGGTATAATCTTTTAACTTCTAATAGATATGATAGATCTTTTAGATTAATAAAAAAAAAATTATAACCCACATGTTATATAGATTAGTACTCAAAAATTGATATTAATATTGATTTTCTTAATATTACTTTGATCTCTGACTCGAATAGAGTTGTTCAACATGCTTGCTTGAAATAAATAATGCTCCATCGCATAATTGGTTAATGTTATTTTGTCTATTTGATTGAGGGGGTGCCCCTTTTTATTTTACTTTTGATTGATGAAAATAAAAAAAATATTAAAATCAAAATCAGAGAAATGAGGATTGACATATGGAAAAGAGATCATTCATAAGAGTATAACTCATCAGAATTCTAATTTGATTAAGTTTTCAGTCAAAGGAAAAAAAATGTGATTTTGAATAAAAACTCTTCTGAATAGACTTTAAAATTTGTAACAAAGTTTAAAATTTGACAATATAAATTTCGTCCTAACATTTTAATTCTTTATTAGAAAATTTTAAAGATTATTTTGACCTTCTAAGGTTTTTGATTCTAAATACCTATGATGAAGTCATAACTTTTGTTGGTTTTCGTCTGCAGGCTAAAAATGCAAAAGCTCCTGAAATTCATTCAAATTCTAATTTAATTTGGTTTTAGTTTCCAATTGGGGAAACAAATAAAATAAGTTAGGGTATGAGAAATATAAAACAGGCCTCATTAGAATGCTATTTATGATTTAATTTGGTTTTAGTTTCTGTAATATTTGGGCATGTTAAAGATTTGTTTAAGGTAAATATACAACAAAAAGAGAAAATAAATTAGTTAAAGTTTTATAGGACCAACCATCTAAATGTCAAATATTTATTGGTTACCTGTACTACGTAAGTACAATAATGTGATAAATTTGATCTATTTTATAATATCTGCAATACGACCAAGACTTAATAGAATTTCAATTTTGTTTAGTTTGCAATATATCAGGGAAAATGAATTAAAAAAATTTGGGCACAGGTTGGATTTTTTTTTTTTTTTTTTTCATAACGACGTTTCAACCACATTTTTAGCACAAAATTATGCCAGACAGTCGGGTTGTCTAACAAAGAGTGACCAAATAGTTTTATCAAGAGGCTTGTTCATTGTGAGACAACATTATTCTATCCCATCGAGTTCGTTTGAGTTTGAAATTCTTTTCAATTGCGATGTTAATCAGTTAAAAAGTGTTTTAAATTTATAAGCTGTCAAGTATCAATGTATATTGTTACATTTATGTTGAACTAAAGATGACTTATAATTCGTTTGGATCACACATTCACTTAGTATTACATTCTAATATAATCAATGAGTTTCAATATACATTTTGATGTCCCCTTTAATTATTATATTTAAATGAAATGTGTATTTAAATTGTTTACATTTGGATAATTATTTTAATGTGTATTGGTGAGAGAGAGTGAGTGATCATAGAGAATGTATGTGATGTAATTGATAAAAGTATATTGAAAAAGTGAATAGATAAATAGTAAAATGAGTGGGTATACCGTTTTCAAACAGAGGTGTATTTAAATATTATATATGAAGGAATCAAATGATTATTACATTTATATTGTATTATAGTTGAATGTTAGATCAAATGAAGCATTATTTTTTAGTAAGTCTAAGAAATCCTCTCTTTCAAAAAAAAAAAAAAAAAAAAACCCCATATTCCACTTAGTAAATTTCTTTAAAGTCATTTACCGAAATAATTTATCTATTTTTTTAAACTACATTTTTTTATTTTTTAAAATGTATTAATTTTTTTTACTCGATGAATAAAACATAATTAAAAAAAAATCATCGTGATGCACATTTTCTTCATCGTATTCCAATTTTGCGAATAAAATAAAATAGAATGAAATAAAATATCAACTTATATTATTTATGTCGCCTACCAATTTACCAACATAAGACCAATATCATCATTCTGGGCATTGAAACATGCCTGTCAACCGAAATTACCAATTCCAACCTTACTAACCCAAAACAAAAAAACAAAAAACAAAAAAAAACAAAAAACAAAAAACAAAAAAAACAAAATAAGTAACATAGTTAGCACAAAAAAAAAAACAAAAACAAAAAACAAAACAAACAAACAAAAAAAAAAAACAAAACAAAACAAAATAAGTAACATAGTTAGCACCCAAAAAAAAAAAAAAAAAACCTGACTAGACAACTCTTGAACCCCAAATCCGAACAAATGATCCAAAATAACACGAACTAATTAAACATACTAATACTATACAAACCGAAAGAATCTAATCCCTTAAAAGTTAAAAATCCTAAACAACAAATTCATATTTATCTCACCATCACAACCATAAATACCCCCCCCCCCCCCCCGCACCAAAAAAAAACCATATAATTGAATCGAATTTTGTGCCAAGTTTTAATGTTTTGGTAATTCTAATAATTAAGATTAAGATTAGACCAATACAATACCAGGACAATTAATCCATCTTTTGCTTAACTACTAGAGTCGTAGAGTTGCTTGAACTAGGACATAAAATTAATGTGCAATATATATTTACACAAACACATATATGTATATTATAATTTTAACCCAATTATACCTACCTCAAAAGCACTTAAATTTCACTAGAAATGGAGAATATTTTCAAAAATAGCACCTAATTATAAGACTATATTATTAGAGAAAACACGAAATTGTTCAGGCCACTAAATTTATTACTTAGAAAACACAAAGACCATTCATGCTGGCCAAGCGATATATGTGAAGTACATTAGTTGGCATATATCCAATATTAAAGTTGGATTTGGTAAGCCAAAATTCTATTTGTAATTATATAAAATCAAACTCCACATTTCTTATGTTATTGTTATATTTTTGCTAGTAATAATAATAGGAAAGGAACTAGCAGGTGGGAAATGAGACGCCACATTCAAAAAACTCCCCCCCCTTAAGGAGTTTATGATCTGCACACGCAAGGATTGGATCATTGAGGAATTGGCAAAACCAAGGGCTTTGTTCCTTCATTTTGTTGCAACACACGCTAGTCATGTTGGTGCTCCACCCCATGCACGGGATCAGCTCGCATGCGTTACAATTGAGCCCTACGGACCTTTGCTTGTTCTCCAAGCAAAAAAACAAGCGCAACAACGAGAGCAACAACATAGAGCAAATATGCCTTCATTTTTATAATTTTCTTTTAACCAAATTAGCGTGGTTGTATTGGGAAGAAATCTCACGAGTGTTTGCAATTTATAGGAATTAAAAAAAAAAAAAAAAAAAAAAAGAGCGCTTCTATTGATCTCAATTCAGAAGGAAAAGTTAGGTCTAAGGCGGGATTGGGACTTCAATAATTTAATATTAGAGTATGGAAGCAACATGGTAAAGTGGAAAGGTTAAAACGGAATTTAAAAAATATAACTGAATCGCTAGGTTTATTTTGTGTGTTATTTTTACTATAGGATTTCGATGACTTCTGAGAGATGAAAAGTAAATCAAAATGAAACGTATCGATATATCTTTACTAGCTAGAATTTAATTACCTGACTAGTATATATCTTGTCAAAATGTTTGATTGCATGAAGGCAATATGGCAAATATATAAAATAATCCGTGTGAGGCTGTATTAAATTCATGTTTAAAATAAGCTTTATTGTCATATACTAATCAAAGAGGGGGGAAAAAAAGCTGCATTGCCATGCATATTTTCGATTTAACTTTTCCCCTCGGATGGCAAAAGCCACTACTACTAAGAGACTCTAGGAAGGCAACACTAACCAAAGGCACAAATGTTAGGATCACTTTTTTTTTTTTTTTTTTTTTTGGTCACATGTCATCCTATTTTCCTATAAATAAAGCACAATAAACACAATTATAGACCATTATTTTTCTTTTTGTTACAACTCTTTTACTCTTTCATATTACAAAGGGCATGTTTGGCAAAGTTGTAGAAGTTGTTTTTATCTTTTTGGCTCCAAAATATGTTTCTAAAAGTGTTTAAATGATTTGTCAAAAGAGCTTTTAGACAAAGTCAGAAAACGTGATAGTTTTTATATAAAACTCTTCTTAATAAACTTTGAAACTTGTATGAAAGTTTTTGTAAGATATTAGAAACTTCATACTAACACTTTTACTGATTATTAGAATATTTCAAATTCATTTTGACCTATTAAAGCATTTTCAAAAACTTAACTGCAAACACTTACTAAAAAATTAGTTTTTATTCATTTTCTTAAAACAAAAGCACAAACTATTCAAAACAGGTCCTTGTCATTGTGTTATTCCTTACTCTCTACTTCTCATTTTATAATCTTTTTCATTTTCATTTTCATTTTTTTCGTTTTCATTTTTTCCTCCCTCCCTCCTTTTTTCCCTCTTTTCTTTAGATATTAGGCAGACACCATAAAATGAGAAGGGTGTCTAACAGATATAAAAAGCCAAGAAAGTGTAGAAAAGCACAATGACAACACCCAAATTTTTTTTTTTTTTTTTTTGTGATATAAAAGCGGTGACAAAAAATAAATAAATAAATAAAACAAAGGCATATAATCTTGCTTCATTTGTTATAGGGCAAGGGGAATCATGATACGTGGCAAGAAGAGAAGAAAGTGATCAAACAAGTGATCCTAACATTTTTTCTAATATAATAATAACTCGAGATCAAGCCACTATCCATCGATATCCCTGTACATACCGATGTTTCAAGGATATTAACTTGAAAAGTCTCTTCTCAACAATTTAAAAGTGAGATCTCTAGTCATATTCTACGATTCAAAACTCTTATACATATGTATATAGCTAACTAATTTTTGAGGTCAAATAGGAGAAATATAATTATTAATTACTTGAAACCTCACTATATTATTAGTAGAAAGAGATGGAATTATTTTACAATGTTCACGTTTTTAAAAATTCACCATTTTTTGTAATCGTGTGAAAAAAAAAAAACAAAACAAAAAAACAAAACAAACCACTTCCTCTTTCGTTTGGAAAACAACATTAAAGGTGTGAAGGTCCAAAAACCAACAATTTTTCTCATAGTTCGTATTATATGGCAAGAATAAAGCATGTTTGGGTTTGTAGTACTCTTCCCCATTCTTAGTACCTAATAGCCACATTAAATCTTAACATGTAGATTGCAAATTATTTGCATCAAGTTCATTATTTGTTGTTTTTCATTATCTAATTTCTTTTTTTTTTTTTTAATGTTCATGAGAAAAAGGAGAAAATAAAAACAACCCTATTACAGGTATCGAAAAAACTAGAAGAACTCGCCATGTATAGCCGGAGACAAAACTCAAAATAATTAAGCGGTAACTCGCGCATTAAAATTTGATCCCAAACATCCCAAATTAAGGAATAAATGTAGCTGAAGTGAATTTATTAACCAATTAGTGTACCGACATTCATCAGCATTATTGGTTTCTTTAACATCAATATTTATATATAATTAAAGATCCTAGACTAGCTGATTGGTTCGCAATTTCTCAAATTACTCTACTTAAAACTTTTTTTGGTCTATTTATTTCGCATTCAGAAGTTGAAACTCCTAATTTTGAAACTGTGAAAATGTAAATAAGATAGTTCTAAATTAGATCCAAATATTCGTGTATATATATGTTTCTTTTTAATCGTAATTACTCGGCCATTTAATTCAAAAGTATTGGGGCCATACTAAATCACAACAAATACTAGAGCATGCAAGTAGAAACGAAAAAATATTTGACGACAATACAAGTGCTAAATATTAAAAGGTAGGTCTCATTTGTGAACCTTAGATATATCGTGCGATTCACATTTTATTAATGAGTGATTTTTAACGCTGTAGGTGTCTTTTAATATTGTTTGTAAAAACGAGAGCTGAGTTTCAAAGGACAAAAAAAAAAAAAGGCTTTTATATTAATAAGTAGGATGTAAATGAGCTGTGAGCTCTACAAGTACAAGAATAGCAAATGACATACAAGACAAATTAAAGACCATGTTATATAATAATTCAAACCAAATAAATATCCTGAGAAATCACAGGATTTCTCAGAACCAAAACCACACAAGACTATTATTAATAAAACAAGTAATGTTAGGCCACTAATTTTATATTTATCAAAATATTCATATATCAATATTCATGCGTTTATTAAAGCATATATTAAGACCCGCCAAATGACGCACCAATATTATTGATATCCAAAAATTTTGTTTTAATAATAAACTAACATTACTTGTTAAAACACACTTTATTAATTTCTCCATGCACGTGTAATTTTGCAACGTACTAAAAACTAGCACGTCGGAGTGGTAACACCACAGGTGGAGAACACCTTCTTGGAGTTGGGGCAGTTGACAAGCTGCTCGAGGCTCGGGTCCTTCATGTACTGGCAAAGGCTAGGGCTCTGCTCCTTTAGTCGGCCGCAACATTCAGGTGTCGGAGGGGCATTCTACATCATGGCATCCGAGCATGAGGTTAACTCGAGAGGGCTACAATTGACGTCGATTTCGTTGGACACGTTGGTCTCCGAGGAGGAGTACAATTGCATGACAAAGAGGGCAACATGTCCTCATTTTTTCTTTTTTTCGTTTTTTTTTTTTTTGGGTGTGGTTTTGTGTCTGCTTTCTGTAGTGATTAGTTGAGAGAGAGAGAGAGAGAGAGATGGTTATGGTTGAGGCAAACTTGATTCAGCCACGGCATTTATAGAAGAAATTAAAGAGTGCTTCTCTAATTAATCTCAATTTTTGGACATAATTATGTTAACGACTCATCTATTTCAAAAGTCGTGTTATATAGTAGGGTTTTTAATTTGGTTAATTAAGAATATTGGCAAGCAATGGGAATGAAGCGTTACACAGCTCAAGGGGTAAATAGAATAGACAATTTTCTTAATCTCGTTGGTACTCATAATTTTTTATTGTTTTTGTTGCATGAATATTCTAGAGGAAGGTTTCATAAAATAATTATATTTAAAAAAAAAAAAAACAAAGAACGAAAGGAAAGAATAATTCCAAAGATATGTATCAGGATTTTTTTAATTGTTTATTGTTTTTTTACCTTATAATTATACAAGATACTCTAATAGATATTTAGGTGTAATAAATATAAAGGAAATGGATATAGAAATATGTTGTTTTCGAGTTTTATTTTCTCATTTTTATTTTCATTTTTATTTTTATTTTTATTTTTATTTAGAAAAAAAAGGCTGTATCAAGTGCATATTCTTTCTGTAACCCAATAGCACGTCGAGCATTGGCTTTCTCAGCTTCCATATGATGGGAATCCATGAATTTGTTGTTTGCCGTAATTTGATTTTCATGGTAGTTTTTATAAGAAACAAAAGCAAAGTAAAATTAAAATAAGCATAAGATGTCCCACTACTACATAAGAGACTTTAGGAAAGGCAACAAGAACAATATTAAGAGGCACCGATTGAGAAACATTGAGTATTATTCACTAATAAAGATAAGTTCCTCATATGGGGTTTATAACAGATACGATCTACAATCTATTGGTAATAGGGTTTTAACACCAATGGTGAATGGTGGCTCCAAGCATTTTTAAACCCACAGTAATCAAAGACAGTTCAGATCTATTATCTCAAATTTCCTATCTCAATGATTATCCCCTCAATAATGTTTTGACAATTTATCAATTTGTTAAAGAATATTTAGTATTTAACCTTTTATTTACATGGCTAAATTTCCAAATTCAGATGATATGATATTATACTATTGAGAGACATCTAATAAGACAGGAAATTCAGGACAACTAATCTTGACTCAACCAAAGACATGAACCCTATTGAAAGTATTTTTCCTTTCCCTTACATAACATAAGTTTTTTTTTTTTTTAATTGGTACCTACATGGTTTTCACTTATTAAAAAGAAACGAAAACGTATTTAAATTTTTAATATAGAAGCTCATATCCAAATCCCTCCACTCTGCTGAACTTGCCTGATTGCAAAGATTAATAAGATCAAAAACCATGAATCTAGACCGATCGAGACCAATATTGATATTGACATAGCAGAAGTTTTCGAGACCAAGCCACTATCGACTGGAAGCCAGTATTTTCAAGTCCTAATTTGACGCATCCACATTGATTTACTGTGAAATTCGGAAAACAACATCATACGGTGTGAAGGTCAAATAATTGTAATAATTAACCGGATATTGCTTCGTTAAAACACTTTTGTTTTCTCATTTCTTTGTTTGTTTTATCACTTCATTAGACATTTATGTAAACAATTCTTAATAATTTTGTGTTGAGAGATTTCAGTACTCCAACGATGTCTATCATGGTTAATTAATGTTTATTTGCTTGTGTTATTTATATAAAACAAGAAGAGTAGTGTTTGCAATATTAATTCCAGTATTTTTGAGTATGAACTCAGATCATTGACATGGTAATGTTTTTAATAATTATTAATGAAAAAACGACAAGTTATATATCATATATATTGATACTCAAAAACAAGGATGAGTATCCATCTCATTTTTCATATCGAAGAATAGTAATTTGTTTCGGTTTGGGTTCTTCCCAATTCGTGGAAACATGCCAAAGTGTCATTTCAGTTGCCCAAAAAAAAAATTGCCAATTGTTGGTACCGAAGTTTACCGTATGTTGTCAAATAATTTCTTCTTCTGACTTTGTATTGAATTATTGCAAGTAACGAATACATTTAACTCAACTGAATTTGTTTACCAATTAGTTACCAATTTTCCATCAGCAATATTATTTGGCCTCTTGTACGTCAATATATATATATATATATATATGTACGTATATATATGTATATCTAGCTGATCGGTTTGCAATTTCTCAAATTGATCTATTTAACTTTTCGACTATTTATTTTGCTTTGAAATTGAAATTCCTAAATTTGAAACTGTCAAATCGTAAATAAGACGATTCCTAAATGCAAACCTACAAGAGATCCAAAAATGCTTCTAGTTTTTTTTTTTTTTTTTTGCCCCTTTAAATCAAAATTGCTTGGTCATCTAATTCAAAAGTCGGTCCGAATTTCATGTAAAAACAGATAAATTGCTTGAAGGCACCATGGGTATAATGTGTGTATCTCATTTGTGGATCTCATATCATGTGACATACTTTTTATTAATAAGTAGCGTTTAACATCATTGGTGTTTTTTAACAATATCGAGCATACTACTCGACAAAAAAAAAAAAAAAAAAAAAAGCATATGACAAACAAGACAAACAAAACACCATGTCATATATATAGTAACGCAAAACAACTAAATATCCTGAGAAACACAGGATTTTTCAGAACCACCACCACACAAACTCTATTATATATATATATTAATAAAAACAAGTAATGTTAGGCCACTAATTTTATTTCTCAAAAATTTCAGATATCAATAATGACGCGTTTAAACATATATTAAGACCCCCAAATGACGCATCAACATTATTTTGTTTTCCAAAAATTGATATCCAAAAATTTTGTTTTAATAAACTAACATTACTTGCTAAAACACAATTTCACAATCTCTCCATAGTTACTGTATAATTTTGCAACGTACTAAAAACTAGCTCACGTCGGAGAAGTAACACCACAAGTGGCACCACTCAGCTGTCGGAGGCGCATTCGACATCATGGTGTCCACGCATGGGGTCAGCTCGAGAGGGCTACAATTGTCATTCGAATGCGTTGGACACGTTGGTTTCTTCGAGGAGGACGACAAGCATGACGAGGAGGGCAACATAAGATGTCTTCATTTTTCAATTTTTTTGTGTGGTGTTATTTTTGCTGTCTGTGGTGATTACTTAGTTGATCAGAGAGAGAGAGATGGTTGTGGTTGAGGCGAACTTGCTTGAGCCAAGGCAATTTATAGAAGAAATTTAGGAGTGCTTCTCTAATTTATCTCAATTTTTGGACATAATTTGGCGGACTTAACTATTTGAAAAAGTTGTGTTATATGAAGTAGGGTTTTCTTTTTTTTTTGGGTTAATTAAGAAAATTGGCAACAAATGGGATTGAAGCGTTGCACAGCTCAGGGGGTCAATAGAATAAATGAATTTGTTAAATCTCATTACTTCTCATAATAGTATATTGTTTTTACTAAATGAATATACTCTAGTAGAAGCTTTCTTTAAAGGGGAAAAAAAAAAAAAGAAAGAAAAGAAAAAACAAACAAAGAAAGAAAGATTCCAATATTGAAGCATATAATAAAGACAAACTTATGTATTTAAAACTAGCTAGGAAAAAATTGTAATTTTTACCTTATTACTATACAATATAGCTTAACAGATATTTAATAGCAATAACTTAAGGGAATGCATAGAAATAAGTTGTGTACAACTTTTATTTTAGTATCACAATTTATTTATCTAAGAAAAGTACGGCATATTCTTTTTTTAACCCGATAGCACGTCGAGCGTTGGCTTCTCAGCTTTTGCATGGTGGGAATCTATTGAATTTGTCGTTTGCTGTAATTTGAGTTTCACGGTTTTTTTCGTAAGACACAAAAATAAATATAAAAAGAAGCTCACGAGGATATCTAAATCATAATCTATATCTTGCTACTTGTGTTTCTAGACCAAGAGAGGTGTATGTCTCTGAAAGAGTTCAATTGAGGATGGCCGGAAAAGAAAATTGGGTTTTCTACATTATTTACATTCTTTTCAAAAATAAATAAATAAACAAAAAACCTTAGAAATATCAACCCAAATTCCAATTTTTAAATACTAATTTATATGAGATATGAGTTATAATTTTTTTGTTAATTAGTAATTTTTTAAATGATTATCACATTAATTGATTTTGTTCTATCAATAAAAATACGATATTTCATAGTTACATGAATTGTTAGTACGTTAGTTGGCATTCAAAAGTTTAGATTAGAGTTCTGTCCTTAGCATTAACCCTTTTTTTTTTTTTTTTTTTTTTTACCATCAAACCATTTTCAATGTAAATGTCAATGTCAATGCATTGATTTTTACGTGCTATTTTGTTCTTTAATGTACTATGCTATTTTAATTGCTAAACTAAATTTTTATCATGATTATAAACCTTTGAAACTTGTTAACCAAATTTTTTATTTGGAAATATCAGTGTTGTAGTGATTAAATAGAAAAAGTTAGTCCATCAATTAATAACGATCATTTGCTCTTCTTGACCAAATACGATGTTTTTCAAAATTTAAGCAGAACTTCATTAAAGCAACTCCAATATGGAGTGCAAAATTTTGGCAATTCGGTGAAAAATTCCTCTTTCGAAGATCTAATTTTGTGGCAAACTTGACAAAGATTGTAAAATTAATTAGTGGTAAATTTGCCACCAAGCTATATAACAAGTGTTAAATTTAGCATTTTAAATCATTGCTATTAATTAGTTGGCAGTGAAACATTTTCATATCCAATCATTTACAAATTTTTTTAAGAAATTAAATTTTACAAAGCTAAATATAATTAAGCAAAAAAGGTTGATATAGAGTACAAAGTCTCAAATATTATAATGGTTTCTCACACTTTTTTTTATAATAAATATAGCACTGATTTTCCATATTAAATACCAAAAATTGGCATTACCATATCAATTTGACACGCCATTAAAAACATGCGACCACTTTAAACCATCTTTTCGAGTACTAGAAAGCATTGGAAAGAGAGCTATTCCGTTAAGCAATGTGGATACACACACACACACACACACAGCATGCATAGACTCTAATTTAGTGATATGAGTGGCGGTAAACTACATTCGCTCTTGTGAATAAAGTTGATAACAGAGTCGGAGACTCATGCCAATTGATACATTGAGAAGCAAAAGTTAGAAGTACATTTTTCTCATGTTCTAAATCTGTTTTTTTTTTTTTTTTTTGGGTCCTTTTTGGTTACTTGAAATAAGGCCTACTATACATGGAAGTAAGTTGATAGATATTATACAAATTACAAACTAAAAAAATCTTAATCTGGCCAGCAAATGCAAGATATGGTATTTTTATTTTAACTGATCAGACTACAACAAATAGTTCATTAAACGAGAAAAGATTGGATAAGTGTAATTTCTTAAAAAACCGTCATGTAAGTGCTTTCAAATATGCATCGCAAGATTTTAGAAAATTGTCAAATTTTTCTACTCACAAATTTTGAAATTCTCTACTCTATTTCTACAATTTCTAACACTTCCTTGTTTCCTACTCCAAAAAACTCTTTTTTTCAAATTCTCTCTCTTCCATCCCACTCTATTTTTGTCCTCTCAAATACCCATCTCTCTAAATTCTCTCACTCTCTTCCTTACTTTCTTTTTTCCATCTCTTATTTCTTTTCCCACTCTCTTAACCTCACCGCCGTCACCATCGCCACTATGACCATTGGAATCCTACAACTTTTAGGCGTTTTTTTTTTTTTTTGGTAGTTAATTTGATTGGCTTTAGATTTGGGTTTTTTTTTTTTTTTTTACTTTGTATTTATTTAAAATTTTTATGTAGATTTATATATGAGCTTTTCTTTATTTAAATATTTTGTATTAATTAGATTTCGTATTAGTTAGATTATTGATGACCATGATGAGGACTTGTAACTTCTTTTCTTTTTAAAGGGTGTTTGGAACACTATTTTAAACTAAAATTTTCATCTCAGTTTTTGTCTTTTTCTGAAAAAGTTTTTTTTTTTTTTTGAAAAAAATTTTTGTATTTTCTAAAAAATCAACAATAATTACTATTGAAACTTAAAATTTCCAATTCAAACTCATTCATCAAATGAACCCTTAAAAAAAGTTGATATCGGCGTTCTATTAATGAAACATAATATATATATATATATATATATATATATATATTTAAGAGTTTTATTGAAGAAATTGTTGCTCGGGCAATGACATAATTTTCAAGTGAAAGAGTTAATGTCGTTTTCTAAAAGAACCCCGTTAGGGATTGTGAAGGCACTTCACAACTGTTTATAATATTCGCAGTATGTCATACGATAACTTTGGATTCAACAACAATTTTATAACTTTTGTCGAATCCAATTTTTCTACGAGTGTTATTATGTATTTTAAATATCCTTTCCGCCGTGGCCATACGTGCAATCGAATGCGAATGAAATGGTGCCACAAATGCCAGAACCAACTAACTTAAGATAAAGGGTTAGAAAAGGGAAAGGAAAAGGCATAATGGAATAAGGAATATTTCTTGATTCCACCTAGCAGGAAAAAAGTAATGGCTTAAAGTTACGAGAAGGGAAAAAGTAATGGTTTTTATTTCTTTTATTTCAACTTTGAATCTTGATTTCCAAGTCTCCTCCGGGACATATATGTATGTGTCTGTCTTAGAATCTTGATTTCCACGTCTCCTCCGGGACATATATGTATGTGTCTGGCAATTCAAATGTCCTCTTAAGAGAAAAGGTATATACTCATCATATATATTTACCAAAAAATATATATATATATACCCATCATTTGTCTTTAGTGAATTCAAAAGGTTAAAAGTTAACAAAAAAGAAACAAACAACGCGTGGGTCGGTCACAATTGATCGAGTGAATGGGATGGTGGCTTTGTGTCCAATTAAATGTTTACAGAATACATAAAAGTTATAATTTCATTATTTAGTCCTCAACTTCTACAGATAGATCAAATATCATTTTTGATGCATGACTGTAAAAACGTTTTAGAATAGATTTTTGATCTATCAAATAGTTTTAGGGGCGTCTGAAACACCAACTGGAGTTGGAATTTTGAACGTATTAATTTTGATCGGAAATGAGTTAATGTTTAGAAATATGCATCTAGTTGAAAATTAGTTGTGATAGTTAAATAGATTATTTCGTTACTCTTGTCATTTTATGCAATTAAAAAAAAAAAAAAAACCTCATTTCGAATTGCAATAAAAAAGTTATGAACTTCTAAAGTTTGAGTTTTTCAAAAAATGAATAAAAAAAATGATTTAGAAATATGAATAGTAAAATTAGTTTGTTTTTAAAGAAAAAGACAAAAAAATTAAAACAAAAAAAATGGAAAACTTTAATACTTGAGTGGAGGTTTCGAACGAGCCCATCAATTGGTCCTTTATTTTTGTATGGAGTTTTAAAATCTCAACAAAAGAAAAAGAAAATCAATGGAAGAATTAATTTGTGACAACTTAATAAATCAGTGATCTAATAAATTAGTGACCGGTAAGTTAAGGACGAAACTGGGATTTGGTCAACCCTAACTTAGTTATATATATATATATATATATATATATATGCATGCATATGAGCCCAAACTTTCTTGTAACTTATCACAGGGTAAGCTAATAATGTTACAAGCATCTCATCATGGATGAAGTCCAAGAGATCTTTTATACTGAAATCGAGACAGGTATACATTTTATATAAGTGCTCAAAAAATTATAGTCCGCTTAAAAAAGAAAAAAGAAGAGAAAAGGGACAAATTGTTATAGAAGATTTACAGCAATTCTTACTGAGAGGGTTCTCAAAAATTACTTGAGATCGGATTAAAACGCATGTGGGAAGTAACCTTGTAGGAGATGCAAAAGCCATTCCTTTCTTAATTCCTTATCGTAACGAGTTTCTTCGCTACAAAGTTTAGAATTCTGCGCTTCTCTGATATATACTGTTTCATTATCTAGATCATAATAACATACAATTATACTACTATTACGAAGGAAGAAAAAAAAAAAAAGATAATAGTATTTTTTCAGACATAAACATGTCATACTCTTCATCTGATTCTAAAATTGATCGTCGTCATCATCACGATCGTCTTGGACATCCAGTAAAACTGTCTCGTCATGGAAGGTCCCTGCATTCCATTTTCGGCGGAGGAATAGGTAATTCAGATCTCATGCTAGCCTTTCGCAAGACGTACATTTAAGCATGACATGTATTTGTGAATAATGATTTTCCTGGGTTTTTTTTTTTTTTTTTTTTTTTTTTTCAAAATAAGGCGGGATTGAACTCGTGCTCTTCCAGATCCATACCATTGTGATCCGGTGATCATTAGCGATTCTTAATGAATGTCACTAATGAAGTAAAATTTGTAACGAGTATTTCCTCACCATAGTAGAAAAACTAAAAGCCTTATATTGATCAACCAAATTAAAGGCAAATATATTTCAACGTTAATTTGACAAAACGAGATCACGAAAATTTGCTCATCTTATTTATGTATCTTCATATTTAACAACGAAGTGGTTTTTGATTTTTTCAGTTGCTGACACACTGCTATGGAGGAACAAGAAATTATCGGCCGCAATCTTAGCCGGGTTAACGACTACTTGGTTTCTTTTCGAAGTAGCAGATTACAACTTTGTTACTCTTCTCTGCCATAGTCTCATCTTCCTAATGGTTTCCATATTCGTCTGGTTTCAAACCGCGTGGCTAATCAATTGGTATGTTCGTAACATCAATACTTAGGCCTCAATTTCATTAACATAACTGATTAGTGCAAAACTTTCTATATTAATTCAGTGTTATTACCTTTTGAGCTTTCCTAAGCGTCTTTGATCTTGATCTTCGGCTATAGGAATCCACCAGACGTGGAAGAAATTACGCTACAAGAATCCACCTGTAGATCCTTCTTTGCCAAATTCAACTGGTTTTTGTTTTGGTTTTACGAAATCTCGAGCGGGAAAGACTTCAGACAATTCCTTCTGGTACCATTATGATCACATATTTAGTCAGAAAACATACCAGAAATAGTACCAAATTTTATTACCCTAATGTCTAGCTATTTTTCAACTTACATTCGTCAACAAAACTCGAGTAAAAAAAAAAAAATTTTAATATATTGCAGGCAATCTGTTCTCTCTGGGCGGTGTCTGTTATTGGGAGTTATGTCAGCACTATGAATCTGTTTTTCATAGGTAAGAATTAGACACGCTAATTAAATTCGTCTATTTCAACTTCTCCGACTAATAATTTGTTGTCAAAATATCGGTAACAAAAGTCGTCCTGTGCCTGGAAATACTGCCAACTTTATATGAGCGACATCAAAGCGAAGTGGACAACGTAGTCGCCAAAGTCTACCAAGAATTAAGGAGCTTTTACGGGAAATTCGAGCACACAGTTCTTGACAAGATTCCGAGGGGACCAGTCAAAGAAAAGAGGTTCTAATACTGAATGATTTAAGTCAAAACGGATCCAATCAATACGAAAAGTTTGTGAATGAGCTTATGTGAATGAAGTACAACAATTAAATTCGTAAAGTACATACAACCTTAGGCATGGACTTGTATTTATTAAAATGTAAAACTTGAGGTTCAATATATATATAAATAGTCAACACAAATTTTCAGCCATGAATAGATCTCACCCCGTGTATTTAATTTGTCCTTTAATTTTATTTCTTTTTTTTTTTTTAAATTCAAGGCGAGGGATTTAAACTTACACATGATGAATTAGATGTGTAAAATTATCGTTAAGCTATATTTACAACTATTTGTATTTTATTTTTAGTTTTAAGGACAACAATAACCAAGTGCGAATTCTAAAATTACAGAAAAATAGTTGGTTTGCATAGAGCCACATCCTGGAAAAGAGAGATATGACAAGGATATTGATACAATTTAGATGTCAATTTCGTGATATCAAGAATTCCAAATGTGTTCAAATAGCACTTTAATGCTACTGTAAAATAATGTGCAATTCTATATAACGAACTCAATTCAAGACATGCGTGTCATAAATCTCATAATTTCGGAGATAATTGGTGCCGTCTTACTTCCGTCCTCATCATCTATGCTCACGACTTCACATAATTTAAATATGTCAATTTGCTCTTCAAATTGTAACAATATATTTGTGGTGTGGAACCACTTTTATAAAGTGACACCACTCTCTAAGTCATCTCTCATTTTTTTCTATTATTATTCCTCATATTGACCTTTCTTTATTCTGTTTTGTAAACAAAGCTCACCTTTGAAAAAAGAAAAAGAAAAAGAAAAAGGATAAGGTTAATTTAGAACTTTGGACTAGGTCATATTTGTAATAGTGGTCCCTTGAACTCTTGAATAACAAAAACGCCACTTGATTCACACAATTGGTTTTACAAAAACAACCCTACCATCAATGACACGTGGCACACCATCATTGGTTGTTTGAAACAACCAAAATAGCAAAAATACAGAAATATTTGTTAAAAATATATCTTTTTTACATCAATACACCCCGAACTTATTGCACAGTTGCAATTTACACCTTAAACTTTTAATTTTGACAATTTACACCCTAAACTTATAAGTTTATGGTAATTAACCCCTTACTAATTACAATGTTGATTTTTTATGAAAATTGACACTTGACATAGGTTGTGAATTAAGAGTATAAAAGATTCTTTTTAATCAATATAAATCCAAATTATTTATATTTAAAACAAGGTAAACTAAAAGTTTCATATTTTGGTAGTACTTAATTAAATATCTTAATCTAAATAAATTTTGATTAGAATAAATAAAAATTATTATTCATATCTTAACAACTTATAGACAGGTCATATATCAATTTTCCTTCAAAAGACTAATATTGTTATCAATGAGGGGTAAAGTGCTATAAATTTATAAATGCATGGTGTAAATTGCTAAAAATTAAAAATTCAGGCTATGAATTGAAAGTGTAAGATAAGTTCAAAATGTACTTGTGTAAAAAAAGAATAAAATAAAATATTTTTAAAAAAAAATTCTTTGTTTGGCGTCAAAGGAAACTAAAAAAAGAAATGGGCAAAGGCCAGTAAAGTCAGCGTTTCGCTTTAGAAAGAAAGAGCCTTATCAATAATTCACACATTTAATGGCCATCTATTAATGCCGTGTTACACGACACAGTGTGATCAAACAAACCAGACACAGAAGAAACTGGTTTTTAGAGAGAGAAAGGTAGAGAGAGAAAGCGAGTAATCTGAGTTTAATGATGAGGGAATGGCGAGGCTTGGCGGGAGTATCAGGAGGGGAGAGAGGAGCCTCAGAGAGCTTCCCAAGCGGCGTCGTTTTCGTGGTCATGGCGGCTCTGCTGAGCCTGGCTGTGATAACGGCGGTGGTGTTCTCGTGCGCCGACGGAGCGTCCAAGGACAAGGCCTCCGCCACCCATACTGACAACTACGGCGGCACCGGCTGTGGCGGCGGCTGCGGCGGCTGCGGCGGCTGAATACAAGTCTTCGTTGCTTTTTTCTTTTTTTTTTTTTTTTGGGTAATTCCTCACAACGTTCCCAGGAAGTACGTATGTGATTCCTTTCTCAATTTCGTCTCCTCTTTTTTTTTTTTTTTTTTTTTGGGGGGTTAGTTTGGAAAGCTAAGGAAACTGGATGGAAATTAGTTGGGTGGAGACGAGGTAGTTAATGTAACAGTGCTTTTTTTTTTTTTTTTTTTAAGGGAATGCAACCGTTTGTTCTTGCAAAATATCTCCATGTTCATAATTATTTATTTTCGTTCTTTTTTTAATTTTGTTCTTTATTGCGGTTGTGCGGTCTATATTAGAAACAGGTAAAAATTAAAACCATCATCTTCTAAGTATTATGTCAATATGATATACATTTAGTGATTACATACACAGGCATAACATATCTGTAATTTTATACCTGATTTCATTATAAAGGTAAAGTGTTTGAATTCATCATCTTCCAACTTCAAAAATTATATTTATATATGCTTTTCAATATATAGACATGTTGGGTTCAGGCATTATTTTTTATACACACGACTCTTTCATAATGTGCAGAATTGGAATCTTCAACTCCTAAATTCAAAAAAATATACTATATAAAGAAAATATGACAAAAAAGGATAACTTAATTGTAAATCCACGCTTAATTTTATCAACAAAAAAAAAAAAAAAAAAAAAGTAAGAAGTATTTCATTTATGTCACTCACCAACGTTACACTGTTTAAAAAATTATTGTTGCACACTATAAATGATTCACTTCAAAAGAAGAAATGTTATGTAACATACTTTACAATGCAATTACGCGGACTACAAGGAATTTAAGGGAAATTTGTCTTTTTTAAAGAAGTTTTATAATAAATAGCTGAAGTTTTGTAAAATTGAGAAAATTTCTGATTTTAAAAAATAGTAAACAGTGACTGACGTATCATAGATAATCAGTGATTGATCAATATTAATATTTATTTTTCACTGATTGATTATGATCAATCCCTAATTGATTGAAGTTAATGTAAATCACTGATTAACCATTATTATTTTAAGTAAAAGAATTTGGTCATTTATTTAAATAAATATTTAAAAACAGCTTATTTTATCTTAATTTTTACTAGAAATTATGATAAGAGGTCGGCTTGGCCTTATGATCTGCCCTTTTAACATGTGAAGTGGCTAAGAGGCGAGACCGGCTTCTGCCTAATCAATAAGTTAATGCTAAATAGTGTAAAGGTGTTAAGATATAATACTACTGCAATTAAATATTGTTCAATTGTATATAACCTAAAACGAACCAATAAAATGTATTTAAAAAAAAAAAAAGAAGCATATATATTACATTATAATCCAGCAAATGCTTGTCAATTCAATTACCATTTTTAAGGTGCTAGTTAATCCAATTTATGTAGTCTGTTGGCATCTAATTTTAGTTTAAGCTTCATCAATGATTAGCTAAAGAACTTAACAAAAATGGTGATAAGATGTTATTTTCATTTTCCAGAGAATCAACTACGCCCAAGTCCCAACTATCCTTCGCTGACCAAGTACACTGTTTAACAAGAATTTGTAATATTCTATTCGTCCGTAACAAAGCCCAATCGCATGTGTTCCGTATGCTATTTGCCGACCTAAGGCTTTGTTTGCCTATCATCTCATTTCAACTCAAACTGTACTTTTTTTTATCTTTTTCCCAAAAAGTTTTTGTCCTTTTCCCAAAAAGTTTTTTGTCTTTTCTGAAAATTCAAAAAAATTTACTATTACAACTAAAATATTTCAACTCAAACTAACCAACCAAACACCCCATAAGATTTTAATCCAAAACATTTCAAAATGATTAAAAAAAAAAGATTTAAAAAATATACGAATAATTTTTTATACAGGTTTGACGGGTGGCAAATGTAGTCTTACCATAGAAATCTCATAAAGATTACCCAGGATTCATCCCCAAATACACTATATAAGCAAAAAGTTTGGTATTTTCACAAGGCCTTTGCTCCAATTGGGATGTGACTTTGCTCATATCAATCTGTTCAAATAGAGCGAATTGTTCATTCCATTTAAAAATCACACATTGATATTATGGGAAAAGCTGCAATAAACCTTTTTTATACACCCTATTGATAGATATTATTTTTAAACTGTTAAAATGTAATCGAACGACTAAAATATTACTTGTATATAATAATTATAATGCACCGAAACTAAAAATTTTAAAAATAAAACAACATATAAAAAATAAAATTTAAATTTAAAAAAGAAAAAACTAACACCCCTCAATGCCCCCCAATGCCGACAGCAAACCCTCCCCCCCCCCCAAGACACCCACGACGAACCCCCTTCCCTCTATGACTAGCCCCATTTCCCCACAATGCCGACGAAGCCCACTCCTCCAGCAATGAACTTTGCCGTGCGCCGACAATGGACCCCCAGCGATGAACTCACCTACGCACCAGTGATGGATCCCCCTGTGCGATCTCTAGCACACCCAGCCCCCCTCCAATTCGTCCCTCCCAGATCCAAGTGCAAAGCCCCGCCCCATCGCCACCAACACCCCCTCCCCCCCGGGGGCATTCGCACTCTTCACTCATCATCGCTGGCCCTATTGGCCGACTTTCCAGAAAACCTCCACCGATGGAGATACGATTTTTTTAATTTCTTTTTTTTTCCAATTTTTTTTTTAATTTCTTACTATTACAAGGTATTGTGCATTATAATTCGTATACACAAGTAACATCTCAATTATTCGATTATATCTAAATGATATAAAAATGAACCATACCGTAGGGTATATAAAAGGGGGCTTTACTACATACTTTCACTGATATTAAACTTTCTACTTCTAAGTTCTCGTTGAAAACTTTTATGTATTGTCCTTGTCAGTATATAATGCAGAAAAATTGGAATCCACCACAGCTTCCTCCGCCTTTCCGGTGCAGCCTTTATGGCCTAAAAGCAGCTACAAAATTCACATTTTAAGCTTTTTCCTAATCTCAGTGGAGGAAATGTCAATGCGGAACTTCTCTTCGGGTATCGAGATGAACATGTCTTTCAACTCCTCTGGAATTTCTAAATCGTCAAGAACCTGTAGAATGTATCAAACGATAAATGTCAGTATCTTCAACGGAGTCAAATGAAAGGTAAGAAATGGGAACATGTGTTAACGATTTCTGAAACGTGTAACCTACCTTGAAAATGCCGTCTACATTACGGCCTCCCACAAGAAAAGTGCAGCCTGTTGCTTTGCATCCGGTTAGAATGTTAATCATCTTATTATAGTCCCCATCATAGTACTTGGGCTGGAAAAAGAAAACCTTATTTTAAAGATAAACTAAATATATTATCGAAATGCTCTAATTTTACAGCAGTTTATTGCCAGATAGAGAAATCCCAGAAGTCGAAAATTGTGTTTATCATCCATTCTGGTCCACAATTGTATGAAGTTTTTGTTAATTGAAAATTTTTGTTGAAAGACGGAAAATTTGACCATAACTAGAGCAACATACGTGAACAATCCTGGCTGCTGTGTCAGCACCAATTACAAACGCACTGCCTGGAAATATTTCGGCTTTCTTATAAAAGAGAGGTTGGTTAGATATGATCACCGTCTTACCTGCCACGGAAAAGCTGATATTATTAGAAGTTTTTCCTTTTTGAGAAAAAAGGAAAAAATCTCTAATAAAATGCGCAAGGATTATCACACAGCACTCCAGGAAGACCAGGATAAGTTAAACTAAAAATACTTTTCAGATAGGATAGACTTCAAGAAAGTATAGTCAAAGCACAAAATTTAAATAAGAAAGCAAATAAAGCTAACGATAGACGTCATACTTCCGGCCAGTGATATAGAAATGGTATCACCAAGACACATATGGCAGTGCACAAACCACTAATCTTCTTTAACTTATCGGCACAATCTTGTCCCTTTTTTTTCCCCCATAAGTTCTAGCACCTATCAATAAAATCTTGTATTTCTTTTTTAATACGTTCTTGCACTAATCCAAATCCAAGACAATCTTACCAACTATAGTTACTTTTTGGATATATTCTAGCACTAACCATAAAATACTCCTTATATGTAGAAACGATAAACATCATACTTCCAGCCAGTGATATAGAAACAGTATCGCCATGACGAATATGGCAGAGCACCAACCAGTAATCATCTCTGACTTATCAACACATTCTTTTGTGTGGATAATTTTGTTCAATACGTTCTAGCACTTATCAGTAAGATATAGTATTTCTTTTTAAATACTTTCTTGCACCAATCCAAATGGAAGAGGACAATCTTATCAAGTATCATTACTTTTTGGATATGTTCTGGCACTAACCATAAAATACTTCTTCAGATCAGGCTACACAAAACAAATTTATTGATAAAAAAGAGGTTGAAAATAAAGTCAAGGATGACATATATCGTAGATTGTCTCAAGTGATCATCAGCACAGATGAGATAGGGCAAAAAACTATTGTTAGGTTACCAATTATCCTCAAGGTTTCAGCTATAAGGAGATAGGCTAATATAAGGTTTCGGATTTTATCATGTACCCTCTGTATGGGTAGGCACAACCAAATTATTAGTGAGACACCCACACTTACTGACCAAACTTCCTCCCATGTTTAATAAATATCAAAGAAAGACGAAGTAAAACAGTAAAAACAACAAAGAGACAAATAATCACACTCACCAACTTTTTCAAACTGCTTGACACGATCTTTGACTTGTGATACTGAAAGTGGAGGTTTGTCAGGATTGACAGCTGATATTTCAAAACATGGATATGAATTTTCACAAATGCTGCCAAAAAAAAAAAAAAAAGAAAGCATAATTGGTGAGGAAACTGGACATGAATTCTCGTTTCCAAGCTTCTTTAGATTTCAATGTACATATATACGGCCACATAAAAGCAACAGTATAATGCTCATACCGAAGATCATATACATGAAATCTAGTTTCACTTTGAACTATATTTATGCATAGCTCAGAATCAATGATTTTAACCATGGTTTTTGAAAGCGCGTGAGGCCCACACCCCTCAGGGTGAGGTGGTCTTTTAGGGCCTCAAAGCTTACGCTCTGGTGGCCTGGCAGTGAGGCCCATGCCTCGTCACTGTGAGGCGTTTTTTATCCCTATTTATGTTGGGCTCAGAATTTAAAACAGGCCCAAAACACTTGGGCTTTAGGAATTTGATGATAGTAGGCCCAAAATGTGCCATAAAACTACTTAACCACTCCAACAGCAGCAAACTCTGGACAGCCTACAGTAGCAGCAAGCTTATTAACTGTAGCTCTCTACCCTCTGTCATGGATAGACTCTAAGAGTCATGGATAGTAGTAATAACTACTTCATTTTCAAAATTTTTATTGGTATTCTTTGAGGCTTGTGCCTCAAAGCACCTTAAGGCTTACGCTTCACCTAACAAAGGCATGATAACCTAATAGCTGATTCCGCCTTTGAAAATGGTTTTTAACTAAAATTTCTATAGCACTCTCCTAACCGGAGTTCCAAATTCTTTTGGTATGCAAATACACATGATAATAATGATGACGAATAATCAATGGCTAGATCTCAATTCATCCAATGATCAGGTATTTCCCCCAAAATAAAAGTGCTCGATCTCCAATGATAACTACCATGCATTCTAAAAATCTTTTTTTGTTTTTTTTTCTAATGTAGAATTAAGTAACATATAGAGCTACATACAATGCCAAAGCAGCTGTGCTGTGTGGCCAAGTTCCACTTAGTTGAAATTTGAACAGGATATACAGTATGTATTAAGGGTCATGTCAAGGATAAAACAGTAGCACTGAATTACATGCACGCAGCTCAGAGCAGCTGCTACAAGAGAAAGTACACAAAAGTCAAAAGAATGCATGCACAAATGAAAACCACTCAGTCAATTTTGATCCCTCAAAAACAAAATGTATCAGTATTACCCACTTTAGCGAAAGCAATTTGAAGAGAAAGTAGTTAAAGAAGCTTAAGTATTAATCTGTCTCAACTTGAAATTAAGAGGCGTAACTAAAATAAGCTCTTGTACCTGGTAGCAACATCCAAGAGCTTGAGATGACCTTCATGCAGGGGATTAAAGGATCCAGGTAGTATCAACTTTCTTTCTGCATCTAAGTTATGTAAGTCTGCAAAAGGTCCAACAAAATTATATGCACACACACAGATCTCTACACTGTTCCTGCAAGGCTGTTATGACCAAAAGATTAAATCATACCGCTTGAAAATGGATAAAGCTTAAAGTATATCTCCCCATCTATAAGTTGCTGCAGTTCTTCATCTTCGCTGCTGAACTCTTTTTCATAATCCTCGGATACATCAGATTCAGTTAAATCTGCAGCAAACTTTCCCGGAACTTTGCAAGCACGTGCAATTGCCTGCAACCAAATAACATGGCTGCATTAGAAAGAGAGTTAAATTTAAGACTTGAGCACATGATACAGACGAAGATATAGCTAAACTTCTGTTCTGTGTGTAACATTTGAATACTTTAAACGTCAAAAACTTATCACACACCTTGAGAAGAAGTTGACTTGATAGAAAATCTTCTTGCTCCCTGGTTCGCAAACCCTAAAAAAATGAGTAATGCAGCATGTAAATATTGCTATTCTGCGGAATTCCACACTTGAAAAGGGGGAAAGATGAGAGAGAGAGGAAAGAAAGGTCTGATCCACAATCACCTTAGAAAGGTTAACTGTGGATACCCAAAGTCTGTCAGATGTTCTTGTCGACAAGTGAAACCTGTTGACATAAGAAGGGGGAATAAAGACTAGCTGAAACACACCAAAAGAGGGAGACAGAAATGTGCTAAGAGTAAAGAAGGGAAAACTGACCAATGTTGAAACTATGAAAGACTATAATATAAACATAAATATAGACACATATTTACATATACACATGCTGTAAATAAAATGTATGAATGGAAATTGAATGTAAAAATGATGCAGAAAACCAACAGGCTACAGGCATCCACGAAAGATATGCTAAACTTGCATTTCAGAACCATGAGCATCCTAGTCAACAACTAACCAAACGAACCACTGAAAGTGCACAAGCCAAACCAAACAAATAGAAACCAAAATAAGCAATTCAACTGTTCATGGGTCCACCGTCCACATAGCAGGTACCAATTCATAAAGCATGTGTAACATTACAAATATTAAGTGTCGACGAATTCTTATATATGTATTCTATTTCAGAGAACGTGAGGCGCTTCAAATTCTTATTGATGTGTTTCCAAGAAATTCCGAAGTCACATAAGAAGTTATACGATTTATACCTATGCTCCCCAAGTTTTGGACGTGTGCTAGCCAGAGTGCCCGTAAAACCCACACCAAGAACCGGGAAACCTATTGCAGAGATTGATGAAAGACAAGTAAATCAGAAAACAAGAATGTTGAAATTATTCATTAAAACCAAAAAGGGAAATATACATAAATTCTCTCTAACTCCAAGTGCCTGTCTATTACACTGATGATGAACTTGTCTTTCTACAAATTGAGAGTTTAAAAGAGTACAGACTCGATTTAAAGTTCCTGACTAGACCGAGAGTATACAATAGGATAACGCCACACAACAGTAGAAAAATCGACTCGTGAAAAAAAAAAAAAAAAAAAGGATATATTTTGACTAATTTGTAATACTTCGTCTAATTCATTCCCTGCTCCTTTCTATCCTACCAAATAATCGTAAATATCAAAATCCTTTCACTAATCACTCCACCTCCTCGTTCAAAAAAGGGTGGGAAAAAAATCTTTCTACCTCTCTCCTTCCGTCCACTTTTCTCTTCTACTAAACAAGCTCTTGAAAGAGGAGTTTGCCAGAGTGACAGCCTTAAAAATTGAAATTTTCTCGGTCATTCTTGATCATTTCGAGGTCATTTTGCTACTAAAAATTTTTCAAAGATTGTTTAGCAAATAAATCGTCTTAAAACCACCTAAAAACAAAATAACAAAACTTAATATATCGACAAAAGGTTTGGACTAAAATAACTAGTAATAACCTGGTCTGGAAAGCTTGAGAGCGCGATTGTAGGCCGCCAAGGCCATTTCTTCAGCAGTCTTCGCGCTACAAAATTGGGTCGGAATCTGCACGAAACCAAAAATAAATAAATAAATAAATAAATAAAATTGAGAAGGAATTCGAAAAAAAAAAAATGAGTAAAAAGAAAAGGAAAAAAGAAAGATTAACCTTGCCGAGTAACTGAATCATGGACATTCTGGAATAGGGGACGACGGCTTCAAGGACAGTGTTGGAAGCTCCAGGAACGGATATTAGCCACCCCACTGCCTGTTTCATTTTCCAACTATTCTCATCATTTCGATTATTAATTCTTTAATCAAATTGTTCGTTTTTTGATATATATATACATATATGTTGTTTGTAACTATATATACATATATATATGTATGTATGTATGTATGTATGTGTGCGTGTATATGCGGAATTACCTGGGAGGCACCGCCGGCGAGGTAGAGGACGCACTGGGTGGGAGAAGCGTGAATAGCGTCCGCTGCTACTCTGATCCAAGTTTCCGCCATTGTTGTCTTGCTTCTTTTGTTTGCTTCTTTCGAAGGTCAACAATCGTCGGATCTTTTCTTCTTCTTCCTCTGCTGCGGCTCCAGATATGACCATTCAAACGTCGTCGTTTTATTCTTTTGCGTGATGAGTCCGCAAATTAATCTACGGGATTGAGCTTTTAAGTGGTTTATGTATTGGCGCCCATAAGTTCCCTTTATCTAAAGATCACCTTTCAGTAAATAATTCTCTAAAAGTGAATAGTTTTATGGGGTGAACCATTGGTGCCTTCTTTTTAAAGATATTGTGATTGATATGTCCTCTGAAAATTATATGTTTTTATTATTATTGTTGAGATTAGACCTTATCACCTTATGACATTATTAGTCTTCGATCGCTTGGCAAACAAACAATGAACTTCAGACCCCAATGTAATTGGTACCTTCATATATTTGGGCCAGACCCAATAGATGATGACCTCGATTCGTTCTAGGGTGAACAGTGAGCATTCAAATTTAATATGCACTATTTGTTCTAGACCTATTAGGTCAAACATGCATTAGGTGAACATTTGTTTTAGTAAAGTAAGCCACGAACAATGCACAAACCCCCGACCTTCTTGACTATCCATTTTATCGTTCGTTGTTCGAACTTGGTAATTACTATAGATAAAGGCTAATTTCAATAACTGCCAAGCCCAAGATCGATTATGACGTCATATCAGATCCACGCCAATAACTGTTAAACCCACGTATAATCAAGGCATCAAGGTCCACATCCTAACACGCGTTTTGATTCATCCTGAGGGAAAACCGTTTACTACTATCTGTGGGCTGACCCACAATTCCTCGATAAATAGGAGAAGACCCCTCTCTGAAGGGGAAGGGGATCTTTCTTTTATTTCTGTTTATTGTCATACTGCCAAAATTGATACCCAAAAACCGAACTGTTATATTTGTGAAAATCCATACATAGTGAAAACTCAGTGTACTCAAGAGAACGTAGCTCAGTCACGGCAAATCTCTATAAATCTCGGTGTTGTTATTTCTACCTCTTTCATTTTTCGATTTGCTTATTTCGTAACAATTGGTTTTTAGGATCTTTTACTTTGTTTTATTCTCTTTTGGATGATTTAGGTAAAAAAGGTGGATTCGTCGTTTTTCGGTGCGTTTGGAGCTAAAATGGAGCGTTTGGTATGCTTTGGTGTGAAGATCTTGTTTTGAGAAGTGTTGAGCGCCTACGCATCGATTTTATGGGGCCTAGGCGCTTGAATTAAATTTTCCAGTACAAAAACCCGAGACTACGGCGCCTAGGCGCTGTTTCAGTGGCGCCTAGGCGCTAAAAGAGAGTTCCGCCTACGTACTTTGGGGCCTAGGCACAGAAAATTGAGGCCTAGGCACAAATCGCGATTCCAGTTTGGGGCCTAGGCGCAGAAAATTGAGGCCTAGGCGCCAATGCGACATCATGAAAAATCTGATTTGATTCTCCAAATTTGAAATTCAAATATCAAATCTTTCGGTTTGTGACTATAAAAAGAAGCCTTTTAGGATTCCAAAAGGAGATTTTTTCGGAGAAAAAAATAGAGGAAGAAAAAGAAGAGTAATTGGTGAATTGAAGAAGAAGAGAAGCAATTCCGGAGACGGAGCGCGGCAATTCCAATTCATAAATCAGTTCTTTTCCTTTTCTCATCATGCTTAGAACATTATTTAGGATGGTTTTTAGTTTCGTTATGAACTAATTTTCTTTTTCTAGGGCTACGATGTAGCCGGATTATGAATGTTCAATTTCATTATGGTTTAATTCAATTTTGATGTTTATTCATATCTATGCTGAGTGTTTAATCTATTCTTAATGCTTGTGAAAGTGTGCGCGCCCTTTCCCATTGATTTGTGATTCAATTTGAGACTCAGAAGTGATAGTTGGATTAGACCTTGATTAAATACCATGAGATTGTCATAGGATAGAGATATCTATGAGGCTTGTGTGATACTATAAATTTCTTGTTCTTAATGAATCATGATAGGTTTGGAGTTTGAGACCGAGAGGTGAAAACTGGCTTGTTGTGGTAGTTTGCTAATGCTTGAGAAAGATTAGTGATTATATTAGAGAAATTTGTCATCAGCATAGGAATAAGCAATAGTTGATTAAATTTGGTGTTTTGAACAGGATTAATTCGGTGAAATCTGAACCCCTAGATATCCTAAAATATTTAATTTCTCCTTGTTAAATTCGTGCTTTTTGTTTAATTTAAATTTCTTTTCTTTTATTGCATCTCTTAAATTTATTGTTCAATTAAAATTGGAATTAAAGTAATTCGGTAATTGGTAGTAATTAGTCCTCGTTGGGAACGATATCTTTTCACTACTTTATTACTTGAACCGGCTCGTGCACTTGCGAAAAATCACCTATCAAGTTTTTGGCGCCGTTGCCGGGGACTAGTTAGTCCTACTAATATCGAGTCAAATAATTCTAATTTTACTTTGAAATCTTTTTATTTATTCTTTGTCTTTGTTTCTACTTTACAGAAGTATTCCTTAGGTGCATGCGAAAGTTTGGAAGCGATAACTTACTTTCTTTTGGTCCTGAAATCGAGCGTTCTTGTCGACGAAACAGAAAGGAAAGAAGAGAAGTTGTTAGACACTCGCAAGAAACTATGGGTGATACTGGTGGAGTAAGAAACGAGAACAACCCGCCACCTGCCTTGCGGGACTATGCTTTGCCTACCGCAGTTGGTGTATATTCGGCTATAAGAAGACCAACTATGGCTGCAAACAATTTTGAGATCAAGGCGGTGCAAATGCAGATGATCCAAGCAACTCAATTTAATGGGCTGCCTTCTGAGAATCCCAATGCTCATATTGCAAGTTTTCTTGAAATTTGCAATACATTCAAGTATAATGGAGTTACTGACGAAGCCATTCGCCTTCTACTATTCCCATTTACGCTGAAGGATCGAGCAAGAGATTGGTTGACTTCCTTACCTGCAGACTCAATCACTACTTGGGAGGATTTAGTGCATAAATTTCTAGCAAAATTTTTCCCACCAGCAAAAACAGCAAAACTGCGTATAGAGATCAACAATTTTGCTCAACAGGATGGCGAAACTTTGTATGAAGCTTGGGAGAGATACAAGGAGCTTTTAAGGAAGTGCCCTCATCATGGATTGCCTAAGTGGATGATAGTCCACAATTTTTACAATGGGTTGAATGGTACTTCAAGAATTGTAATTGATGCATCTGCAGGAGGATCTTTCATGAAGAAATCTGAAGAAGAAGCTTATGAGTTGCTAGATGATGTAGCTACTAACAATTTTCAGTGGCCAAATGAGAGGGCTACATCAAAGAAAGCAATTGGAGTTTATGAGATTGATGCTTTAACTGCTTTAACTGCTCAGGTTGCTTCTCTTACCAAACAGCTTCAGAATAACCATTTGGTTGCCAACTCTATTCAGACTCCTCCAATCAATTGTGACTACTGCCAAGGGAACCACCCCACTGAAGAATGTCAAATGGCAGCTTTCCCTCAACATCAGCCAGAACATGCACAATATATGGGAAATTACAACAGGCAGCAGAACAACCCTTTCTCCAACACATTCAATCAGGGATGGCGTAATCATCCAACCTTCTCTTGGAGAAATAACCAAAATATGGGCCAGCCTCAGCAGGGAGTGCCACCTCAGGAGAAGAAGTCTGAATTAGAACAAGCAATACTCCAGCTAACCAAGCATACTGACAAGTTCATGGCCGATATCCAGACTAACTTCCAGAATCAAGCTGCACAGATCCGAAATTTAGAAGTTCAAGTGGGTCAATTAGCCAACATGCTCAATGGTCGCCAACAAGGTAACTTGCCTAGCACTACTGAAGTGAATCCAAAAGAACAATGCAAGACGATAACCTTGAGAAGTGGAAAAGAATTGGAGACTCCTTCAACTGGTGAAAAAGCTAATAAGGATGGTCAAGAGCAAATAGAAACCATCCCTGAAGCAAGGCCATTGCCTCCTCAAGAACCGGACCTCAATGTTCCTTTTCCTCAGCGTCTCAGAAAGAGCAAACTTGACAAGCAATTTGCCAAATTCTTGGATGTTTTCAAGAAGCTTCACATCAACATCCCATTCGCAGATGCACTTGAACAGATGCCAAGTTATGTGAAGTTCATGAAAGACATCCTATCCAACAAGAGGAAATTGGAGGACTATGAAACTATAGCACTTACAGAAGAGTGTAGCGCTATCATCCAAAGAAAATTACCGCAAAAGCTTAAAGATCCAGGGAGTTTCACTATTCCTTGCTCTATTGGAAACTCTATTTTTGAAAAGGCATTGTGTGATCTTGGTGCTAGTATTAATTTAATGCCTTTGTCTATTTTCAGGAAGCTTGGATTAGGTGAAGCTAGACCTACTACGGTCTCGTTGCAGTTAGCTGATCGATCGGTTAAACACCCGAGGGGAATTATCGAGGACGTCCTTGTCAAGGTGGACAAATTTATCTTCCCTGCAGATTTCATTGTGTTAGACATGGAGGAAGATAAAGAAATCCCTATTATACTCGGAAGACCTTTCTTGGCAACCGGTCGAGCACTAATTGATGTTCAAAAAGGTGAATTGCGGCTGCGAGTACAAGAAGAAGAGGTAACTTTTAGCGTGTTCAATGCTATTAAGTACCCAGGCATGAGTGACACGTGTTTCCGTATTGATGCTCTTGATGCCTTGGTTTCTGAACACCTTGGCCAACCAAAGAAACCCTTAATTGAGAAGCCATCGGTTCTTGAGCTTACTTTACCGGATCATTTATGCTATGCTTTTCTGGGAGAATCATCAACTATACTGAAAGAAAGAAAGTTTACAATGGATGATTTAACCTATGTGCATTCCACATCAATGAGGAGAATGAAGAGGAAGAAGAAGATTGAGCACTCACGACCTTCGATTAAGGGAGTATTCTTTTTCTTTTCTTTTCTTTCTTATTTCTCTTCGTTTTTCTTCACATTGGGGACAATGTTTCGTTTAAGTTTGGGGGTAGCTGTTCTATTTTGGTATTTTGGTATTTTATTTTATTTTAGTTTGTGTGAAAAAAAGAAGATTTTGAGCATTAATTTTAGTTTGAATCATAGGAGGCCGATGATATGAAATTGATTGAAATTGGACATGGTTCGAAGAAGATGAAAACTGTTGCTTTTGTGTGTGTGCTTGGTTCTTATGTGATTTTGCTATGCCTTGAATTCTTTGACACTTTTTGAGCACCAGAGCTATAATCACTTAGATTATTTGTTATTTAGAGAAAGTTTATGTTGGTTGAATAACTTCTTTATCTAAAAACGAACTCTAGAACCTATTTGATATTCACTTGAGGCGAAATCCCAGACTACACTTTGTCAAGGACATGATTTAGGCCATCTTTGGATCGTTTGAGCCTTTCAAGCTAACCCTTATACATATGCATATCCCTAGTCACCCAGTTGAGCCTAATTTTTTTTACCTTTTCTTTGTTACCCACATATTTAATCCTAGCTTTTTAATAATTTCCAACCTTCTGACTCTTAATCTTAAGTATGTTGATCATTCTAGGAATTATCTTGAGCTATGTAAAGTTTGGGAGGATGGGTGGAGTTTAGAAAAGCTTATGAGTATTTGTTAGTTTATTGGAAAGAAAAAAAAAAGAGAAAAAAAAAAACCGAAAACGAAAATAGATAAATAAATATATATATATAAACGAAAAAAAAAAAAAGAAAAAAAAAAAGAGATGACAGAGTAAGCTGAAGTCAAGTTTGGGGGTGTTATTGGGGAGTGTTAAGAAAGCTCTACAAAAAGATCCTAGAATGGTTACATGTTTAGGATGATTTGAGTCTAAATCTTTACCCATATCATACCGTTACCCTAGCCAAACATTATAAGCCTAAAAAGTCCTAATGATCCTTGATAATGTGTTTGTCGACATTAGTGGAGAGTGAGTTGAAAAATAGGCTTATGGAATTCGATTTTTCTTTATCCTGAGATTTTCTTCAAAGTTATTGACTGGCATAAACCAATCCGAAGGTAGATGAGTAAGTGTTAAAAGCTTCGCACACACACACTCAAGGAATTCGGGGTTGGTAAGGTCATCATTTGAATTGAAATTCTACATGATGGTGATGGTTGGAGTTGCCTTTGAATCATATACTTTATGAAATCTTTGAGGCCATTATGATGAAAAACTAAAGTTTGATGCTCAATTCTTTATTTGTGTCTTTCCTTATGTTTCTTTCTTTTCTTTTGCTCGAGGACTAGCAAAATCTCAAGTTTGGGGGTATTTGATAAGTTAGTTTTATACTAATTAATTGAGTACTTTTAACTTATTATTTTGTTGGTTTTCAATTGGTTTTTAGGATCTTTTACTTTGTTTTATTCTCTTTTGGATGATTTAGGTAAAAAAGGTGGATTCGTCGTTTTTCGGTGCGTTTGGAGCTAAAATGGAGCGTTTGGTATGCTTTGGTGTGAAGATCTTGTTTTGAGAAGTGTTGAGCGCCTACGCATCGATTTTATGGGGCCTAGGCGCTTGAATTAAATTTTCCAGTACAAAAACCCGAGACTACGGCGCCTAGGCGCTGTTTCAGTGGCGCCTAGGCGCTAAAAGAGAGTTCCGCCTACGTACTTTGGGGCCTAGGCACAGAAAATTGAGGCCTAGGCACAAATCGCGATTCCAGTTTGGGGCCTAGGCGCAGAAAATTGAGGCCTAGGCGCCAATGCGACATCATGAAAAATCTGATTTGATTCTCCAAATTTGAAATTCAAATATCAAATCTTTCGGTTTGTGACTATAAAAAGAAGCCTTTTAGGGTTCCAAAAGGAGATTTTTTCGGAGAAAAAAATAGAGGAAGAAAAAGAAGAGTAATTGGTGAATTGAAGAAGAAGAGAAGCAATTCCGGAGACGGAGCGCGGCAATTCCAATTTATAAATCAGTTCTTTTCCTTTTCTCATCATGCTTAGAACATTATTTAGGATGGTTTTTAGTTTCGTTATGAACTAATTTTCTTTTTCTAGGGCTACGATGTAGCCGGATTATGAATGTTCAATTTCATTATGGTTTAATTCAATTTTGATGTTTATTCATATCTATGCTGAGTGTTTAATCTATTCTTAATGCTTGTGAAAGTGTGCGCGCCCTTTCCCATTGATTTGTGATTCAATTTGAGACTCAGAAGTGATAGTTGGATTAGACCTTGATTAAATACCATGAGATTGTCATAGGATAGAGATATCTATGAGGCTTGTGTGATACTATAAATTTCTTGTTCTTAATGAATCATGATAGGTTTGGAGTTTGAGACCGAGAGGTGAAAACTGGCTTGTTGTGGTAGTTTGCTAATGCTTGAGAAAGATTAGTGATTATATTAGAGAAATTTGTCATCAGCATAGGAATAAGCAATAGTTGATTAAATTTGGTGTTTTGAACAGGATTAATTCGGTGAAATCTGAACCCCTAGATATCCTAAAATATTTAATTTCTCCTTGTTAAATTCGTGCTTTTTGTTTAATTTAAATTTCTTTTCTTTTATTGCATCTCTTAAATTTATTGTTCAATTAAAATTGGAATTAAAGTAATTCGGTAATTGGTAGTAATTAGTCCTCGTTGGGAACGATATCTTTTCACTACTTTATTACTTGAACCGGCTCGTGCACTTGCGAAAAATCACCTATCAATAACATACACTTCGCATATGTGGGCTAGACAAACAAAGCAAAACAAAGTAAAGCAAAGTAAAAATTAAAAAAAATTTTAAAATTAAAATTTTAAATTCCTTTTAAAAGTTGAATTTAAGGAAAAAAAAAAAAAAAACCACGTATGGGCATTAGATCCACTACATGACACCCATGCCGTGTCTTTCGTCCTTCAAAAGTGCAATAAGAAGCAAGAAATATAATTTCTTATTATACTTTAAAGAAAAAAGCATATAAGGAATATATCATATGATTTTTTTTTTTTAAGCATATAAGGAAAAAGAAAAAAGCACCAAAAATAAAGAAGAAGGAACCAAAAATGAGGACACACAGCGGAAGGAGAAAGATTTGGCTTTTGAGACAGAGATAATCAGATAAGAGACGTAATAAAATAAAATTAAAAAAACACACACACACACACAAAAAAGGCATAGAAGGAGTGAAAAAAAAAACCCTCAATTTCTTCATTATTGATCAATTGACCAATTAGGTGAATTAAAACCCTTTTTTTTTTTTGCTCACAAATTAAAACCTAAAGTTAACATAATGAGTACGGGTGTTGCTTCTTACTTCTTCCATTTTATTTCATTCAAAAATATTTGCAAAACTCCAATTTTCTATTTCCACTACTCCCACCAAATAAAGCTACGTTAGAGTTCTTCCTGTGCTTTCATGGTCGTGAGTTTGGTTTCCTGTGTTGTCCTCTTTGAGAGCAATCATTTTGTTCTTGGTTAGTTGCTCTCAAAAAAAACAAAACAAAACAAAACCAAAAAAAAAAAAAAAGCTCGTTTTGTGACAAAAAGAATATAGCAATGTATCCTTGAAATTAACGTATACTTTGTAAAAGGTAAACGATATAAATGGTCTCCATACTCTTTAATAAATGAGAGCCTATTAGTGTTCCTCTATCTTTTTTTCTCACGAACTTTTTTTTTTTTTTAATTTTAAATTTACACACCTCATCTTAATGATTTTAAAAATCTCTTCCAAGCCTACAAGTGGATTCTTGGTTTGCCTTGGTAGAACAAAATGTCTCTACGGAAACTGCACTGATTCACATCTATTCAAAATCAGGTGCAATTACTTACTAAAAATGTGTTTGGAGAAACTTGTCAGATCAATTCTGAGTCCTCAACACAAACAGCGATACTGGCTTATGATCAGCAAATTTAATGTCTAAAAGAGCCCCTCTCTTTGTTTCATTTACCTTATTAGCTAGAGCAATTAAATCTAAGAAAAATAAACAATGAAGCAAACAAACTGATAGGTAATTTTTGCAAGTGTACGAGCTGGTTCAAGTAATAAAGTAGTGAAAAGATACGTTCCCAATAAGGACTAATTACTACTAAGTACTGAATTACTCTAATCTCAATTCTAATTGAACAATAAATTTATGAGATGCAATAAAATAAAAGAAAATTAAATTAAACAAAAAGCACGAATTTAACAAGGAGGAATTCAATATTTTAGGATATTTAGAGTTTCAGATTTCACCGAATTAATCATGTTCAAAACACCAAATTTAATTAATTTCTGCTTATTCGTATGCTGATGACAAACTTCTCTAATATAATTACTAATATTTCTCAAACATTAGCAAATTATCACAACAAGCCAATTTTCACCTCTTGGTCTCAAACTCCAAACCTATCATGATTAATTAAGAATAAGAAATTCATAGTATCACTAGGGCTGGCAATACGGGTCATATTTTCTGCTGACCCTACCGATATACTCGTGTCTCATTTTGGCCTACTATATTAGGTTTTATTATCTTAAGGTTTGAATTAAATTATAAAATAGGTATTTTGTTCACCAAATCATCAAATAATAGACGCTCACAATGAGTATTTTTACAAAACATAAATTAGATTAAAATTTTATAAATTTCTAATAAAATTAGATTTGAAATTTAAAAAATTAAAAAATAATAATAAAAAGGACCAAAAATTTAAATATATAAAACAAAAATAAAACAAAAAAATTAGGCGGTATGGCCATTGGCTGTGGACGAGACCCGCCCACATGTGGGCTTCACCAGGTGATCTGCGAGCAACCTTCATGGTGGCTTTGCGGCAGTCACTCAATTTTTTTTGAATTCCAAATTAACCCCTATATTTCTCTGAACATCTATAGTTTGACCCCGCTCAACTTTTTTTTAAATATGCTCCCACATGACACTTATATTGTGCCTATGTTTTCATACAATAACCAACCTTTGATTCTTTCTTTTTTTTTTTCCTCCTTCAATTTCTTTATCTACTTTTCTTTCTAATTTTTTACTCAAACTTTTTTGCTTTTAAAAGATTTATTAAAATTATTAACAACTAGATATCGGTGCGTGGAAGATTTTATTTATTAGTAAAAATTCACCTTTAAAGGGAAAAAATAATGGTGTAAGACAGTATTAGTGAAACTTAACTTTCAATTAAAATAAGTACATATAACTTTCAGCATATCATGAGTTAAAAACTTTTGTTTCATATCGTTAAATTAACATTTGAGATAAAAGTTCGAGAACAAATTTTACGTTGCTTTCAATATATAAAAATAATATATAATCATTATAACATGTTTATAAGCATGAAAAAGCTAAATTCTGTTAGAATAAAAAAATATTAAATTTTTACTCATATAAAGTTATTGTTTTAATATAAAATTTAATCTTTACATGTGTCCCGTTAAAATAAATTTCCAATTCTGTTATTGATTTGTGGTAAGACCCACTGATGGATAAGTCTCATGAGGGCAATCCTCGCCGTGGTCAAGTGGCAAGACCTAGCCATCACGTTAGTGAAGCGACCTTGGTTATATGGTGTGAAATTGGATTTTTTTTTTTTTTTTTTTAAATAGTTGGCTTAAATGGTCCTAAACTATTTAATAAATGATGATACTTTAGTCCCTGTTCTTTTTTTTTTTAATCGTGCTGACCCTAAACTTTTAAAAAAGTGACAGTTTGGTCCTTTCCGTCCATATCCATAAAATTTCTAACAAAATGAGTTGTGTGCAATGCATCTGATATAATTTGAGAGGATATTTTAGTAATCTAATAATAATTAATTTAAAAAAATCATAAAAAATCATTAAAAAATTTCATCTCACTTTTCTTTCTCTCCCCTCTCTTTTTCTTTACCTACCTTTGCACTTTGCAGATAGGTCCCCCACAACCTCCATCTCTAATCGTCACCCCCCCCCCCCGAGTTCGGATCTAGGCACCCCCCCACCAAATTGCCATCTTGGTCGCCCCCCCCCCCAAACTCGCGATCTAGTTCTTGGCCAACCCCTCCCCCCAATGGCATTTTGGGCTCGCCAAACTGAGTGTCCAGCAATATAGGCTCGCCATTTGATTTGGGCTCGTCGAGTTTGCTGCTTGTCGTAACTGGGGGCCCAGCAATGGAGAAGACAACGTGGAAGGGGGTGCTTTTAGCAAACCCTGATCTAGGTTGTGTGGGTGGAGGGGGGCCATTCACGCTCGTTGGCGAAGGCGGGGGGGCCCGGCAACGAAGAAGATAAGGGTGGTCTCCAACGTTCGGCGTCAAATCTGAGGGAGGGGAAGGAAAGGTAAGAGAGAAAGATGGTCTCTCAGTCTCCGAAGTCGGATCAGGGGGAAGGAGAGACGGCTGGCATCCGGTGCCGATGTCGGACTTGTGGGAGAAAGGGAGGGACGATAGGGGAGGGGAGAGAAAGAGAGAGAGAGGAGGCTGAGTTTGATTTTTATTTCAGCTCTCTCTCTCACTTTTTTTAAAATTTTTTAATTGATATGAATAACGGTATTTTTTATCTTTTTAGAGGCGTTTTCCTTTAAAAAGCACAAAAAGTGCTTCTCACATAACCATTCCGTGAGTTTTCTAATGGAATTAAACAGAAATGGCCAAATCGTCACCTTTAGAGAGAATTTAGGATCAACATGGCCAAAAAAAAACAGGGATCAAAGTATCATCTCTTAAAGAGTTCATGGACCATTTAGGCTAATTACTGTCTTTTTTTTAACATCATTTTGACCTCTTAAAATCCTCTCGTATCTTTCTTGTGTGTGATCGCGTCTGCATAGATGAAAATGTAACAGAAGGTTAAAAACAGTGTGTTTCATAAAAAATCAAGGTGGTGAAATCCACTAAAAGTGACTGGTGGGTGGTCAAAGCGAGACGTAGGTAAATACTTGTGATCATTTTTAAGATTAACCTTTTATTTTTAAACTTTTAATACATCAAACGACAAAAAAAATTTCCAGAACTAGATATAGTAAGTGTGTTAAGGAGCGTACTGCTCAAAAAGTATAAAGGTTTGAATCCTTACCCTTGCATGGCTCCAATCAAGACGACAAAAAGATTGGGACATGCGATTCTAATTTCTAAGGGAAATTTACACTGAATAAAGATCATGATTTCTAGTGCGAGTTAGGGATGTGCAGTAAAAACTATCGGACCGTTCCTTAGTCATGTAAATTTTGATTTTTACAAAAATATAACGTGTACATAAGGAATGACTTTGTTTATGTATATGCTTTATTGAAAGGACCACAAAATGTTAATTAAAAAAAAAAAAAAAAAACCCCCGCCCAAAACTCTTTAAAAATGTTTAGTGGACCACTCTCAATTTCGACTCAAAACTGGGCCTAATGTATATAGCGAATCATATCAACTATAAATCTCCAATCTATTAACTTTGTGTAAAGTTTATTACCTATCTATAAAAGAGTCAATAACTTATTTCATCAAGTCCTCACTGATCGTTACATGACAATTACATGATCATCACATTAACATCATCCATGGTCATGTCAACACCACGTGGCTTTTTTTTTGTTTTTTTTTTTTTGTTTTTCTTTTTGATTGTCTATTTCGATTTGCTTTGCTTTTCTATTCAATATGCGCTTGCTTATCAACTAGTGCAGTTAAGAAAAATACATATATGTGCGTACTTACGGGGTTTGTATCTATGTGAGGTTGGATATGTATTTCTTTTTTTCTTTCCTTTTTATTATTATTTTTTTCCCCTTTTAGTGGATCGGAGGCGTAGAGGCAATGAGATCAGATACTCATAAAACAAGAGCATTGTGAGTGAATTCTTGCGTGAGATTACAAGTGTTTTTTAATAAGTAATTATAAGTGTTAAGTTAAGGCCAATAAATATTTACCACTAAAAAAAATCTAAAACCCTAATTTTTATTTTTCTTAAAAAAAGCATAATTTTTATATACATTTGTAAATATATGTGGATCAAGTGATTAATAACAAATAGTAAACTAATTACAATTAATCAGCTGACCAACTACATTTTTCCAAATATTAAATGCCACATATCAAACAAATTTAATTAGTTTCTTGAAACTTCAAACCGTGATTATAGGTATAGTCTAGCGGTAATATCATATTTGACTCCATCTAAAGGTACAGAGTATAAATCCATCCACCCTCAAATTCAAAAAAAAAAAAAAAAAAACTTCAAACGAATAATTGATTTGGTTCGGTTTTTTATCATCAGTTTACTTAGGTAAAGTATAAATAATAAATAACTAACTCAGCCGGATGATATAGCTTAAAAACATTTCAAAGTAAACTATGATAATTTAACAAGTTTAAAATTATGCCCAATAAAATAGTTGTATAGCCTACTACAAATCACTGAATATCCAAAATATATATATATATATAAATTATCAAAAAAAAATAAAAAGAAAAAGGAAAGCATACATTCAGTCAACTAATTACCAAGTTTCACTTCTTTTAAGAAAATAAAAAAATAAAAAAAAATAAAATTACCAGGTTCCCACCCCAAAAAGAAAAAAGAAAAAAAAAAATGCAACTTGGTCTTTCTAGAATCCATATGGGTATTTGCTGGATTTCTAGAATACATTAGTCAATTAAGTAGTAAAAGACCTTGAAAAGTGAGATTAGGAATAACAAATTACACTACACTTTTTTCAACCAAACAAAGAAACTTACCCTACACTTTTGTTTTTTTCACCAATTTACAGTGACGGTCCTTCATAAGAAAATGACTACTACATCCAAACCAATAAATAAATAAATAAAAACAAAAGAATTTTAAAAGAGAAAAAGAAATGACTACAACTTTATCTTTGTAAAAGGCCACGCTCTATCAAAAGGTCTCAAACAGGTGGGTTCACCACTGACAAACGGCTCTCTCCGTAGTTCACATGCCAATTTATCTCCAATTTCTCGCCTCCCTCTCTCTCTCTTCTCTCTCTATATATATCGTGATATTTCTCAATTACTCAGAATGAAAAAAACGACAATGAAAAAAATCCAAAAATAAAAAATAAAAAATTAGGGGACGTCTACCATGGGGAGACTGCACGACACAACAGAGGAGAGAAGAGATTGCGTCGTTGTAGATTACTTCATAGTTTTTGTTTTTTGTTTTTTTTCCTATTCTTCACAAGTTTTAATTTTATTTATTTATTTATTTATTTATTTTTTGCGTATGCACTACACCATTTCCAGGTTCAAATATAATTTTTGTTGTTTAGTTATTTTAAATGGTGAGATTATATAATTTGATGGACCTTTGAGTTTAATTTAAAGTGGGCATGAACTATCTTCATTTTAATTCCACTTGTGCTTCCAATATTTTTCAAAAATGTTCTGCGCAAATAAACTATAACTCTCAATCTATCCTTTTTCATTCTATGTAACAAATTAATTATAAAAAAAAACTCTGTAACAAATAAAAAATATAGTTTTTAAAAATGTTTGCTTAATACAATTTTTTGTTAAATATTCTTTAATAAATACAGTATATTATTGTTTTCTCAAACAATTTCGATACCTATGAGATATTTTTCAAGAACAACAATAAAGCATGATTTCTTAATTTATTGTTAATATATTTCAGATAATAGAACCTCAAATATGTTAATTAGATTTTTTGTATTAAAAAATAGAAATGTTGATCTTAAATTTAAAAATAAAAACTAACACAATAAAAATGTGTACTAAATATCTTTAGTTATTGAAAAATAGAAAATTTTAGTCATTATTCATTTATACAACAATTTTAATCCATGGTTTGTTCATTTTTTTGGTATTCACAATAATTTCAATAAAAAAAAAAAAGTAAAAAACATCTGCCTATTTTTTGGTATATTCACAACAATTTTGAGGGGGGCAAAAACAAACATCTGTTTATATATATATATATTTAATCATAATACAACACAATTGACAAACAAATATTTGATAAACACAGTAATGTCAAACTGCCTCATAACGTATTACAAAGTATGATACCTAAATACCACAAAAAATAGAAATAATAGTATTTCAACCAAAATAATAATAATTAAAAAAATAACAGTGACAATAATAATAATAATAATAATATTTGTACTTACAGTGTAAGTGGTGATTAAATCACAATTAATTGATTATACATTGTTTATGGTGGTGTACATTCACTGAATCACAACCAAGGTTCCAAGCCTGGGTCCAATACAATAATAAGGAAAGATCAGGACCATTAATATAAATAATAATATTAAGCCAAACATAATTGGTCAAACCTGGGGTTTTGGCATGATGAATGACAGTAAAGAGTAGAGAATTAAATAAATATAATATTTATTTCTATCAGCTTTCCCAACGATATTAATATATGTGTATATATATATATATATTTAGGATAACTGTTGGGACACATTGGTGACCCTAATCATATTGTGTTCCCCCAACGGTTCCTTAGCAATTGGGATTAATCATGACTGTTTTCAATGCATGACTCCCAACTAAAAAACATTTCTTTTTTTTCTTTTTTACACCCCCGGATAGATAAAGAATTCGAGTCATGCATAAAATTACTGTTAAATTTTATTTCTATAATTATAATATATATTTACATATAGTTACTATTCAAACTAATATGTGATCATGAAAACAAAATCAAAATGAAAGAAATGGTTATAAATACAACTTTTGTTTTAAATTGTATTCTATCCACAAATACAATACCCTATTATAATGGAAAGATTGATGTGTATGACAAGTTATGATTTTGATTAAAAAAAAAAATTGACTGGTGCATGCATATTAGATTTATAGGTGTTTGAAAATTTGCACAAACAAAATTTTAATTCGACAAAAAAAACTTGAAGTTCAAAAATTTATTGCAAGTATGGTTCAATAGATATTGACGGCCAACTAATGAAATGATATTTTTTTAATATAAATTCACCGCAAATTTTTGTGGCTTCATAAATTAAGCCCTAAACTTTTAAATTTTGGCATAACAACCCTATAGACTAGACTACATTGGTAAATATTGTCAAATCTAAAGTGCTAAACATCAAAATTGAAACAAAAACAATATATATATATATATATATCAAAATTCTTAAAAGTACGTCCTAAAATGATGAATTATGCATCATTGCAAATAAAGGACTGTTTGGGGGCATTTTGGGATGGATTTTTCTTATTATTTTTTAAAAAAATCTTTTTTCTCCTAAAAATTTATATAATTTCACTATTATATCTTGAAATCTCTTTAAAAACTTAAATTTTAAAGATCCATAACATTATTATATTAATGTGAAATGAGATAATTTTTTTAAAATTTTATTAAATTTTAAGATAAACAAAACAAATTTATATTACTATATATTTTTTTAAATACATTTCAAGTTTTTATATATATTTTTTTACTATAAATAATTCATTTTTTAACTATTTTTAAAACTCAAATTAATTAAAATAAAAATATTTTCAAAACTTCAACTCTAATTCTATACCGATGCTAATATAATGCAAGTTAAAAATAATTTTGTTACTCATCATTTTCACAAAGGTGTCGTTGCATGCAAAGTAGCCGACACAGGCAAAGATACAGAAGACTTTCGCCAGTAAATAAAATATGGTCCCGATATTGAAAGAGAAAAAACTCTAAAACAAATATATCGCGATAAATTGTACGATATGTTAAACCAGAGGAATTTCTCTGCACCAATGTGGATTCTCTCACCAACTCTCTCTTTTGCTGTTGTCTCTTCTTTTTTCTACTTTTTTTTTTCCACTCCATTTTATCTATCATCCCAAGACCTTTCCCATTCTCCAAACACTTTTTTTCCACTCCCTCTTCTTTTCGCCATCACCGTCAAAGCTTTCACACTACTCTCTCTCTCTCCACTTTCTCTCTCTAAAACCTTCACTGTTCTTCTTCTTCACTTGGGTTTCCGGTTTAGAAAGGTAAGCCTGTAAAACCGCCTCCTCTCAGCTTCGTTTATGTGAAAAAGAGATAAAAGAAAAAAAAAATGGTTGCTTTGGTTGTGTATGTCTTTTTTCTTCTGTGCAACTCGCATGGAGTCCTTGTGGGTGCGTTAAACGACGAAGGCTATGCTTTGTTGTCGTTTAAGCAGTCCATAACGGAAGACCCAGAAGGGTCTCTGAGTAACTGGAACTCCTCCGATCAGAACCCTTGTACCTGGAATGGAGTCACATGCAAAGAGCTGAGAGTCATCTCTCTCAGCATTCCGAAGAAGAAACTTGTTGGGTTTCTTCCTTCTTCTCTCGGCTCCATTTCTGGCCTTCGCCATCTCAACTTAAGGAACAACAAGCTGTACGGAACCCTGCCATTTGAGCTCTTCAAAGCTCAGGGCTTGCAAAGTTTGGTCCTTTATGGGAATTCCTTATCTGGGTCTGTCTCAAATCAGATTGGGAAGCTTAAGTACCTTCAGGCTCTAGATTTGTCGCAGAATTTCTTTAATGGGTCTATTCCTAACTCAATTGTTCAGTGCAAGAGACTTAGGAGTCTTGATGTTAGTCAGAACAATTTCTCTGGCTCTTTGCCTGTTGGGTTTGGAAATGCGTTTGTTTCCCTGGAAAAACTTGACCTTTCTTTCAATAATTTCAATGGCTCAATTCCTGCTGATATTGGGAACTTGTCGAGCTTGCAAGGCACAGTTGATTTGTCTCATAATCTTTTTTCTGGTGAAATTCCAGCTAGTTTAGGAAACCTGCCTGAGAAGGTCTATATTGATCTTACTTACAACAATCTAAGCGGTCCGATACCGCAAAATGGTGCTCTTATGAACAGAGGACCAACTGCTTTTATTGGGAATCCAGGGCTCTGTGGACCCCCATTGAAGAACCCTTGCTCTTCGGAAACTCCCGGTGTGAATTCGCCATCCTCATTTCCGTTCCTTCCGGATAACTCTCCGCCACGCGATTCGGGTGTTGAAAAGAGTGGGAAGTCCAAAGGGTTGAGTAGGAGTGCTGTGGTTGCAATAGTGGTGAGTGACATTGTTGGTATCTGTCTCGTTGGCCTGCTTTTCTCGTATTGTTACTCGAGGATTTGCACTTGTAGAGGTCGGAAGGGTGAGACTGGTCGCGGGTTTGAGAAGGGAGGGAAGGGAAGGAAAGAGTGTTTGTGCTTCAGGAAAGACGAATCGGATACTCTATCAGAAAATATTGAGCAGTATGATCTCGTGCCGTTGGACTCTCAGGTGGCTTTTGATCTGGATGAGCTTCTCAAGGCATCGGCTTTTGTGCTTGGGAAGAGCGGGATCGGGATTGTTTACAAGGTTGTGCTTGAAGATGGACTGACCTTGGCAGTGAGACGACTCGGCGAAGGCGGGTCTCAAAGGTTTAAGGAATTCCAGACTGAAGTAGAAGCCATTGGAAAGCTAAGGCATCCTAATATTGCAACTTTAAGAGCTTATTACTGGTCTGTTGATGAGAAGCTGCTCATTTATGATTACATCTCTAATGGAAACCTTTCCACTGCAATTCATGGTAAGTCTCGAACATATCCTGTTCTCCGATTTCGTTTCGTTTTTTGCCTCTAATTGCTTCCAATTTTAGTTTAGGAGTTAGATTTTAGGTCTCATGTGTTTCATTACTTGACTGTTTCCATTGTTTTCAATTGCTATCAGGCAAGTCCGGAGTGGTTTCATTCACGCCGCTTTCATGGTCCGTCCGGTTAAAAATCATGAGAGGAATCGCGAGAGGCGTGGTCTATCTCCATGAATTCAGCCCCAAAAAATATGTCCATGGTGATCTCAAGCCTAACAACATACTGCTTGAACAAAACATGGAACCCCACATTTCCGATTTCGGGCTTGGCCGCCTTGCTAACATTGCAGGAGGATCACCAACCTTGCAATCTAGTCGAATGACTTCGGAGAAGCCCCAAGAAAGGCAACAAAAGAGCACGACTTCTGATACTACCACTGTTGCTTCCTCTACTACGTTGGGATCGTGTTATATCGCACCAGAAGCGCTGAAAATGGTGAAACCGTCGCAGAAATGGGACGTGTATTCATACGGGGTGATCCTACTAGAAATGATCACCGGTAGAATGCCTATAGTCCAAGTAGGTTCGTCGGAGATGGATCTCGTTCATTGGATTCAGCTCTGCATTGAAGAGAAGAAGCCTCTGTCGGAAGTTTTAGACCCGTATTTAGTGCAAGACGCCGACAAGGACGACGAGATCATCGCGGTTATTAAGATTGCAATGGCTTGCATTCAAACTAGCCCCGAAAAGAGACCAACAATGAGGCACGTAAGTGATGCTTTGGAGAGACTGGCCGATTCTGATGTTTGAGAAATTAAATCCGTTTTTTCTTGATGTTTTAGCCTTTAGTTGAGTTGAGTCTAAGTGATCATATTTGGAAATGGCGTTCTTTGTTTGACTTAGATTTTCATGACTCCAATTTATTGTAAGATTCTCTGCTTTGCCACTCCATTGCATTATGATTTTATGAGATTGGCTGGAGTTTGGTCTGCAGCAAGAGCATGCTTTCAAATGATATTTTAACTGGTTTTTTATGAGTTTGTATTTGGTATATATATATATATATATTATATTTGTGTGTTAGTGTAAGGATCTTTTTCTGTTACTTGCTCTTGTTGTAGACCTTTCTGTGTCTTGTTAATTATTATTATTATTATTATTTTAAAGTTTAATGAAGTTCGTTATTTGTTTTCCTTTTTCCGCTTGGAAATTCATTATTTCTTTTTTAACGATACCAACTATTGGTGATTCTCACTTCTACTTCTAACAAATCGTCACAATCAAATGATACAGTTTATGACCCTTTTTTTTTTTTAATTTGCCAACAAAGTCAAAACACTCAGTGGAAGAAAATCATACGGGAGTTTTTCCACGTGATATCTTATTTTGCATTATCAATAAAAATATTTTGCATTATCAATACAAACTATTTGTAAGATCCTATTATTGAAGTAGTTCTATGTCGGGTATTATAAATAAGTGAATATTTATAAATCAAATCACCAAAAAATTAATACGACTGTCTTTACATTTTTATCGGTAACATAAAATAAGAGTTCATACCATACTACTGGTATTATTGCAATAGCTCTTGTTTTTTTTTTTTAAGTAGTGGAGGGCTAGTTCTTTTGTCAATTTCCAGATTAGTGAGATACAGAGCACAAAACTCTGATGTCAAATGTTAATCTTTTCATATAATTTGGTAATTAGTGAATAAAGTGGAGGTTAGTTTTTTGTAATCAAGTGGCGACTGGACAGGTTTACTTGATTAGTTACTTTTATCCCATGCATGCCAGAGCGAGCAGTTATGTCCTTTTTCTTTGGACATTTATGTCTCTTCGGAATACCATGTTTTAGTATGTGAATATTATATTAAAAAATATACTTATTACTACCGTATAAATTTTAAACTATCAAATCATATCATCGAGAAAGAAACTACAATTAAAAATTGTCATAATTTTTTCTTATTCTTGTGAACAATTCTCAACGTGTATGTACACACACACACGTAGTTTCATATCCAGTGTCTTGATCAACGGTACTCGTAATTTTTTTTTTTTGTACATTAATATAACAAGTGGATTTTAATATAATTTTTTTTAATGATACATGTTTTTACACGGATAGTTATAAGCAATATCATATCACACACATTATTTATATATAAAATTACATATTATAAAATTTTAAATAAAAAATTATAATAACTAGACTTATCGGCTATTGAATAAGAGACTATTTCTAAATACATACAAAATTAAAATAATATTATGACAGTATTGTATTTATCTTATCCTAATAAAGAATTCTATTAAATTTGATACAAAAAATAGTAATAGTACAGTGGATTTTATGGGAATCCAAATCACCCAAACCATGTTCCCGTGAATCTAGGAGCTATTGTAGGGGGAGAGGGGACTCCACCAAACTTTTGGCCTTTTTTTCTTACAAGTCAATCTGTAATAGAGATTCTTAGCTGTCTCTTCAGTTTAATTTCTAATTTATTTTTTTGGTTTTGTAATTTATTTCACTAGTTTGCCCATAATTTGACTCTGACAGAGCTTCTTGTCGCTTCTATTTGGAATTTTGCCCCCTTTTTTTTTTTTTTTTTTTTTTTTTTTTGGTGAATTGGAATTCTGTCCAGTTAATTCTTGCTTCATTTGTCACTACCTCATCATATTGATAAGTTGCAATAGAGGATTTTTTTTTTCCATCTTCTAATTCAAGCTTTTTAAAAAACCTACACAAATTTGGCTGGTTTGTTTTGACCATGTTTTTGGGTGTCACATGAGTGGTCTTGGCCATTTACTATCCTAGAATGTAAAGTTGTTTAGAAAATATACAAAGAATGTTTGTTCTTCTTTTCATTAACAATAAATTTATTCTGTTTTTGAAGTCTCTAACGTGCGCACATGAGCTATAAATGTTTTTTCAAACATCCCTAGCTTTGATTTTTTTTCCCTTTTTCTTTAGGCAGCATAGAATGGCAAATGATATTAACTATTGATAATTGATGACATTTTGTAAAAGCAACAAATAGGGCATATATACCCTTTTAAGCTAGCTCAGTGGGCGAGAGCAGATAAATTTAGATGTGAATTCTCGAATTCGAAATCTAGGGAGTTTTTATTTTTATAGTGAGAGTCATATCTCCTATATTATAAGATTTTTATTATTAAAAAAAAAATGGGTCTTAAACAGTAAGAGATACCTACCAGTAACAAAACTTCTATGATGGATGAATTTAATAAAAAATTGCAGAGTGCTCTCTAATCAATGATGCCTATTAAAATTTTGACAAAAACACCTTTGAACATATCATATGTTCTTGTTCAAAGCAAGGAAAAAAAAACGAGCAAAAAGTTTTTTTTTTTTTTTTTTTTTTGATTTCAATATTATTATTCATCGATTGGTGATACTTTTGCACTATTTTGTTAAGTTCAGAAGTAATTATCATATTTCAAAACTCACTTGTCAATTCAATCAAAGTTAAAAGAGAGTCAGAAGGCACCAAAAATCCTTTTCGTAAAGCAGATCTTAATGCTTATATAGCAAGAGACACCTATCAATAACACATGTTTTCCAGACATTGAATAATATCAAATCAAATAGTATGCAAATTTAATAAAAATTATGTGACAGTTTATGATGACCAGTCATGGTTAAAGTAATCATCCTCTAATAGAATATTAGGGTTTAGTAAAATTTGTTGACCCCACAAGAAAAAAATATTTATAATATAATTGAAATTCATGTGATTGTGAGAAGAGTTACCTAAATGAAGTTGACAATGCATGTGTTATTTTCAATTGAAAGATGTCTGCTCCAATTATATGGTCCCCCGATTCCAGCCAGCCTATATTCTTCCTTGCTAGCTGTTCTTCTACCATATAAATTATAACCACCAAAATTGACTGGAAATTTGTGTTTCCACACTTGCTAATATATATATATATATATATATCATCGTAATTATTATTATATATTCATCACTCTCGCGTCATTGCACGACACTGATGGTTTGGTATCTCTCGTATTTTGAGATATTTCAAGATCAATCTTAGTACTTGTGTTCTTTAAATTTTAGGGTATTTTCAGGGTTTGTTTTGTTGGTTAGTTTGAATTGAAATATTTTAATTGTAATAGTAAATTTTTTTGAATTTTCAAAAAAGATAAAAAACTTTTTCGAAAAAAGACAAAAACTTTTTGAGAAAAAGATAAAAAAAAGTACGACTAGAGTTGGATTGAGATGACTAATCAAATGCACCCTTAAAATTTTAAATTATCTCGTTTAATCTTTATATCTGAGTTTCTAGTGTCACTTAGCGTCTTCTTTGAAAATTTTCTTTGGAAACATACTGGAAAATAAAGAAATTTATCTTTCTGTTAGACTTTCTATTAAAAATTCATCCCCTTCCTTTTTCCATATATTTAATGTTAGAAATTTTAAGAGCTTACGTAGGATTAATTTTTAAGATTAACAAGTGAAAATAACCTTAAAAATAAAAGGTATATGTGAGAAAAATATTTTTTTATATGCTTAATTTGAGGTACTTTAACTAATGTGCTAAAGTAGTCTACTTTTACAGCCAAAAAAAAAAAAAAAAACCGCATTGGTAGTCATCATAGAGTACTCTTACCATACTCTTACCATAAAGTTGAAGCAGTAGTAGTTTGTTTAGTGGAACTTTATACGATAAAGTATTTTTATTGATAACGTATAATTTATTCGTTAAAATTGATCAACAATCACATTAAAATGAATTTAAATATAAATATATATATATATATATATATAAAGCTGACAGGATTTTAAATATATTGAATAGCTAAAAATAAAACCTTACTAATTGAAGTAGAGGGTGTATTTTATTTTTAAGCACGGCTCATTTTAATGTTGCTAGCTGACCAACCTTTTGTGAGATAATATTCAGGCTCCACCTTAATTAGAAGTAATGTGATATTAATTTTCCTAATCAGGTTTATGTTTTCGAAAAACAAGGGCGCCGCCTTCTCTATATATTGATAAATATATTTTCGTTACAAATTATCGAATCAATATATTATCTAAGATTATCAAATCTTCTAAAATTAAGAAATTTTCTGACTTAAAAATTAATAAAAAAAATTTAACTTAATCTCATAATCAACTATACACAAAGAGGTAACTTTCTTGGTATAAATTGTGGCTATACGTAATGTGATTAACGAATTATAACATGATTTAAAAAGTGGACTCCCACGGTGAACCAATAGTTTTATTATTATTATTCTTATTATCATTATTATTTGATATAACATAATGGATCAAGAGTTAACAGCTGTATCATTTGGTCATATACATTGGACTGATCATACACAATATCCATTTAGGATCTTTTCAATCATTATTTTTTTTAGAATTAAGATATAAGAATTTGAACTCTTCATTTATTCAGACGTAAAATGTGAAATTGATACTAAATTATACTTATAATTTAGAGTCTTTTCAACTTTACACATGCATACTTGCTATTATCTCATTTAAAAAGCCACGCCCCACAAAAACAACCAACATGCTGTTGAAAGCGAGAGAAACCTTTTTTCCCCCCACTTTGGTGGTAAAGAACTTCAGAATAGTGACAAAAATTTCTACCATTAAAAAAGAAATGTAACAATAATTTGAAACTTAAATGGTTGGCATGGAAAAGCCACTTTCGGGAGTATCACGCAAAAGAATGTCATATCTATACCAACTGAAATTTTTAATTAGTACTTTGAATGTAACACATTCTGCAAAGCACCTTTTATATATATATATATAATATATATATATATATATATTCTGTAAAGCTTTTTCCATTTTCAGGTATTTGGAGCCATTATTGTGAAGCCAAGGCTCTCAACATTCAAAGTACAGATATGATGCTTGTTCATGATCTGATGTGTTGTTAGGCATATTTTTATGAGCACCTGTGAACTTGCATATGCCTAATAATTGACAGGTTTTTTCTACTTATTTCTTAGACAATAACTATACAGTAGAAACTATACTTTTGTTCATCAAATCAACTTTTAAACCGTATGATTTGTAAATATTCATATTAATAATTTATAACGTGACATAGAAAATTGCTTCTAAACATGAACCAGGCCGTATAAAAATTAATCTAGTGACTAAAATAATAGTACCTAATAATAGAGTTGTAAGTAGTAAAGAGAAAATTATGAAAACATCCCCTTAAATAGATATGTTTATGTTTTTTACCCTCTTAATTGGATTATTGAACCTCTATACTTTTATTTGGAGGTCAAAAAAAAAAAAAACTGGAAACTAATCACTGAGATAATTATATGTTATTTTTGAATGACAATCGTACAAATTACTTTAGAGTAAAAGTACAGTTCGTCAAATAAGTTTTTCTGTTTTCTTAATTTTTAGGATTACTATTTTAATTATATGTTACTCGTCTCATTAGTTAACTAATTAAGCATTCTTATTCTCATTAAAGTCAATAGATCTTTTGTATTTTTTTAGTGGCTTTTTTTTTCTTGGACAAGAAATATGGTTGGAATACTCTTACTATATGAAATTATTCTATTTGTATGACTCAGATTTATTCAAACTCCGAATATTTGATATCTTTCTTTCTAAATGAAATCCCAATGGTTTCATAATAAATGCACCCGACCGGTTAGATCATTTTAGTAGCAACATCTACTGTTTTCTTGTGTCTATGTTTAGCTTGAGAGCTCAAATAATGACGTTCACATAATTATTTTACTAAAAAATGAAATAATCAAAAAAAAAAAAAAATTAAAGCATTACCAACCATTTCCAAGTTCAAACATCTAGGATATCATGAAAAGGATATTGAATATGGGCAATAACAAGGACAATCCCAAATTCTCAAACTATTCAAATTAAAGTGATGTCCATTGAAATCCAAAATGTCTTTTTCTTGAAGGCTGTCATCTTAAAGTTCAAGTCCAAGTCAGAAATGCTACAATAATTATGAGGAAGAACAGAAAAAGAAAAAGAAGAAGAAAAAAAAAAGAAGGAAAATAAAATAAAATAAAAAGTAGGGGAATTGAATTGAAAATATCAGGTAAGAAGAGCTCCACTTGTACTCTTTCTTGCAATCCTGAGCCGTTTCACGCATTCTACAAATTCCCTGTCACAAACAAAAGAAAACTCCTTATTCCACTGTGATATGATTTTTTTCACATGATAAGAATCCCATTTTAGTACTTTACCACTAGCTTTGATCAGCCAAAAATATCAAAGTATCCAATTATTCATAAAGTAGTAGATAAAGAACGTACTTCCATGGGACATCACCAACACTTCTCCAATTTTCATAGCGGTCCTTGTAGAACAGCGAAAACTCAGACCCAGATTGGAACAGTCTTAATCCGGACATCAATTGTCTGCCTGCATAAAAAATCGATCAATGTCATCATAACTCCTATAGAATTACAGACAAAGTCTAGTAATAAATCCACACATTTTTCTTTATTATTGAGGATTTTCCAACCAACCCCAGTTGAAAATAAATAAATAAATAAATAAACAAATAACCAAACCTCTTTGAGATATATATATATATATATATATATATGGATGGTTGGTACTTACCAAACATGTCCTCTAGTTGAAGGGCCAGGCTTGAGTAACTGCCGTGATCAAGAATGCAAACTTTTCTGCCAACAATAACACCATCCATGTTAACCTTGACATAGGCCCACCTCTCTTTGCTTTGGATTCCCTCCCCATCTTCCTCACAATCTTCTTGAAAATTATTGTTTCTTGGTTCTATAATTTTTGTACTTTTCAAGTTCAGGTTAGATTGGGGCCATTCTATTAGCTCATCATATCCCTCCAAGCTCCCAACTATATTTATTCCATTCAAGTAGATATATTTTGGTCAGCAAATAATGTCATAATTAAATAAATAAAATAAAATAAAAAAGGGTATAACAGCACTCTGAAATTTTGGGCAATCCTATGTTATTAATTGTCACTGATTTTTAACCGATTAAATATTTATATATAAACTTTGAGATATGTGTTTTATGAGATAAGTCTATCCGTACAGATTTTCTCGGTAGTTTCTGACGATAATAATCAAAAACGACATCTAGCATTTCAAAAAACACAGGGGAGTTTGGTGAACCAATTCAAACAACTCAACTCAAACTTTTTTTGCTTTTTTTCCAAAAAATTTTTGTCTTTTTCCCAAAAATTTTTTTGTCTTTTTTGAAAATTCAAAAAAATTTACTATTGAAACTTAAAAATCTCAGCTCAAACTACTCCACCAAACACCCCCTAATCATAAATATAAATCGATGACAACCGAAAATGAATGCTTTTTTTGGACGAATCAAGTTCCTATGAGAACAACTAACATCATTAAAATCTATACCTTCTTTAACAATGATTGAATTACGTTCATATGCTTATTTTTGAAGTTTATCTTTTTCCACTTCTTTTAGCTTTTGCTTTTCACTTACTTGACATGGAAGCAAAGAATATTTTTCATGCCCTAGTCTTTGTTAGCACTAGTCAATGTCATGGTATTCCCTTCTCTCTCCATGGAGAGCTCTTTATTCCCTCTACATGTACCAAAAAAATTAAAGAAAAATCAAGAACAAAAAGAGTAAGGAGCATACAATGTCCGGACGGATGGTAAGCTTCGGGTTGCAAAGTTCGGAGGCTGAGACCGAGATCGATCACGCCGTCATGATCCTCCTTGGCTTGATAATAAACTGTCTGAAGGGTTGAAGGGTTCAAAAGAAAGCTTGAAGAGCTAGACTCCATAGAGAGATTGATAAATGTATATTGCAGATATAAAACAATACAAAATATATATATGTGTGTGTGTGTGTGTGTTGTGTATAGAGCAGTGGCGGAAAAGCATTAGTTGAGACATTTATTTATGTAATTCCTCCTGAGGAGAGGGAGTAGAAAGAAGTGGGGCCCAAGTAATTTAACATGGAGGACAGAGCGAGGCCATCTCCCACAACCAATCATTCAATGTTGCTTATCTTCTTCTGCTACATGGAACATGGCAAGTACACAACACCAAGTACATGCAACATTACAGCACTAGAACAAGGGATGGCCATGGTGATCTTGGCAGGAGTTGGTTTAGATTCTGCAGCCCCGAATCGCTACAAAAGCCTTCCAACTTTTTTCTTTTTTCAGATCAGAATCCAATGGTGTCCTGAATTTCACATAAAGACATGTAAGAAGATTTTAGCTATAGATAAATCCATGGCAGATTAGTGTACTAGCTAGCTCGCACGCAGTGGTATTACTTGTGGCCGCGATATTTTGAGTTTCGTAGTTTCTCTCGACTAGTTTGATTTTTCGTAATTTTGATGATTCCGTTTGGTCACAGAATGTCGAATTACGATAAGGCAAGTTTCCGATAAGTAGTACGTTTTAGACAAGTTGGAGGTCAATGGGTCCGTTTGATGAATAAGTTTGAGTTAAAAATTTTTATTGACTTTTTAGAAAAAAATAAATTTTTTCAGAAAAAAACGAAAACTTTTTTAGAAAAAGATAAAAATTGAAATAAAAAAGTATAGTTTGAATTTAAACGTCAAACGAGGTCATAGACTTTACTGAGGATATAAAAACAATGAGAAACTTAGTTATTATTTGTGCCAGATTATTTTATAACTCATCAGTTCAATTGGCGAGCTACACGTATATCTTTGAAAGATTTGAGACAGAATATCAAGTCAAATCACCTGTAAAAGTAGTGTTTTTTCTTCTACTAGATGTAAAACCTGGCATAAGTTAATTTAGTGAATTTAGGTTATTATTTTCACCAACATGGTCTAACTTTTTGTAGCTATATTATCATGGCTTCATAAAATATTATCCATACACTCACCATCTATTATTTTCTTTAAAAATATATTGGGAAAAGCATGTTGGTCTATTAATTACCAAGGGTCTGTTTGACTATCCGTTCTGGACCTAAAGTTTTTCATTTCATTTTCTATCTTTTTTAAAAAAAGGTAACAAAAATTATAATTAGTTTTTGAAAAGTCAACTAACTTCAACCTGAAAATTTAATTCTAAATCGATGCACCGAACGTAACCTAAGCTAATCCAAAATTCTCACTTTAAAATTTTAAATTGCATATCCAAATGGCAAATACGCATCTATTATTTTCTTTTCTTTTCTTTTCTTTTCTTTTTTTTTTTTTTGATACCAACATCATCTATCAGATATTTTTAAAAATTCAGACGCTCAATATTTCTGTTCAAGCACTTCCATTTCCATCCTTATGCTACAACCATCCCAAGTGCTATGGAAGCTTAAGCTCCAAAAACACAGCATGTGCAGCAAAAAAAAAAAATTGCCTTGTATTACCGCATTAATCAACAGCAGAATCATGATTTTCAGGGTTTTATAATGAAGAAATTATTCAACATACATATGATGGCCAAGATTGTAGTAATGTACAAGTTTCGTTGCCAAAATGACTCAAAAAAGTTGGCACTATGTTTGCTTTTAATGTCATTTATTTCTTTTACATATATGTGTATACATATATATATATATGTATATATATAAATATATATCCCTCTAGGTTTTTTTTTTTTTGGGTGTAAAAGCCTCTAGACCGGAATGTTTGAATGTCAGTTGTGCCTCACGGCAGAGGAACAACCATCTGAATAACCATCTGGGCCAGAGCCCTACATCCCATTCCACCTTGCCTTTTCCGTCATTTAATTTCGCATCGTGTCTTCTGAACTTTTGTGGTAGCTAAGCTAGCTACAATTCCCATTCCTGACACTTTGGAGTTAACCAAATCTTCCAAAAATCTATCCACAATTGTCTCACCAGACATCTAGCATGACCAAATATGGTCCACACTTGGACTAAAAGTGATTAACTTCAATTGTGGAGCGAAACTATTTTTTCGTCCATATAAATTCTATCACTAGTTTGTACCTATAACTATATATACACACAAAAGTCTTAAATCCAATACCTGATGATATCCGACAATGTGAATTTCAATTCTTATGAATGTAAATTTCAGTTATCAGAAATGTTCATTCATCATGTTAAAAAAAAAATGTGGCTAAAATGAATATAAATTTCTCATATTTTATATTTCTTTTTACATGAATTCATTTTCTTAATAACTTAGGTTTACATTCATAGTAATTAAAATTCATATTGCCAGATACCATTAGATACTGGATTTAACTCCATTTCTATATATAATTGATTCAGATTTTGAAAAAGGATTAAAAAATTATGAGCAGATTTTTGCGTTCCAAGAGGTGGATATAAACGCAGGGTTGGTGAACTTTTTTACAACGCAGTAAACATCCCTAACCCTTCTAAAAAAAAGCAGAGCAGTTTAGCTAGTTGTTGTGCTTTGGAATAATTTTAAACCTTGCAATTACAAAATCACATTTGGCTAAGACTTCTAATCTTGTAAGAATCTTTCCAAGTAGTATCATCATAATCCAAAAGGCATATAGTAATACATAAAACAAACACGGCTTTTTTTCTTCTTTTTTTTCTTTTCTTTAGATTAGCACAATTTCAGGCGATTCACAAGCAGCAACGGAAGCAACATTCCTTGTCCCCTTTTTTCAGGATCAAAAACACAAATTCGTGCCAAATTTGCACCACAAAAAATTTATGTAGAACGGCATTTCAGCCAGCATGGTAATGAGCAAAGGTCACTTCAAAAAAAAAAAAAAAAAGGTCGCGCTTTAACTTGATCCAATGCTGAGACCTTCAATTGGAAAGGTTCAAAAATGCAAATAACCCTTTTCATTTTTCCTTTGTTGAACTGAAAATCTTTTAAATGATTTTGGAGAACAGTAAGAAAACAAGCTATGAGGCCATTAACTTCTGAAAAAAACAAAATGACCCTTGTAAATTAAATCATCTATAACTGATGCCATTAGAAATTCCGTCTTCCTTTCCTTGTTTGCCTGACCTTAACCTCGGCATTCAAATTTCCTCAGGAATTCATTTTTACTTCATTAAGTGGTCACTGACTAACCGTGATGCTTTGAACGAAATTTCTGCTTGACAATTTTTTTTTTTCCTGGCTCAGCATTTTCGGATCCCTGCATGGAATGCCTAAATGAATTCCTAATAAATGAAGAATGTTTGGGCTTGAAAAATAAAAAAGTCAGGAGGAACTACGTACCAGTTAAGAAATCAAGTGTGCCAAGACCACGGTCTGTAGGAAACTAGGTTTTAACTAGCAAATCAGGTTGAGTCATAACGACTAAGAAATTCGACTATACAGGGATAAACCTGCTCCACTGCCTAAACATACAGAAGTAATGCACGAAACAAGCTGAAGTTAAACGAAATAATCAGCAGAAAACATTATGCTGCATGCATACATTTACATGAAATGAATTATGAAATATACCTTTCAACCATTGATTCTGTATGTGAAAAATAATTTTTAAATTTTGGGAGTTACAGCGGTCACTATGTTAATTTACGCCTGGAAAGTTTGCTTGTTTACTATCAACAACGGCAAATGACGAGGTTAAATTAAGAAAAATGCATCTTGGTAGGCTAGTTCTATTAGGAAGTAGAAAGAAATGTCCCCTACCAATCGTCCTCCCACCAAATCATAATGTGCATAGTGTGGACCGCCGGTTTCTCCAAATAGTTTGTAGGTAACAAGGTCCTCCGGAATAAGCTTAACAGTTTCTGGTACAAATCAATTACAAGAAGCACATACATTACCATTGAAAACAATACACATATGAAAGCATAAACAACGAGATATACCGTTTACAGCATCAGGTGGGCATATTAGATCCAGGTCTCCTGCAATTGCCAAGACAGGGACGTTGCTTTTATGCAAATGGTCTTTATAAAAGAATGTACAGTTCCTGTTGCATAGTCCACGCTCTTTAAATGCTGTAGTTAGCTGCAGAATCAGCTTTGCTGGTATTGTGCCTATTATTGAAATTGAATAAATTTCTATCAGTAGATAGTAGTTTGAAAAAAGGTAAAAAGGAGACGCACAAAGTGACTGTCATAATGAATAATTTCTCAAGCAACCTTTAATATACCAAAATATATTTTATTCTCTACAAATATTGCCAACAGGCTGCAGAAACTAACGAAGTTCACCTTCCTTGTGTCCTTAACGGCCTTCTGACAAATTTTATTTGCAAAATTCACGAGGAAAAGAAAAAGGACCAGAAGAACACAAAAAGACCAATTCTTCCAACCTATAAAGCACGAAACTCGTCCAGAATACTCATTCAAAATCAAATGCTTCGTAGATATGTCTGTCTCAGGAAAATAAAACACCCTGGAATGGAGTAACACAGCATGATCCATATGAGGTACTTACAAAAGTTGTTCAAGACAAGCTTCTTTAATAATTCTGGATGCATCATGTCTTCGGCTGAAATCAGTTGATTAAGCCATGACAAGACATAAGGAGGACGGGATGAAAGGGGATATGCAGCAGCCAACATTGCCCCTAAAGGAACAACAGGGACGTTGAGAGCCTGTGCAGGATCAGCCTGCAAGACAAGTTCTTTGATATAAGTTTCTCCCCATAATTCCAGCTAGCACTACGATTAAACTATTATTGATAGTTGACATAGCGTTCATGAAACAGGTTTATTCATCCACTTACAAGCGGCAAGAGTAGCTTGAGTGTTGATTTTGAAGATGAGTAATCAAGAGATGATGCCAAAGTAACAACAGCTGCAAAACTGGGATCTCTGTTTGCGAAAGCTGAGAAAGAAAACAAATAAATGCATCAGTTGCGTAAATTATCCCAAGAGCAGAAAATAAGGTCTTCTGCATGGTTAGAACCAAACTCGAAACACCCAGCAGAGAGCTGCCATTTGCGATAGAAAACTAGTAAAAATTTTTGAAATTTATCAGTCTAGAGCAGAAATTTAACAGATTATAGCAAAAAGCTCGGTAAGGATAGATGATTATGCTTTTTATCTTTCTGCTATTTCCTTTCAAAACCATGGTTGGCCAAGTGTTTTGTGTCCTGTTTTGTTCCATAATTAACATCTTGATGAACAAAAACTAAAAATAAAAGCTACTCCACTAGGCCAACATAATAATAAGAAGAGCCATTGCAGGAGTCCTTCACTGAGGAAAGCAAAAAGAACCAAACCTTACCACATCGTGATAACGTCGCATAGAGTAAGATACCACCCATGGAGTGGCCAATAGCAAGCAATTTACCATCCTTTGGCTTACTTTCAGCCCTTATGTATTCAATCTGTACCAAAAACATATAAGGTAGTTAATTAAGTATCAATACTGGAAGAAAACATACTTAAAAACACTAAACAGAAAAAGGTACTAGGAATGTTCAGCTAGTTAATTATGAAGACTAAATTTTCAAATCAGTAATTAAGTAAAACCCTAAAAAGATAAGATGTCACCTCACCACAGCAGGAACGTCTTCTTCGAGGTAATTATCGAAGTCCCAGTCATACTTCACTATCAAGTCAAGTTGTTTCTGAAAATCCTCCAGAGTTGAAGAAAAACGCTCTTGCAAATCAAACAATGGAGGCGAGACAGATCGTTGACCCTCTTCAATGATATTTACAAGCCTTTGACTCAGTTCATTGATTTGGCCAGGAATACCCGAGTTTTGCCTTGCTTCCAACAGGTTGAAAAATTTTTCCCTGACCTCATTAAATCGCTCAGATAGTTGAGAGTCTACCAAAAGTTTTGAAATTTGATCAAAGAACTTAGCAGACATGATCTTGGATTGACCTTCACTAAGAAAGCCAGAGAGTCTTTCTGACAAACGCGTAAAAGTTTCTGTCAACCTAGTAACCAGTTTTGATTCATCCCATACCGTCGCTAGTGTTTTCATGTCTTCTTCGGAAAGCAAAAAGTCAGTGTCTTCTCCTCTGATAATAGAACTCTCAGCAGCCCAGCCATTGAAAACATTATTTGACTGCTGGTCTGAAGACAAAGCCCCATTTGTTGCAGTCTCAGAAACAACTTCCATCCACTCAGATTTCGTATGGGCTGACTGCTCAATTTCTTTGGTATTTGATTCGTGCACACTCAATCCAGCACCTCGAACTTCCAGAATCCACGTGTCAAATCCTTGTCCAGACATGTAACGTGCAAATGAAGACTGCAAAGAAGCCACGATCATTAATCGGGATGCATAACACATATTATAATTACTGGTCAAAAGGTCAAATGTAAGTATTATGACTTGATTCCGCTACATTTGCATTAGCCATATGGGAAACTCAGGATTAAACAAGACACAAAATTCAAAGGAATTCAAAAAAGAAGGGGGGAAAAAACTCCAGTATTAATGGTGGACAATGCAAGATACAATCACAAAATAAAAAATTAAACAGCCTTCGAACCAATTTATTCCGGAAGAGGTTGTCAAAATTACAACTCTCCATATAAAAGACTAAGTTATGCCATGCGCATTCCACACATAAGGAAAACAGGATTTAACTGTCTTTTTCTTCTTCCTGTCAGGCTCAAACAAAGGCTGGACATAACTCATACATAGTAACATACAGCACTAATGTCGATTACTTAGTTTGTATTTTGAAGCAGGGCTTCAGAAAAACAATTAAAATCCCACATAACTTTATAACAGTAGAAGAGCACAAATAAGTTTGCATTTCCCATGTGTCGAAAGCCTATATTTCAATGATTAATCATGTTGCAGGATGTCTCCATATTTTGTTTAAACCAATTTGGATATACGTTACTTTTAGTAAGTCATTCTATGGCGGTATGTGTAGAAAAGGATATTTCCTGACCAACTCAAACACCCCATAACAATCACGTCCTGGAAAAGTTCAATGTAATTATTATGTGGTTGGTGTTGCTAACAATTCGAAAGGAACTAGTATAGCCATTTTTTTAATCCCAAAGATCCTATAAAAGTGCAATTAATTTATCATTTTATAGGTATCTTGTTGTTTGTGTTACTGGTAATTATCATGTTTTTCTTTTTTATCCTTTTCGGTTGTGAGGCCTATGACTCCCACCTATTACAGAAAAATGAAAACGCCCGGCTTTGAACCTGAGACCTCCTACCCAAACCCCCTTCACCCCTTCCACCCGCTAAGCTAGCCGTGGCGGGATAAACTAATAACTATCTTGTTGTTCGTGTTGACAAAGGAATGAGTTGCACTACTTAGGAATTTGCTTTGTATAACCAATGCCAGTTGTTCTATTCATTCCTTGTAAATGAACGATAAATTACACTCCACTTTGAACATACACAGCATATTTTTCTCCATGACAGGATAAGATTCTATATCTCATAAGACATCAATATTTTTCCCGTGCAAAAAAGTCAATAAAATCAGACCAAAATCAAGAAAGAGAGTGAGAATAATTTGTAAATTACCTCAGGGGAGAGATCATATCCAATGGCATTAGTCCCAACTCCCGACAACAGCAACAGCGGGTGATTCCTCTGCGGTGCCTACAGACCACAATCCATATCCATTTTCCAATCGAAATCAATCACCAAATTTCACCAAAACGAAGAAAAAGAATAAAAGATCAGAACTTTAACCACCAAAAAAAAAAAAAAAAAAAAGAATACCTTGGGGGGAGGGTGGTAGCGCCAGAGAGCGAGCTTCCAATCGGAGTGGGGACGGAGACGTAATGGAGCTCGTCGGCGGTGCAAACCGACGGCTTCTCCGGAATCTTGACGGCGTCGGTGGAGAAAGCTCTCAGACTGAACGACGCCGTCATCCTCGACGACGGCGGCGACAGAGCACGGCGCACAGCGGCGGCGCGTGAGAACATAGAGTTAGATGGGGTGAGAGAGCGAATGGCAGAATATGAAGACGAAGAGGCGCGAAGGAGTACCCACCGGACGTCGGCTTGAATGGTCGCCATCTTCCGTCGCCAAATAAAAATAAAAAAAAAAAAAGGTCGATAAATAATCACAACTCTCTCTCTCTCTCTCTCTCTCTCTAGAATCTCTAGAATCTCGGAAAAACAAACGGTGTTAGTTTTGTTTTTGTCTTTGTATTTGTGGGGTATTTTTTTTTTTTTTTTTTTTTTGGGTGTCAAAGGAAAGGAAAAAAAAATGCGTTTGAATTTGCCTTTACGCTTTTAGTTGAAGAGGAGAGATTTGGAGCAATGCATTGGGGGCTACGTGGATTAACGACAGCTAAGATACGCATGCCAACTAAACTCTGGATTCTTCTGTGGATTAGATTCGTTTCTTTTTCGCTCCTTTGTTCCCATCTTTTTCTTCTTCCTCTTCTTTCCAATTAAATTTATATGAGAATTAGTTTTCATTCTTGAATCCCTTTGATAGAGATCGCAACCATTAAAAAAAAAAAAACAAAAACAACACGCCATAAAAAATGACCGTTCAAATCAAATTAATCAATGTTATTGTTCTAAAATATGGTAATTTTTGTCATTTTCTAATAATATTTTTTAAACTATGTCATTGTCTATTCGTTGTTTTCCATGTGTTTGGGGGAGTCATTTGGCTCCATTTAAACATTTTCATTTAGACTGTAATTTGGATATATGTTTGGTAATTGTCATTTAGACTTTGTTTGCCTCATCATCTCATTTCAATTCAAACTGTACTTTTATTTGTCTTTTTCTCAAAAAGTTTTTTATCTTTTCTGAAAATTCAAAAAAATTTACTATTACAACTAAAATATTTCAACTCAAACTAACCAATCAAACAAACCCTTAGAAAAGAGCGTTTAAATGAGCTATTTTGATTTTCCGTTGTCTGTTGTGAAGAGAGAAAGAATTTATTTATAGAAGAGCAGCCTTGGCTATTTTGGAGGTTGCTTTGATCAAATCAAGTTTTGGACATTGGAGGGCTTCTTCCAAACTCCATCGGTTTTCTAGTTTTGAAGCTCGTGATCATTTTGTGGGTCTAAATGAGAATGGAATGTGGATTAAGCTATCTAAACTTAGCTGACTTTGATTGTTTCAATATGTTCTTATTATTTTTGGGGTCTTGACCAGTTATGGATTTATAATATTTATTTATTTATTTTTGACAAAGTTGCCTTGTCTCTTGGGATCAAATTAAAAGTGATATCCGAAGACTAGTTAAAAAGGTGTAAGGAATTGTCTTGGTCATTTGAATGGTGAAGACCTCAAAATCCCTCTAGGTTATTCGGCTACCATGAATTTTAATTCAAGAACTGGATTTTGGGTTTTTTGACACAGGGTATACTGGGTTATCTAGGGTAAGAAGTTGGATTTCCTAAGTTATTTTTTCATTACCCATTTATTTTGACAAGCTAATTTAAAATCCACAAGCGGGATCAAAAACCAACTTTGACCAATAATAAAACGGGTCATTTAATTACCTATGGCCAACAATTCATGGCCCACGTGAGTTCTCTAAGCATTGTTTGAGTTCAATAAAGGAGTCTATTCATACAATAAGCTATGAATGTTGGACTTCGGCCTTAAAAAAGGTATTGTACAATAACAAGTATTAATGAAATTCAATTTTTCCTTTTTTAGATATTTCAATAAAAATCAATTTAAATCCAATAATCTCACAAAAAATAAATCAAATCACAGCAAAATATGTATAAAGAACAATATTAAAGTTAAAACTAATACTAAAATACATTGAAAAATAAATAATGTGTATAATTTTTTTCTTAAATATGTATATTGGGATGAGGATGATTCAAATCGATTCTGTTTTAATCCTAACTTAAGAATAAGAACTTGTTCCATCCTTATCCCCAATCCCATTAACAATCCTAAATCTCGATTTTATTAAAATTAGACCACCGTAGGGCTCTGTCTCTCAGGAAATATGCCATCCCTACCTTCCAAAAGCATGAGCAGGAAAAAAAAAATCCCCTTCAAAAGAAAACTTTTAGTTCTCTTGTACACCAAAACTTAAGTAAATAAAAGTCTATTTGGATTATGAATTCAAACTCAAAATTCAAATAATTAGATTTTTGTTAAGAGAAATTATTATAAAAAACATCTTGAAAAGTCAGTTTAAAACTTGTGGTAATTAGCATTGTTGTTTCTAAATTTATCATCTTTTGACAACTTGCCCGTCAAATTTTTAATTTTGAAAATTTATTCATGAACTTGCTAAATTGTTATAATTTACCTCATATGAATTAATTTTCTATTAAATTAGTCATGAAAAGCTCATGGACACCTGATGAGAAGATGGAAAACTCCATTCCAACAAAAAATTTCAAATTAAATAGAAACCCTAATGCAAAATTTCTAAATTCAAATATTTAATTTATAATGTAAAGTAAATAATGTGATACATTGCAAAAATTTAGTAAATTGAGAGGTAAATTGTTAAAAATTAAAAGTTTAAAGAGATAAGTTGCCAGGGACAGAGTCAGGAATTTAGGTCAGTGGGAGTTATCAACAAAAACAAAAGATCAACAAAAATTAATAACATTAACATACAATTATCCTCAACAGATTTTCATTCCTTGAAAATGTTGTCGTGGAAGTGAGGTTAAATTAGGATAGTTACTCTCTTTTTTCTTTTTTGCCTTAATTTATTTCTAAATAAGGTTTGGACCACTTAAACATAATGGACTTTATAACTTCTATTGTGCTGAAATGTTAGTGGGGGCTTTTGTGTATATTAATCTAAAATCATACCTATTAAAATAAGATTTTCAAAATAAATCAAAAAAGTGAGTGGGGACTTAGGGTGAGTTTGGTTTCCGTCTCATCTTAAACTAAATTGTACTTTTTTTATTATGATTTTTGTCTTTTTCTGAAATTTTTTTTTGTATTTTCTGAAAAAGTTTTTTGTTTTTTCTAAAAAATTACTATTGAAACTTAAAAATCTTAAACTAAACTCATTCACTAAACACCCTCTTAAGCTCTCGGTCGTACATTTCCTCCGATCTTGTAAGTTGCCATAGGGTAACAAATTCAAAGGTATTAGTACTAAATCTATTACCTATAGATTAAAGAGCATTGTCACCCCTTCCTGCTTATCACGTGATAATTATGTGATTGTCATATTAATATCATGTGATGATCACGTCAACATCATATAGTGTGTCCTAATTTGGCATTTGGCTTTTTTTGTTTTTTGTTTTTGGGCCTGGGTGAGACCCACTCCAGCCAGTGTGAACCCAAGTTTGAGAAGCCCAACTTGTCCTTATTCTCTTCAGTTGTGTTTCTCCTCCTCCGTCGGCATCTTTCTACTTGGCGGAAAAACAAAAGGCAGCAGCGTACTCTGTTGAAACAGAGTTCTCACTTCTCAGCAGCAAAATAATGGCGATCAGAGGCGGCGGCGGAGGAGACAACGACGGCGTGGAAGTAAAGAGAGCGTTCATCGGAGCAGGATGCAACAGAATAGTCAACAACGTCTCCTTCTCCGCCTCTGATTTGGTTGCCTTCGGCTCCCAAAACGCCGTCGCCATTTTCTCCCCAAAGGTCCCTCCTTTTCTTCTTCTTCTTCAAATTTTCTATTCTTCTTTTCCATGATTTGTTGCTGAATGCAAAAGAATTTCCCTTTTGTTTTGGCTGCAGACTGCTCAGATTCTGACTACGCTTCCGGGACACAAGGCCTCTGTCAACTGCACTCACTGGCTTCCTAGTCCTAAATTTGCTTTCAAAGGTATTTCTTTTTCTTCTTTCCCTCCCCCCCCCCCCCCTATGCTGTGCGAATTCGTTCGTTTTTACTCTGTTTCATAGCTGAGAAGTAATGAGAATTTAGGGGGAAAAAGAATACTTTTTAGTTCTATTTATTCGTGAGGGAGAGCAACAAGGATTAAGGACATATATGATTATCTATTTTGGATGGTTTATCTCTAGCACTTTTCAATTTAAGCCTTATCATAAGGGCATGTTTGTTAGACCTTCTTAAAACTGCTCTTGGTTCTCTCTCTCTCTCTCTCTCTTTTTTTGCGAGTTTAAACAGTGTCTGAACTGTTTTATGTCTCGTTTAACAGTGCTTTTGTTTTTAGTCAGTAAAAAAAAACAAGCAAAAGCTATAGTTTTCTAATAATTGTTTGGAAGTCGCATTTTTAAAAGTGCTTTGAAGTAAAAATAATTTTAAAGTTTTGTAATAAATAATAAAAATATTAAATGAAGTTTATACTATATAGATTAAATTCTAATATAAGTATTGAAGTCTATTCAAATAATTTTTTCCAGCGGTCATATCTTTTGGGTTTGACAGGAAACTCTTTTGGAGGTTGAAAGCTTTTTTAACAGATTTTTCAAACACTTATAGAAACAATTTTGAACTCAAGAAGTCAAAAATAGCTTTTAGAAGGCTATGCTAAAAAGACCCTTAATAATCTGTTCGAATCGCTTTAGCTATACAAAAGGCATGTTTGACAAAACTTCCTAGAAGCAGCTTTTGGCTTCCAAAGTCCAAAAGAAACTTTTGAAAGTATTTGAATGATCTGTTAGAAGAGCTTTTAGTCTCCAGAAGTGCTTACTCTCAAAGCCAAAAAATGTGGCTACAGGCAAATACTTTCAAAAGCTGCTTTTGGAAGTATTTGAATGATCTGTTAGAAGAGCTTTCAGTCTCCAGAAGTGCTTCCCCTCAAAGCCAAAAAATGTGACTATTGGCAAAAGCGTTTCTGAATAGACTTTAAAACTTGTAACAAAATTGAAGTTAGACATTATAAACTTCATTTAAAATTTTTAGTACTTATTAGAATACTTTAAAGATTATTTTGACCTCAAAATCTCTTTGATTCGAAACACTTACTGAGAAGCTTTAGCTTTTGCTTCTTTTTTTTTTACTGGCTAGAAGTAAAAGCAAAAGCTCTCCCAATTAGGCCCAAAAAGGCTAACAATCAAGTAGAAAATGTGGCTTAAAAAAAACTCTAATTTTGAAACTTGTATTAGGGTTTTAGATTTTCAGTGAGAAATTATAAACTTCATTTTAATATTTTTATTGCTTATTAGAACATTTATAAATCATTTTCACCTATTATGCTCTTTTGAAATTGTGTTGTGAAGCACTTATTGAAAAGCCATAGTTTTTGCTTCTCTCATTCTACTGACTAAAAGAAAAAGCTCAACCAAACGGATCCAAATGGAGGTTTCCTTAAAAAGCTCTTCTTCAAGGCTGAAAAATTGTACAAGAATTTTAACACAATTTTATAAACTTAACTCTTAACGTTTTTATTCCTTATTAGAAAATTTAAACATCATTTTGTCTTGTTAAGTATTTTTAAAAATGTGGTTCTAAACGGTAACTTATAAAGGCATAGCTTTCTTTTTCTTTTGGCTAGGAATTATAAGGCATAGCTATACTTTTCTTCTTCTACCGCCTAAAGGCAATGCCAAGGGGCCTTATTGGTTTAATTAGTTCTTTGGAAAAGGATTTGAAATTAGGAAAAGTGATAACGGTAATACTTGGAAGATACTTGCTGGTTTTTGTAATGAATTTTTCTGTTTATCAACAGCTAAACACTTGGAGCAGCATTACCTGCTTTCTGGAGATGCTGATGGTGTTATTATTTTATGGGAATTATCTGTTCATAAAGGAAAGGTATTTTTTTTTTTAATTTCATTTGCCTTCATTTTTTTCTTTCTCCTGTAAATAGGTTGTAAGACATTGTTGAACATGTTGTTTCTTTCATTTTAATTTTAAAGAATTTATATCCTGTTGCTTTTGAAATGTATATATATATATATATATATATATATTTGTTGAACATGTTGTTTCTTTTTTAGTGGGTTTATGGCATTCTTTCTTTATGTTTGCTTACAGTGGAGGCATGCATTACAATTACCAGAATCACACAAGAAAGGTGTCACGTGTATTAGTGCATATATGGTTTCTGAAACCGAAGCAATCTTCGCATCAACATCTTCGGATGGTACAGTTTACGTGTGGGAGGTGGCTTTACCATCTACTAACGGAGGTGAGCCAAGTTTTCTCTTGAAGTAGATAGAACTGTTTATCTTTAATGTCTTTTGGATTCAGTAAAGCATTGACCTCCTCGATGGTGTTGTGCGTGTTGCCAGCCCTTTCTGTTTGTTTGTGTAGGCCATTTGATGTCAATATAATAAATTTATAAGTTTTAGTGATACTTTGTTCCATAGAGGTGAAGATCATGTCAGTTATCCATCTAATTGTGATTATTAATTATCTATAGTTTTCACTTGTGCTTTTTTCCCCATCTATACGTCTTCAATAGTGTTTTATTTATTTATTTATTTATTTTACTGAATCTGAAGCAAAGCAAACAAATTGCCGGTTGTTTCAGGTGAATGTAAATTGTCGTGTTTGGAATCTCTCTCTGTTGGTTCAAAACCTATGGTGGCACTTTCATTGGCGGAGCTGCCTGGAAGTAACGGACGTATAGTCTTGGCAATGGGAGGATTAGATAGCAAAATTCATCTTTACTGCGGGGAGAGGAACGGAAAGGTATATAGCCTCAGACTCATTGACCTACCTTTTTATGCAATTTTATATTTTTGACGATTTTCCATGGTTAATTACAGTTTGTTCATGCTTGTGAGTTAAAAGGGCATACAGATTGGATCCGAAGCCTGGATTTCTCCTTGCCTATACATACTAATGGCAACACGGAAACTATTCTACTCGCAAGTTCATCTCAAGACAGAGGTATTCGGATATGGAAGGTCACACCACGTGGAGATACCAAAGAAGAAATTAGTTTGGCATCATATATAAAAGGCCCCGTACTTGTTGCTGGCTCATCGTCATATCAAGTATCTCTGGAGTCTCTGCTAATTGGACATGAGGATTGGGTATATTCAGTTGAATGGCAACCACCAACTGTTATACCTGGAGAAGGGGTTTCATACCATCAACCGCAGAGCATCTTATCCGCATCGATGGACAAGACAATGATGATCTGGCAACCAGAAAGAACTTCGGGCATCTGGATGAATGTCGTCACCGTTGGGGAATTAAGTCATTGTGCACTGGGGTTTTATGGTGGTCATTGGAGCGCAAGCGGAGATTCAATTTTAGCACATGGATATGGTGGATCGTTTCATCTCTGGCAAAATGTTGGTGTTGACTTGGATAATTGGCAACCACAAAAAGTTCCATCTGGGCACTTCGCAGCAGTGGCGGATATTTCATGGGCGAGGTCCAGTGAATACTTGCTGTCTGTCAGTCACGACCAGGTAATGCACAGCCCATGGTATAGAAATTTGTCTCTGTGTTAGTGTAATTGATTGCTTATTCCTTTCCTGATTCTAGATATAATAATGTTTATTACAAAATAAGTCATGAAAATAAAAAACAAAGAAAACAAAAAACAAGAACACATTTACGTGGAAAACCTTATACGGGAAAAAAACCATGGGCAAAGGAGAAGAAATCCACTAAATCAAAGATTGGTACAAGAGGGGTGGCTACAGCCAAAGAGCATAATAATGAAACCCTAAAATTGCATAATATATATACTTGAAAACCTTAAAACCGGATCCGGGTATAAAACCATGTCAGTTCGGCCCGATCCCTCCGCTACTACCATAGAGTCCCAAAAAAATCTCATAATTAAAGCTCCACCACAAATGTCGCACCGCGAGCGTTTCGGGCCGGGCCAAAGAGAATTCAGGTCATCAAACTCTACAATGTTTTTCTTGTAAACTCGTGTTCCTGTTTAAATGTGCAGACAACTCGCATTTTTGCTCCTTGGCGAAATGAAGCTACTCTTGGAAATGGGAATAGTTGGCACGAAATTGCTCGTCCTCAAGTCCATGGTCACGACATTAACTGTGTTACTATTATCAAAGGAAAGGGGAACCATCGATATGTCTGTGGAGCTGATGAAAAAGTTGCCAGGGTATTTGAAGCTACGTTATCTTTTCTAAAGACATTGAATCATGCCATATCACAGGATGGTATTTTCGAAGATCTCCAAACAGGTGTACAGGTTTTGGGTGCAAACATGTCTGCCCTTGGACTATCACAGAAGCCTATTTACGTGCAGAGTAAGTGATTATCTCAACTTGTACACATTCTGGTTTTAATCGTACTGGCTCGTGTAGGAAGTTAAGTTTTTCAGTTTGCCGTGCAATGAGGCTTATCCATTACTTTTCTACGAATCTATATGCCCTTGTAAGACTATCAGTTGGTGAAAATTGTATTATAATTTAGTGGTCTTTTTTTGCAGCTGAGCAGGAGATTCCAAACAGGATTGGTAATGACAACCTGGACACACTTGAAACTATTCCCGATGCTGTCCCAGTCGCGTTGACTGAACCTCCCATTGAAGATCAACTGGCATGGCATACACTATGGCCAGAGTCGCACAAACTCTATGGTCATGGTAATGAGCTTTTTTCTCTATGCTGTAATCATGAAGGGAATCTTGTAGCCTCGTCGTGTAAGGTATATGGAGCCATTTCTCCTGTAAAACTCTTATACCCATATGGAGAACTAGGGCTAACTTTATGAACATTTACTTTTTGTGCATTGAACTCAAGAATTTGCAGATGCAGTTGTACTATTTTGTTTTCCTCACCTTTGACACGTCAAGTTTGATACAGCTTCTTGTAATTTTTTATTCTGATGGATCGTACTTCATTCTTGTTACATTTTTAGCCCATTCACGCTAAAACCGACAGTTCTAAGTATCCTGGATGGACAACATGCATGTAGGTGGACAAACAGACTCAAACTTAGAAGCCCAAAGAGGTAAATAGGGTCCCAAATAAGATGAGATAGGTAAAAAAGCAGGTTGGGTTGTGCCTAATCGTATTCCTTATCCTAAATGAAATGTGTAGCAATTTTCTTAGCTTTAGAACGTCTTAACTTGATACCTGTTCTCAGTAATGAGAGAAAGTAGAACAAAATAAGGTAGAGGTGGAAAGGGTTTTACAAATTTAATTTGAAGTTTTCATGTGGGACATATGTCGTTGTAATTCAAGACGTGGATTTGCTTGGCTTGCTTTTATTACCAAGTGTTTCGCTGTTTTTTTTTTTTTTTGGGGTGTGAATGTGTGTGTGTGTGTGGGGTGGTTTTCCAGTGAAATGTATCTAATCCCAGCAGGAATAAGATGCGTTGTAGTTATGATAAGAATTTGTCTCACTTATCATACGGGTCTTATTTTTCAGGCCCAGTCGGCAACAGTAGCAGAAATATGGCTATGGCAAGTTGGTTCATGGAAAGCAGTTGGCCGTTTGCAGTCTCACAGCTTGACGGTTACACAGATGGAATTCTCCCACGATGACAAGCTACTTTTAAGTGTTTCAAGGGATCGCCAGTTTTCTGTTTTCGCAATCAAGGGAACAGGTACTTGCGTAACTCCTCGTGACACCCATAGCTGCTTTGATTCTTTTAGTTGATTTGGATGTTAATAACAAGGTTTTTCTTCTTCTTCTTCTTTCTTCTTCTTCTTCTTCTTTTATATATATATATATATATATATAATCAAGATAGCCTGATAACTAGTAAGTATGAAGCGTCTTTATAACTGGACAAAAGTTTAGAGAAATCTCCTAGGTCTTGATAACATGCTCCATCTAGCCAAGTTCTGTCAATAAGTAAATGAATGGATAAAAGAACACAACTTGTGATATTTTTCATTTCGTTCAATGTGATATATGGTGTGACTCAAGAGACTCAGAAAAAATTGTGAAAAAAGGGACTCAGGTTCATGGCACTGCCACAACTTCAGGCCCAATTGCAAAACCATTCAGTTGCACCACCAATCCGATAGCTTCCATGTAGGATCTGTTTCCTTATTTATTTTTTCCGTTAGTGATTTTCCTTTTTACCTTTTCACCATCTGTGATGCCATGGTGCTTCCTTACCATCCATACTATATTTTCTTCCTTTTAATTGTTTGTCACCATAAAAAGTTCCATCGTTGTTAAAAATGTAGCTGGTTTCATTGTGAATTTGTGTTTAGGACTTGTTTTTTGAAACCATTTTGGTCTCCCAATTAGGGTGTTAAAAATAATTTAATTCTCTGCTATTTCTGTTTAGGCACCGATGAAATAAGTCACGAGCTTGTAGCAAGGCAAGAAGCACACAAGAGAATTATATGGGCATGTTCATGGAACCCACATGGTTACGAGTTCGCAACAGGTTCCAGAGACAAGATGGTGAAAATTTGGGCTGTTGAAAATCAATCATTGGTTAAGCTGCTATTGACTTTGCCACCTTTCAAAGCTAGTGTCACGGCCCTATCTTGGATTGGTCTTGGAAACAACAAAAACACTGGGTTGCTAGCAGTAGGAATGGAAAATGGACTCATTGAACTGTGGAGTCTGTCCACAAACAGAACTAACGATGGAAGTACAGGAGCACCCCCTGCAACCGCCGCTCGTTTTGCACAGCTCGATCCTGTCCTGTGCCACGTCTCTGCAGTAAACCGTTTGGCATGGAGGAACAAAGAAAAGGGTGACGAAGAATGCAGCGGTCTGCAGCTTGCCTCCTGTGGTGCTGACCATTGTGTGAGAGTGTTTGATGTAAAGGTAAATTAATCAAAATTCGGTTTTTTTTTTTTTTTTGTCAGCAAACTTTGTTTTTTTATGTGGTGACCCTACATCATAAGAAAACAGGAATTCTAATTTCATTGGTACAAAATGAGTTCTTTCCAGATTAGCGTGCCTTGAAACAGACATCTTTATTTTAACATTTTGGAATCAGTGTGCTTTGTGTTTCCCCGCCGTGGACCCCAGTCCGCTGCGGCAAGGATCTTGCATTTGGACTAGACACAAATTGCCAAAACAATTTGGAAATATTTATTGCTTTTTGATCATAGTCTTGTGTACCTTATCGCTGGCGGGGCCCTAAACTTAGGCGCCAGGCGATGTTGACAGTTTTGGTTTCATGAACCTTTGAGTTGAAGGCATCAAGTTGCTATGAAATTGACAGAGTTGATGTGGTTTTGGTGCATACAAGTTGGTAATGCCGTGCAATGGTCCATATCCTAAGATATACAAAGAGGGCGTTGCTGTTTGTGTTGTGGGAAAGATAATATCTTCAATTTTTTTTTTTTCCAAAAAAGAGAAAATAAAATAAAATTTCTCAATTTGTTGACTTTGCCTCTTTTTTTTTCTTTTTTTTTTTTTTTTTTTGGGGTGTGAATGTAGTGGTATGTTTTTAAAAGAAGCATTTTAACACCATCCACTCCTATTAGATCATAGGTTCAACTTCACAATTCAAAAAGAATATTCAAAATTTTGTGAGTGAAATCACTGTAAAAAAATTGTTTTTGGAAAGTGAGTTTAATACAGGATGCAAAAAACTTTTTTTTTTTTTTTTTCATTTAATTGAAGAAGTTTCATACAACTAAGAAACTCAACCACAAAGAAGATACAATTAATTTCTTCCTCATTTTTATAATTAGTTTCAACGTTAACTTTTCGTATCTTATAATAGTTTTTATTGCACTTTCCAAGTATTGTCAAGTTGAAGGAAACGAAAAAAATTTTCACTACTCAAATAAAACAAGATAAATGAAAAGTGACACTAAAATAAACCCACCACCTTCGACCTTAATTTTAGAAAGTTCTCTGAATTCCCCACCAAAACATATGCAAGGGACGTGCTCTTGCCTAGGAATAATAACTAATAATAAAATCCCAAACCAAGACATGCTTTGTCCCATTCATGTGTGACATGAGAAAAATTGTGGGCGCAGACATTTTATATCTTGATAGTTGGCTCATAAAATTAGGCAATATAAACAATGAAACCAGTCGGTTTTATTGAACATTGAATGTTGAATCTATATTATAAAAATAAAAAATAAAAATAAAAAATTTGGGTCCTCATCATCATCTTTCCAATTGGGGGACCATGACACCAAACCAAATGGAAGAAAACGTGAGGGAACTAGCAAGAGAATATCAAAATGTTGGATCAAATTTGTTCAACATTCAATTCAAGGCGGGGTTCTTATCATTGAGACCAGTGAAAAGCATTTGAGACTATTTTCACACTATCGACTCAATTTTTATTAATCTTTAATGAAGTTGAGATTACGAGTTTCACTTCTGACGTAAGTAGTTATGACTTAATACAGACATTTCTCGGTATGTAGAGATTTTGTGATCTCAATTAAAAAAAAGATATATAATTATAAATGATTGTCCTACTTTGGATACCTACACTTTCTCTCTTAATACAGACACTTTTTGTTGGGGGAATTTCCCAACATAGACCGAGATCATGACACATGTCAATTTGATTATGATCAAGACTGTCAAGACTAAGAAGTACCAAATTAAGGACTTTGACTACTTTTATAGCTGAGTCGGAAAGGTTAAGTGCGATAGTTCTAAAAAAAAAATCTAAGGGTCCGTTTGGTGAATAAGTTTGAGTTAAAAATTTTAAGTTTCAATAATAATTTTTGTTAACTTTTCAAAAAAGATAAAAAACTTTCTCAGAAAAAAAAAAACTGAAATGAAAAATTACATTTTAGTTTGAAATGAGATAATAAATCAAAGGACCCTAACGAATTAATGATGTGCCTCAACCATAAGGATCTACTAAAACCCTAGTGAATAAGACACTCATGTATAAAAAAGCACTTAGCTCCATAAAGGGGAGATCCCTAGACACACACCCCCCCCCCCCCCCCCCCCCAAGAGAAAAAAGGTCCATCTAGAAGACTAGAACAACTTGGTCGAATAGGACGGAGGGTGGAGGCTTGTCAACACCCAATGCCTCATAGTGAGAGGGAGGAACACGACAGAGAGAGACATATAAGATAGAAGAACGTTGATGTGAACGAAATCACTCCAACACCATTTTTTTTTTCCTTTCTATTTGCAAAATAATTCTGAAGATGAGCCAACTTGGATGTTAAAGCATGAAGCGCAGATCATCTCTCTCTAATCGTTTTTCTTCGTCAAAGATTTTGAATTTGGGTCTTGAAGGCACTAAATTTGAAATTTTTCTATGTGCACTGTCTTTACTTTATATTATCAGTTATGATAATAATTTAAAAAAAAAAACACACACACACACACAACTATATGAGTCAGCACAAAAAAAAGCCCGACATCCAATTCGTTTAATGAGAATTTTACAATAAGAAATATTTTACTAATTGAAAACCTATTTAAACCATCACATCTTTATCAGGTTTCATTCGATTTTGCTCATATTTTTAATTTAATTAGTAATTAAAAGCACTTTCTGTGCGCATAACATAAAAAACTTTGCATTTTTGACATCCTCTTTTTAGAGTCTCATCTACTTCTTTCTTGCATTCTTTAATTTGGATTCACTAAAATTATCTATCAAAATCCTACTCACTCTTCCTCACCAAATTTGTTCTAGGAATCATTTGGTTGCTGAAATCTAGTTTCTTTTCTTTTCTTTTTTTTTTTTTCCCCTCGATAATTGAAATGGGTATGTAATGTGGGGCTTTTATACTACTATACTATAGTTTTATTTGTAGCCCACAGAGACTAAAAAAAAACCAGCAGTATTTAGAATACCTTGCCAAAGGTTCCATTAATGAGTTTCAGCATCCACGTCACGAACAATATGAAAAACAAAAACAAAAACAAAAACAAAACAAAAGAAAACAAAAGAAGAAAAAGTTAATTTCAAAATGACAATAAGTTCGTGCGAAAATGGGTCGAGGCATGAAGCAGAGTTAGGAGCAGCTGCTTTTTGTTAGTGCGAAAACGACAAATAAAATGACTCAGTACACGTGTTAAATTTTAATAAACCTTTTTCATCTGAATCACGATTAAAGATTTAAGCAATCTCTCTCTCTCTCTCTCTCTCTCTCTCTCTCTCTCATCCCAAAACATAAGAAAACAGAGGCCAAACGTAAACCTCGTACGCTTCTTATTACATGTGATTTAACAACTAATTAATTGTTAACATTATGTCACTGCACAGTCACGTGTGGCCAACATCATTTTCGAGAATTATATGGAAGGGTAAGAAGAGACTCTGTTTTTAACCGCATATATGTGATATGTTTACCTTTTTTTTTTTCCTTGGTTTAAAAACATGCGCTCGAATTAAACCAACTTATGTGTCAACATTTGTGATCTCAAATTTTTTGATTTGTAGGTGTTACTCTTTGTCGTATATGCCTAGAGTGGAATAAACCTAGTGCTTCAAAAAAAAAAAAATTCATTGCTTTTTTTTTTTTTTTTAAATTCCCTAATAACATCCAATTTTCAAGCGATGCATGTATCATTCTTTTGTGGACTACTAGTTGATGAAAGCTGACTAGCTCTGAGGTGACCAAACCCTACTCAGTTTGTAGGTCGTAACTTTTACCATCGTTTTTTCCTTAGAAAAAGAAAAAGTCCTTTGGCACGTCAAATTAATAAACAATTGCTCACACGCGTGTGACTTGTCACTTTGGGACGAGCGGTAAATTTGGACATTTTGATTTGGGTCTCGCCTGAAGAATTACTGGATCTTTTTAACTAATAAGACGTAATCAGATATATTAAGCATTCGTTTGGATCGTTAGTTAGAATTAAAATTTTTAAATTGAAGTTAATTGATTTTTTAAAAACTAGTCATAATTTTTGTTAATTTTTTTATTAAAAAAATCTAATAAAAAAATATAACTCAATTAAAATTAAATTAATATATCAAACATAGTAAAATGGTGGCCGATGGATGGGTTAGCTTTCACTCCTTGACGATATCATAAGGCTTGTTGTTTCCAAGTCTTTAATGTAAAGAGTTGTACGAGAAAGTCTTTGGTAATTTTTAATTCTTTGCCAGAAGCAAAAGTCTCATGTGTTCACTATGATGGCACCTAGGCATATAGCCAATGGAGAGAGAGAGATTTAACTTCAAGCATGGACTAATGATTGACATCATATAAAATTGCTGAAAAGAGAGAAATTGCACAATGGAATCTAAAAGTGAACATGTAATCTAAATCTAGATATTGTATTCTTTCCGTTGAAATTCGAGATGTTTTTACCCTAATAGTAAAAAATTTCAACGGTCCAAATCAATTAGGGACTAGAAATGACCGGTCATATTGTAGATGGATTCATATTCATTTGTTTGCTATGAATTCTGAGCAGAAGCTTCGGCCCTAAGTTCAAACCAAATGGCCTTTTATTTATTTCTTTAAAAAAAGGCAACTTTGAAAACATCAAATGAAAAGATTGCGTCAAGCAAAAATCAAGCTTCAAACCATCCTTCCTTGGTCCTTGTCAAGCAGGAATTTGAGTACGTAAACCCCCCACTTGCTCAATAATTAACTGATAATTGGTTTGGTTGCAGTCACAGACCGATTATCTCAACCAATTTGCCAATTTTATTCTTAGACCAGCAATACGGGTCACGACACGATGACACAAATCGAAAACAACATGATTTTTATGGGTTAGGGTTGAGAAAAAAGCTGGATGGGTCAAAATTGGACCCACCCAAATGTAACACGCTAATAACGGGTCAATTTTGGGCTCAACCCATCTAACCCGAACACGACCTGTTTTTCTTGTGCCGGTCAATTTCAGGTCCAAACTCGAAATCTACCAGTATGAACCCGTAAAAAATTAAAAATTAAGAACTAGTTTTTTTTTTTTGGTATTTTTTTTTTATCTATGGTATGATATTAATGAAGATCTTTAATACTTTTCTAGTATTTTCTATGAATTGGATATGATTTACTTATTTGAATTAGTTTTATTAGATATAATTAGATTATTTTGATTAAGTTGTAATGTTATTTTATCAATTCCATGTCAATTTCAATTCTTAGGTAGTAAATAACGTGTCACGGGTCAATTTCGAGTCACGGTTTTAAGAAAAATTCGTGTCACGGGTCGGGTTCGGATTAGGGAAAAAATTAGATCGACACGACTTGAACGCGACCTGCAATATGAATTATCACCCCTATATGTCGTTTTGTGGTCCCCTTTTATTTTATTTTATTTTTTTTGTTTTTGTTTGTTTTTGGGATCAGGTTATCAAATTATGAACACTCAAAACTAAGCCCCTAAAACTGAGAGGAATACAAAGAGGAATCATTAAAAAACCAGTAAAACAAAGTTTTTTTTTTTGGTTAGTAAAAAAGGGGAACAGTGTCTTCATGCCCCCCACCTAATGCCATGTTAAAGTCTACTGGAACATAGATAAGATGACAAGTGTCCTAGTTTTAGTTCTTTAACAGCGAACAATTCTTAAGTTTCAGGAGTGGTTGCACATAATCTTTTTATCAAAGGCTAAATAAAACGTGCATGTCAAGACTCAAATCTAGGAGTTGATAAACACGAAGACTTTAAGTAAGATTTTTTTACCACTACACCACCACTACCCGTGGTTAGTAAAACAGAGTTAAATTCTTAAGCTTCAGGAGTGGTTGCACATAGTCTTTTTGCCAAAGGCTAGACAAAGCGTGCATGTCGAGACTCAAATCTGGGAGTTAATAAACACGAAGACTTTAAGTAAGACTTTTTTGCCACTATACCACCACCACTCGTGGTTAGTAAAACCGAGTTAAAGCAGTAGAAGAGTTTGCACTATAATCACTACTGTACCATATCATTAAAACCAATATCAATGATATCATATCATGACGTTTTGACAATAAAGAATCCTAGTTTAACCAGACTCAGGAACTGAGTAAAAAGCCAGAAGAAATCTATGGGAACATAAACGGGAGGATCATTTTTCCTGCAAGAAAAGAATTTCGAAATGGGTTAAAAAAAAGAGAGAGAGAGAGAGAGAGAGAGAGAGAGAGAGAGAGTCAAAGAACCATCATCTGGCCATTCAAGGCTTGGTCTTGTGTATGTTTGGCATGTAATTCCCTAGTTGGAAAAAACCACGTCGATTTGAGAATCTATGCAGGATTAGTGTTTGGAAGATAGAAAAATGAGTATTGTTCGGATTTCTCGAAAGTTAAAAAGAAAAAAAAAAAAATCCAATTCCGAATCTATGCGTCAACCAATGCATGTTCAAGATTAATTGTGTCCTGATTCCTAATTGAGCTGCATAGAGTGATTTGCATGACGAAGCAAAAACTTGGTTCTCAAACATTTGCAGAAGCGGAGCCTTGTTCATAAATTTGGAAACAAAAAACATGGAACGAAAAGCTTTTGCTGATTATAGAACATTTATTAACCCCCATGTATATGAACAGCATGCGAGAACAAGATGTGGGGTTTTTTTTTTTTTTTTTTTTTTTTTTTTTTTTTTTTTTTCATGTTTTACAGTATAATCTCAGACCACTTTCATTTCCTGTGACAAAATAAACAACAATATGACATACAAGAAAGGGGAAAAAAAAAGGTTCCAGACGACCACCAAAGAGTTCCCTTATTACCTATCATCGCAAATACATACCACAATCCAGTACCAACAACAATGCAGACTCTAAAAACAGAAAATATATATATATATATTTATATTTTAAAAAAAAAAGGGAAAAAAACCAAACCCGTTCCTTCAAAATTGTTTATTTCTTTCTTTTGTAATTTTTTTTTCCTTTCTTCTTATAGTGGCTGTGAAGTTCTCATCTGCTGCTTCATGTTGTCAGCGGGAAGCTGTCCTGAAACCTCCGGCATCACGGCAGCAGTCCCCGTCATGGTCTGATACTGCGAAGTCATTGTGGGCGCCAGAGGCTGAGTATAGTAAATCTGGGCGGCATGGCCAGGATCGGCGTACTCATATGCGTAATTCGCTGCAGAACTAGGAGCAACAGACTGCGACGGGTGATGGTGAATCTGCGAGTAACCAACATACTGCTGCTGCTGCTGCTGATGCTGCTGATGCTGCTGATGCTGATGATGCTGAGCAGAAGGAACCTGAACCAAAGACGGAGGAGGAGCAACTGTGGTTGCCGTTCTGTACACGCCCGTGGCAATTTCAGGCTTCCCCATCTGGGCAGCATTCCTCACGGGGTTGTAACCCGCCCCAGGGGGAGGCACCATGGCAGGGTTGGGATGTGTTTGGGGGTGGCTAGATGGGATGATCCCAGTAGAAGCTTCGCTCAAATTGGGTTGTTGTTGTTGTACAGATAAATTGTTGTAAGGCTGTTGAGCCTGTCTTGCAGGCACATAATAGACCGGATATTGCTGTTGATCAATGGGTTGGTGATGGTGCGGGTGGTGTTGCTGCTGGGAAGCATATACAGGATAATATGCAGATATAGGTACAGTCCCAGCAGGAGAGTGGTGAATATAATGGGCACCAGGGTGGTGTATGAATTGTTGTGGCTGTTGTTGTTGTTGTTGTTGTTGCTGTATCGGTTCGAATTGCGGTTGTAAGACATACCCAGAATCCTGATTTTGTTGCTGTTGCTGCAATTGGAGTCGAGGGTTCGGATCGGAAATGTTCATTTTAGGATCAACAACAGGGTTTGAAGCAACCCTTGTGGTTGTCGTGGGGATTTGAACAACTGGGTCTTGTTGTTGATGGTGATAAATTACAGGTTTTGGGCGATTTATTGCATTTCCAAAACTACTATCACTGCAGAATTACACACACACACAAAAAAAAAAAAAAAAAAGAAGAAACAACAACCCGATTCATAATCCGATCATCAAATAATCAAGAAACAATAACAGCAAATTCTAATAAGGGAGTCAAATTGATGATCATATCGTACCTTGAAACCGAATCAGGTGAAGGCAAATCAAAGACAGCAGTGGACTTCTGCTGGGACTGAGGAGGAGGCAGAGTCTGCGGCTGACCCGGCTGCTGTGGCTTCCGGTACCCGATAGGCACGCCGTGGTCCGATCGCTCATCGTCGGAGGTTACTCGGACGTAATCGGAGCTAACGGGCACCGCCGAGGCGAGGATCGCAGCCGGAGGCATCGGCGGAGGTGAAGACAACACAACAAAGCCACCGCCGCCGCCGCCGCCGCCGCTCTCTTCGGGCTTAAACCCAGCTTGTCCGGTGATGTTCATCTGCGCAAACTGCTCCTCGATCATCGCCACCTTCTGATCCTGCAACGCCCTCACACCTTCATCGACGTGGACCCTAATCGGCGGCAAATGCGCCAGCGACGGCGACGAGGAAGTCGACCCGAACGACGACGTCGTTTCGAGCATCGGCGAATCGGGGACGGAGTGAACGTCCTGGATGTTATTGTTCCCCTGCTTTGCATTCTTCGGCTGCGAGCCACCGGAATCGATGTTACTCAAGCTCCCACCACCACTCCCTCCGCCCACTCCTCCGCCGCCGACCGTGCCGATGACGTCGTCGTCGAGACCCAGCAAGCAATTGACGGAGGCGGAGTCGGAGAAGCCTCTGTTAAGCATCCCCGCGGCGCCGTTGAGGGCGTTGAGGAACCAATCCTCGGACTTCGCCGGGTTGTCGAGGATCGGGCCGATCGATTGGGAAGACTCCGGCTTGAGGGCGAAGAGGAAGAGGCGGAGCCTGGAGGGCTTGGCGGCTCCTCCTCCGCCTCCGCCTCCGCTGCCGCCGCCGTGGACGGTACGATCGTACTCGTCGATCATGTTGTCGAGATCCTCGTCGGTCGTGACGGAGATGAGAGAGTCGAGGTCCTCGCTGGGAAGCTGGTACTTGAGCGTGAAGGAACGGCCGGTGAGGAGGGTTTTCGATAGGCGCGCCGAGAGGTCGGCGAGGGAGGTGTTGCGGTCGACGACGACGATGCGGGTCTCGCCGCCGACGTAGCAGAGGGACTTGTCGTGGGGGCGGGGGATGATGTGGCCGCCGTAGCTGCACATCAGGCGGAGCCTTCCACCGGCGCCGGCGGGGATTGTGTCGTCCCAAGAGTCGGTGTTGCGGGACCTGGGGGAGGAGTCGATGGAGTCGGGGTAGCTCAGATGCTGGGATTGGGGTTGGGTTGTTGTTGTTGTTGTTGTTGCGCCGGCGCCGACAGCGGCGGAGCAGCCGCAGGCGGTGCGGCGGAGGTTCCATGGGATTGAGAGGAGGTGGGGTTGGAGCCAGTGAGAGAAGGGCGTTGGAGGGGTGACTCGGTTTTGGTTTTGGCTCCTTTTGCAGTTTGGAGGAGAGAGAAAGCAGGAGAGAGAGAGAAGAGGGAGTGAGGAAGTGGGTGCGGATGTTCTTATACTTACTCCACACCTGGTCTCATTATTCCTGCTGTTCTTCCTTTTTTTTCCCCATTTTTTCTGAATTATTTTTTAGTTTTTTTTTTTTTTTGTCTCGGATAGATTTTAAATGGTAATTGGGTGATTTTTTTTCTTTTTTTTTTAGAGGGAAGAGGGAAACAGTTGGGTTGCGATCAGAGATATATATAGATATATGGAATATATATAGAGAGAGAGAGAGGTTTTTTTTTTTTTTTTTTTGGTTGTGTTTTTGTGAGACGTGCTTGGAGTGTAGTAAAATGGGGAAGAAGTTAAAAATTTAAAACCGCGGACGGGTTCGAATGGTTTGACAGCTAGTTCACTCATTGGCTCCAGTTGGGACTGTCTCTCCCTCTCTGTGTGGGAGAACGGCAATCTGCTACGGCAAGGATCAGGGTAAGTCCTATGCTTTTGTACACTTCCTACCGCCCAATCCTTTTTTTTTCCATCATGTCTATCATCATTATCATTATCATTGTCAATACCATCATCACTACCACCATCCTCAGTCATCGTTACAACTATCATCCTCATTATTCCATATGCACGGCGGTCGGTTTTTAAGTTTCTTTCACTTTGTTGCCGTTCGATTTAAAACAATCATCTAGACTAAGTGTGTGTTTGATAAAACAGTTTGAATTAAAATTTTTAAGTTTAAGTTGGTTGATTTTTTAAAAACTGTTTATAATTTTTATTGACTTTTAGAAAAAGACAAAAATTGATATGAAAAATTTAAGTTTAAATCTGTGAGACAAACGAAGGTTAAAAAGATGACAAACTGTTACTCAAAAAATATATACACATATATTACTAACTATAAGGTGAGTTTACATAATTAAACAAAATCTTAACAGTAATTACCTCTGTGACTCATTAGACAATATAGTGTTGGAATTTCTACGTTAAAGTCATTTAATAAACGGACGAGTAAATGTAATTTAAGAACGTAATTTTATTGTATTTGAAATCATTTTTCAATAGTATAATTTGGCATTTGTTTTACTTACTTATATATCAATTTATCATCAAGTTTAGCAATTAATAAATGTCACACTAAAACCCACGCTCAATTCTAAATGCCAAAACATATGGTTTGACATTCGATTAGAGAAGCTATAAGGTACATGACTAGTGTCAAATCTCCCTTTTAAATTTTAATCTTTTTTCGACTTTAGCCCATAAATTAAACTTCCTCATACTCTTTGTTAAAGGGTATTAGAAAATTTGGCATAATAAAAAATAGTAAACCTTGTCCTGATTGCTCTTTTTGCTCTCCTATTTACTCCTCAAAATCATAAACAAACGAACAAAAGAAAAATGAGAATTCTATAATCGTATGGGACTTTCACATTTATTACTATTATTATGTTTTGTGAATTCGAGACAGTTTGACAGCATTTAAGCACAGTTATTACTCTTACACCTCATTGTAAAAAACTCTAAGGGGGAGTTTGGGGGATATCTCATTTCAAACTTATTTCAATTTTTTTTTTGTCTTTTTTCTAAAAAATTTTTTGTCTTTTCTGAAAATTCAAAAAAATTTACTATTACAACTAAAATATTTCAACTCAAACTAACATACCAAATACCCCTAAACAAAAATAACGATCGATATTTTTTTTTATATGAGAATCCAAATTACCTTTTGCTTGTGCCGATTGAAACATACAAATGAAAGGAAAAAGAAAAAAAAGAAGAGAGTTCTATAATAAAATAGGGATTCGATCAATTATATTTGTATTTCACGAATTACATATTTTTCATTTAATTTGACATAATTTTATCCATATTTTACGTTAACAAATATGGGATATATCAAGTGGTTGCATGTATAGTCTATTGCTAATTTTATACCTAATTTCATCATATAAAATGAAAAGTTTGAATCCCCAATTCACAAGATAATGATAAAATAAAAAAAAAAAAAAGTAAGAAATGTCATTTTAAAAAAAGGTATATAACATTAATGTCTTCTAAATTTGTAATCTTTTGATAACTTATCGACTAAATTTTTAATTTTGACACTTTATCCTTGAATTTAAAAAAAAAATTGTGACAATATATAATTAACTTTACATTGAATTGAATATTTGAATGTGGAAGATTTTCATTAGAGTTTGAGTTATATATAATTGAAATTTTTGATTAAAAAAAAAAATGGAGTTTTTCATCTCACGTGAAGATGTACACGAGCTTTTCACGATCAATCTAACAAAAAATAGAGTCAAATGAGATACATTATAATAATCTAATAAATTCAAGAGATAAATTATATGAAAATTAAAATTTTGAATTTAAAAAAAGAAAAAAAAGAAAAAAGAAAGATAAGTAATAAAAAGAGACAAAGTTTAGAGGACGATGATGTTAAATACGCAAAAACGTATAATTTCCTATTGTAGAAAGTTACACGTGGAGAGTTTCTTAAACGAGAATCCTTAATTACCCTTGCTGAAAGCAATCTGCTTTTCCAAAACGCGTTTTTTTTTTTTTTAATTTTATTTTTATAATAAATACTTAAATAGAGAGAAAAAAAAAAAAAAGAAATTAAACAGACTGAACCAGTAATCCCGTTAAAGCCGTCAGGGAATCAAATGAAAAGTTGCCAAACACTATGTTAGCCGCAATTCTGTTCAACGCACCAATGGCTGACGCAATCATTGTGCACCTTTTTCCACCAGAAAAAAATTAAAAACAAAAAAAAAAAAAAAACAAAATGACGCAATGCCAATCCCACGCGCGAAGCCATTGGAGTTCCTGCTGCCATTAGATTCACAGCGTCGGCGCGTGGTCTGTGGCGCGTGGAGACCTTAGCATTTGAGGTGGCGGCCGCGAGACGCACTGCTGTAAAGAGGCAACTGCCAAGGCAAGGCAGTTTTTTTTTTTTTTTTTTAAGACAATTATTTTTAAATAAATAATAAAAAATTGTTTTTCTTTTTTTAATTTCCAGGGAAAATAATAAACAATTGTTTAACCAGGTGGACAATTGTGAAAGATTCTCGTCAAGGAAAAAAAATTCGGTGCTTCTGGTCTATGAGTTTTTTTTGTGGGGTTTATACTTGTACACCTATCCATTTAAGGAAAAAAAAAAGCTTGTTAAAATTTGAAAAAATATTGATTAAATATGATTAATTAGACATTATTTGATACATCAAATGGTCAAAATTGGATTGAGATTTTCATTCTATGAAATCAAATAAATTCCAAGGTTAGAATTGTCTAGCCAATGTTATTCTATGAATCTTGAATCGATAACGTTATTTATCAGACACAAAATGGTGAATTTCTCATTTTTGGCAAGTCTTTTTTACTAATTTTTAATACAATGAAAGGTCCTTTTTACTTATAAAGTTGGATCGGATTCACAATCCAAATGTAACAATAATTGCATTACGTTTAATTTATTATTATTTTCTTTTAACTTGAGATACTGCACCTTATGATATAATCATATGTGAAATTATAATTAGATTATGCTTGTAACTACATAAAGTGATTTAACTAATTAACACTTATTAGATATATTTTTTTTTTCCTTAAAACTAATACCGTCGACAAGTCTCATTAGTCAACAAAATTTGGGTGTGAGACTCAGAACAAGAATATTCAAGATTATTAAAAGAAAAATTAAAATATTCAAATCTATTATCTTTGAGTAATGTCTTTCAACTAAACTACGCTCATATTACTATAAGAGACAGATAGGCTTTAAAGAAACACATAAAAAAAACATTAAATTGAAGAGGTTAATGTTATATATAAAAACGTGGATTTACTATTAAATTAAGCCTGTAATTATATATATATATCCAAATTAGATAATATTTTTTACACTTGACAGATTAAAATTTTGAAAAATTAAAAAGAACAGGTAACATCATGAACTGGATTCTCCATGGCATTATTGAGGTGACTCTGGTCAAGATCTAAATCATCGTAGTGTTTTTTGGATTCATCTTTAGGTAAACTTCTCAAGGGGGTCACAAACTTTGGAATATTTGAATGTGCACCTATAAATTCCAATCAACAACCATAGCTTATAGACTTTTTCACAACGGGATAAAAACAGAACATGGCCCCACGCTTTGGAGGGCAAAATTATAACGTACCCTTGGGTGACGTACCAAGTGACTAGATACAAGTACCAAAACCATGTTCTGAAATGGAAATTCCATACACTCTATATATATATATATATATATATATAAAGTGCCTTGTCTAGTGGCACCCTATATATGGCAATGAATATAAATTTGTGAGAATTACTTATTTTTACTGCACAAATTTTAATTACATTCTCAGTATATTTTTTCGATACTTAAATGGCTAAATGTAAGTTTAGCTGAGAAGAAAGGAATTGAAAGAAATGAAAGGGGCTTAAAATCTTATGTTTAGTATGTTTCAATAGGAGGAATAGTCATTAGAAAGAAAATGACTATTTGTATCAGTATTATCATGAATTTGTACCGTATAAAAATTAACACCGCATTGTGTTCTTGACTTGTTTACAAGTCGAATTTGTCTCACATAACTAAGTTAATGAGTCTGTATGGTACTTATATGTGGATTATGCATTATTTCTTCCCTTGCATTCTGTTCTGAAGATGAGTTTTATCTAAGTCCATTTAATATAATATCAGAGCTAGATTTTCGCATCCAACGATAGGTTTGAGCTTCTATTTATATTTACGCGTGAGCCAAACTTTTGATTTTCACTCCAATCACTAATTAAACAAACAAAGATCAAAGAATTGAAATTTGGGATTCAAATAGCTCTCATTCACAAACTGAAATTGTACAATATTAGGCTTATAAATACACGTAGAGAAAAACAATAAAAGGAAACCAATTACACTTAATTGACATTGAATAGACAACCATATAATAAATTTAATTATTCTGTTCACATCTAAATTATGAAATAATTACAAAATGGTAACTAGATAAATAATCAATTACATAAAATTTTAACACTCCGCCTCAAGTTGGTGCATACCAACTTGCCCAAAAACTTTGAGATTCTTGATTTAACACCGTCGTAAAGAGAATATCAGCCAACTTCAGATTACTTAATAACATTAAAAATATTTTATTGTAGATTATTCAATACTTTTTTCACTCATTTTTTTGTTTTGTTTGTTTTTTGTTTTATTTTTCCCTTTCAATCAAACTAACTTTTTTTTTTTGCTCTTTTTCCTTAAATCTCTCTCTCTCTCTCTCTCTCTGTGTCTCTTTTTAATTTTTCCTTTTTTGTTTGTTTTTATTTTTATTTTTATTTTTATTTTTGAAATTATGCTTCAATGAATAGAGAAAACAAACAAACAAAACTTTAATATAAATAAAAACAACTAACACACTAGAGCTTCGTCTTGCCTTGTGAAAGGTGGCGTCCTTCATCTAAACATGGTGAGTTTGAAATTGACGATTCTCAGTGACTCTCTGTGAGTTTGTCTTGATTTATTGAGAGGATTTGAAATTGTAATTTGTTGTTTGAAATGACGATTTGCGATTTGCGATTTGCGATGTGTAATTTGCAATTTGTGGGTTTCAATTTGCATTTTGTATTTAGCGGGCTTGAAGGATGGATGGTGATTTGATGGGTGTTTTGCTATTTGTTGTTTGCTATTTGTGATGAATGAAAATAATTGAATGATTCTAATCTTGACTCTGATACTAACTTGAAATTTAGAATTCAAATAACTCTCATTCACAAACTGAAATGGTATAATACTAAATTTACAAATACACATAGAGAAAAACAATAAAAGGAAACCAATTACACATAATTAACACCTAATAAACAACCTTATAATAAATTTAATTAATCTATTCACATCTAAATTAAAAAATACTTACAAAATGATAACTAGATAAATAATCAATTACACAAAATCTCAACACAAAGTATTTGGTTTCATTTGTTTAATATTTTGTCCCAAATATGAAGCAATTGTTTATTGTATTCATATATAGTTTTCAAAAGGATTATTCTGATTTTGTCTTTAATTTTACACCCTATTCCCGTTTTGTCCAACATTCTCATGAAAATGCTTGTTATGCCCACTTCTTGTCCCTCACATGCTGTAACATGAAACAATTTCGTCTTATTTGTAACAACACATGTAATGGATGGGATTAAATAAGACAAAGTGATAGTTTGAGTTTAGTGTGAATTTTTAAAGTTCGAGATACAAAGTGATAGTGAAAGTAAATTTAGGGGTAAAATTAAAATAAATGTAGAGTTTAGAAGCTAAAAAAAATTAGAAAATTTCAATTTATGAAGTCTTTACTTTATAAGTTTTTCTGTTATATCTCGCACTTAAGTTATCCGTCCATAACTATAATATATACTTCGTTATAGATATTTTATACAGTATCATTATTCTTACAGAATGCATTACCGGATTGGTAGTCTTCGACATGATTTGTTTTTTGAAAAAATTGATTATGTTTTTCCTGACTGGAACTTTTAGGTATCGATCTGTATTTCTTAGGGTGTAAAGGTGCTTGTTGAGATTTTTTCCCCCCCCCAATAATTAAAGGATTTTTTTTTTTCTAGCAATTACGAAAAACCAACAAAATTATTTGTTAACTTGAGATAAGATGATTTAAACTCTACATCTTAGGATAAAGCTGATAAAATTATGTTAGATTATGCTTGTAATCACTCATTATTTTTCTTTAGGATAGAAAAGGAAAGGAAAAAAGTAACATTCTAAATGATATACAGCAGGACCCCAATTGTGTTTTTTCTGATTTTAACAGTTTTAGACTCATTACTAGCATGTTGAACTAACGAGCGAGGGAAAGGGATTTAGATAAGAATTCACAGTATAAATCCTGAAAGTGTTTCTATTATTATTTAACAAATGAAAACCATATATAGATCTCATACTGTACATATAAAAACATAAATGAAGTAATTTTATGATATATGTCTATAGGAAAACTCTCATGTTCGGCATCTGGCTATCTGGCGGGGGAGAGAGAAAGAGAGAGAGATAAAGAGAGAGAAAGAAAAGGGTAGACAACCGAAGAGACCATCTGGTACAACTCATTAATATACTAATCGTGTCTGGTCAAAATGAGGTGCCGGACACGAGAGTAACTCTTATGTATATTATTTATTTTTAATAAAGAGTCTAATTACTGCATATGATATTGAAATTAGGAAAGAAAAGAATTTATAGCTAAAAATAACATATATCTCTTTTCTCTTATTACTTTCAAAAACATGAAAAGGCCTGTTTAAGGTGTTTTTTGTTCTTTCTCACGGGCCACCATGTAACGGGTTCCAACACCTGTCACATGATATTTTTTGTTTTATTTTAATTTTTATTTGTCTGTTTTACACGTACGGAATGCGTACTTTCCAACTAGTACAATCTAAAAAATAACAAATGATTAAACTTATATAACTAACGTATGTGTTTTAGCTATTTTTTTTTTTTCTTTTCTTTTCTTTTTCTGGACAGAGAAGAAATTATTAAAGGAAACAATAAGGAAAAACAATCAGCATCCTCAAGATTCAAGAACAATACTTTAGAGGAAAACCAATCTTGTACAACTTTCTTTTTGACTTTTAAAGGTTTTAGAGAGCATGAAAAAAAATTATTCGACAACACGGTACCCACTACGTGGGGTAATTTCTATAATATCACACAAAATATATGTATATATATTTGTATTCCAAGGATAGCACTATAATTTAGGTTTTTTTCGGGGGATTTTTTTTTAATGTCATTGTAACACTAGAGTTTTCTAGTAACTACAGTATGACTATCTTTAATTATCTTCCATTATGATAGTGTATTCTATAGTTATTATATGATAATGAAATAAAAGAAAATAATCAAAATCAAATATTATTTAAAAAATATTTTCTAGAGTTCACAGAAAAAATGTTACAAATTAAAGTTCGGGTGGCATTTTATTTGGGGGAAAAAATGTAATTTGTGCAAGAATTAACTCTCTCTCTCTCTCTCTCTCTATATATATATATATATATATATATCCAAACAGCTGAAAAATAGAAGGGGGAAAAAGCCGTTAGCTAGCTTCATTGGAAATTCAAAAAAAAAATAAAAATAAAAATGAAAGAATAAAAAAAAAGTAGAAATAAAATATGCATGAGAATTGGGGATGTTCAATTTTGGCTAATCCCAGTTGCCAATTCCAATCTTTTTTTTTTTAATTTTTTGAGATTTTTAAAATAGTAAATTTTTAATTTTCAGTTTTTTGCAAGTAGGAGACTTAAATTTTTTAGTTGCAAGTAGGGACTATAGAGAGAGACCAAAAAAAGGAAAAAAAGGATACCCGCATTGAGCCTTGATTACTTGTGTTGAATGATGAAGTGCGTCATCTCACCTATATAAATACTATATATTACGTTTAAGTTTTTAAATAAACACTCTACTTATTTTTTTTTTTTTACCTTTTCAATTTTAGAATTTTGACTATTTAACTTTCAAAATATATAATAATCTCTCGAACACAATGTCCTTATTAGGCTATCACTTTGATGTTCTATTCACTATTATAAACAAACAAATGTTGACATGTATTTATATATTTCTGTGTGTGTGTGTATATATACATTTCTGTTACACGTAACAAGAATAGAATATTGGATAATGGGGCAAACGCGGCGCATCCAAACGCACTTTAGCAACTCACCAACCTTGGACTCCACATGGAATTCCAACAAGGAATTATATAATATGTACATATATATATATATATATATATATATAGATGGATGCATATAATTATACGTTTACTCTTTAATATTTCCTAAAGGTAATTCTATAAAAGGTACATCAAATTTTCTTACCGGACTTCCTCTCAAAAACACTTTTTTTTTTTTTTCTTACCGGAAGTAAAATTATGTCTATGATCAATCTCCAATGATTTTAATCAGATTCAATATTTAAATTTAGATTTTATTTTTTCAAATCATTTTGTACATAATTTGATATTCGTCAACACACACTGCACATAACACCAAGTAATAACATACATCTAAACTATTCAGTTTTGTAACATTATCCTTGTCTTTTCCTTTTATTTACTCAGAAAGGGAAAACGTTCACCATAACCGTTAATAAAAAGTGAGTTATATATCTGAGTTATATTACGAGAAGACTTATTTTTTATTTATGTGTAGTGTGCGCGTTAGATACCAGTGATATCTTAACATCGCTGATCATTAAAAGGCCGGATTAATATTCTATCTAAAGGTGACCGAGAAAATAGTTCGACCTACCAGATAGCAAATGGAGAAGAGGAACAATATTAATTTAAGGGAATCATTCCAATAATAAACACCATTATCTCTTTCATGCGGGTGAGTTTGACATTAACAAATAGAACTTAGGACAGGATAACGAATAAACACATACTTGTTACATATATATATATGTGTATATATATTTAAAAAATAAATGAAAAGGAATATAAATTTAACTAAAGTTTCGTTGTCCAAATCAGATTGGTCAATTTTCATATGATGATAATAAATAGCTCATCAAAGTTGGAAGCTTTAAGAAGTTTTCGCTGCCCACATAGAATCTTTTTCAAAGAAGCTATGCAACAATACGTGTACGTTAGACTACCTAATCATGGTTTCCTTGTCTTATTATTTGCCTTTTTGTTTATATATGTAAGGGATAAGATAGGCTTAATAATTCTCTTAATTTTATGCTTTGGTGGTTGAGATATTGCTGAGGATAAAGTAATTCGTGAGGCCGTTTCATTCATTCTAATTTGAAAATTATCAGGGCATGTGCACGCGCATATGCATAAATATATACACATACATACATATTTATATATATATATATATTTATTTACATATATATATATATGTATACAGATAGAGAAACGTTTAAAAAGTGCATAATATATAATTATGGAAATAGGTTTGGATATAATACATGTTATATAGTTTTAACTTTGGCTAAGCAAATATTAATACAAAAGAGTAACAATAGTAAAAGCCAAAAGTTTGCTTAAAATAAAATGAAAGCCAAAAAGTTGATCAACTTGGTTTACACTTTTACTGCACATGGATTTCAATTTTTTTTTTCCTTAAAAAAAATCTACAATTTTCCTGTAGATATTAACTTTTGCAAGATGTTTTTTGGTGGGAACTTTTGCAAGATTTGATGGGCACGAATAATGACAAGCAATGTGCAACAATATATAGCCTAGCCTAGTCATGTAATGCACCACATTCAAACAAAGATGTCTTACGTTAAAGGGATTTGACATTGATCAATATCGTATGTATATAGTTTAATAATAATTTTATACCTAATTTTATTATAAGATGTAAAATTTGAATCACTCATCCATAAATAAAAAAAATATTAATATTTCAATGCTTGTCTCAAAAATTAAGAAACACAGTTTGTCCTTTTCTCTTTCACATACTTATTAAATAAATAAATAAAATGAAATAAAAAAGAAGAAAATATGATAATTTTTTTGTTTTCTCAAAAGTTGCTTAAATACAATTTGATTTCAATCAGAACTAGCCAAAAGATTATAAATTTGCTTCAAAATTAAACGAGTAATGCTTATAATTTAGTAGATGTACGTCATTCGATGTCTAGTGATTGTATTTTTCTTTTTCTTTTTCTTTTTTTTTTTTTAATGTGTGACACTTGTAGACTACCAAATTAAATAAAAGATAAAAATAAAAGGGCCTTTTTACGGTATATACATGCGAGTATTGCCGAAGCTTATAGAGCATTATCGATACTGCGTTGATTGTGTCGGTATGATACGATTTTTCCTGGTAATGATATGTATATGAGTAGTTTGAAAAAGTGCTTTTGTAATGCAAATTCTATTGTGAACATTAGCCGAAAGAAAAGAGACGGTAACAAAAAGAAAATCCACTTTTCCTTTTCTATTTCTTTTTTGGGATTTGAGGAATATATTTCTTGATTAATATTACTGATTACAAGTCTATGAAGTCACGTTATTCCTTGTGAGGTTCTCTTACCTATATATATATATACATTTACGTGTGTGTGTATATATATCACTCAAATTATTCTCTCCCTCACTCCATCCATGCTATATCTATTTACTATATTAATTTATAAATTAAAACAATAAAGGCTTCTCCTTTCATCCATTCTCCTCATCTATCAGGTGGTATTTTCTTTCTCGAATTTTTTTTTTTCTCATATTGAAATGATTTTTTTAAATATATTCGTACATAAACATTATTTCACGCAATCCTCTCTATTACTATTTTTTATATTACATCTTAATTAATTTTCTATTTGATTAATTTTTTTTAGTATGCGTGGATATGTGTGTGTGTGTGTGTGTGTGTGTGTGTGTGTGGAGGTTTCAAGACAAATAAAGGGAGTTAAAAAAAAAAAAAAAGCTAAAGAAGGAGGGGGAAAAAAGGTGCCCGATAATACTTGTTCCTTCTCTTTATTCCGAAAAAAAAAAAAAAAAAAAAAAAAAAAAAAAAAAAAAAAAATCCACTTGAGTGTGAACAAGCTCTTGGTGTTGGGCCAAAGGCAGAGAACAAGATATCAAAAGAAGATGAATATACTTACCACCTAAGTAAATATTTTTTTTTTTTTCATTTCAAAAGATTAGCATTACTGAAAAAGGCTTTTTTTTTTTTTTTTAAATAAATTATTTCACTTTTTTCTTTTTAGAACAGCTAAAGGTGGAGGGCCAGCAGCTTATTAATTGCATTTTCATTCTTTACATCAAAACATATCCTAAATTTTTAAAACATATCTATTTGTATGATTTTTCAACAAATCATATCTCTCTCTTTTTTTTTTTTGGTTGAAAATATGATAGATAGACAGACAGCTTTCCAAACTCATAAAATGTTGTTCATATTAATGTGAAATTGTTCGAAGGCCACACTTGACCATATTTCAAGCTAAAAAATCTTCCAATCAGCAGAATGTCATTGGAAATTTTGCAAGGTCTAACCCAACTTGCACGTCTAAATGTACAACCTACAAAGCTGTTCTACCAATATATATATATATATATATATATATATATTTTTCCATTTATTTTCAACCAATTACAGGTATGAGCACAAGAACAATAGTGAAACCCTAGCCTAGTAACGCAAAATCTTTTTTTTTTTTTTTTTTTATAAATATTTTTTTCCAAGCAGAAAAAGAAAAAGAAAAGTCCTTTTTTTCTTTTTTTTCCCTCGATGTTTGCTTCTTGACTTTAGCATCCTTGAGTCTACTTATTTTTTGGTCCCCCATTCCTATTTTGTCTTTTTCCGTTGAACAAGAACGGAAAAATTATTTAAGTCTTCAGAAAAGTAAATACTAAAATATGGTGGATTTTACCTTTTTTTTTTTTTTAGTTAGATTCATGTGGGATCAAAAAATCATAACCATTGGATGATTAAAAGAAGCAATCTATGTCGATGAAAATGTCCAACTTTTATTAGATACCGAGCGGATAGTTTTTATTTCTTTTTTGACAGCTCATATTGTCTCTTTTTATTATTTGATAACTAAAATATGAAGCATTCAATATTGCTATCCTTTAAAATTTGTTACCATCTGATAACTTATTTTTTAAATTTCTAATTTTAATAATTTACAGTATGAACTTTCTAAATTATTACAATGTATTTCATTTGGTTAAATCCCATGAAAAACCATATTTTTAGCCCAAAAAAAATTCAGATATAATACAAACCGTAATGCAAATCTTTCACGTTCAAATCTTCATGAGATAAAGTTGTTAAAATTAAAAGATAGTGCATGCAAACTTTTGAAAGGTAACAAATTTAGAAGGACAACAATTTTTATATACGGCTAGAATTTATTCCAACTATAATAGTTACGATAACAGCTGACAAAGAATATATATATATATATATATATATCAGACTTGTAGCAAATCAATGTTTGTCAAAAAAGATTAGATACGCAATTGACCAATTTGAAATGAAAAAGAGACTTAGAAGCCTGGGAAACTGTGCAAAAATTTCTGAGGAACGGTGGGCATTACGTATAGAGAGCATGGAGGGAAGATGGAAAAATGGAAATATATATATATATATATATATATATATTAAGGAGGTGAGTCATGAGTGAATGTGGGGTCTTTAAGAGACAGCTAATGAAGATTCTGAGGAGGGGGACCTGGAGGACCGCTTTTAAGAAACAGCTGAACAAAAACAGAAACACTGGCCTGAATTTCTGGGTTTGGGGACACCAAGATGTTGTCGTCAAAAAGTTGACCATGGAAGAGTGGAGAGACCTCCATTTTTAACCCCCATGGCCTCTTGTTCGGTTTTATTGACCGAAACCGCTCTTTGAACTGTTAGAACAATTATTTTAGTGGTCTGATATCTATGAACGATCCTTCTAAAATAATTTCGGATATAAAAAAATAACTTTTACGGATAATATAAGATAAGGGATCTTATCATAGGGATTTTTAAAACAGTATTATGTTTTGTTTGTCTTGTCGCATTGGCTGATTCGTAGTTGCGGCCCCCAACTAGCCCCTCCGTTTTTAGAGCTTGGTCTCCTAATAGGAGCCAATATGGCTCGATAGGTACATTAATTGGCGTGTCGGACTCTTACAATCATACTAAAAAAAAGAATGTCCTTCAACGTATTTTGTGAGAAATTATAGTAAATAACTTATTTTATATATAGTTATTTTTGAAGTTTATAATAGATCTTTTAAAAGATGATAAATTATAATATATATTTTATATTATAAATTTATGTACATAATTTCATGTTAGATAGTAAGAGAGACAGAAGAGAAAGGAGGACGGGTGTGCATAACTTTTTTCCCCCCTAATTAAGCCATGAGCTTGGTCTTCTAATTGTAGCCACTATGGCTCAATGAGGACATTAATTTGAGTGTGGGGCTCTTAAGGTCATACTCAAAAAAATAATAGTTTCGGTTGATTTTATCCTTCAACTTATTTTATTTGCAAAAACATAACACCAAATTTTGTCTAAATTCTATTTGTGCCAAATTGCAGAATTATAAATAGCATAATTAAAAAGTCCTCTGTTTTTATTTTGCAACCATCATTAATGAATTTTTAATGAGCGACCATCACTAAGTCGATCGGTTTATTATCTCATCAAGATAATAATTGAGTTTCACAATTTAATATTATATTTCTAAAATATATACATATTTATGTTTTAAATCAAATTCCCATATAGTATAACAAAAATATCACACTAATTGGTTTAAATTACATGCTATAAGACAAAATAAAACGAAATCATTTGGTTCAGTTTGTTCGGTTTTATACTTTACACAGGGAATAGCAAAACTGGAAAAAAAAAATCCACCATATTTAATCAAAATTCAATAATATTCCATGTGTTCTATATTATAATAAATCAAAAAAAATTCTATTTTCTATTCTCCTAATCTAAAATGTACATGTTTGATTTACTCAAAATCATGAAAAACTTCATAGTTTAGGTGAAAAGAATGTTACAAATTAAAGTTCGATGGGCATATTAATACAAGGCTCAAAGTTCCGGGGAAAATTATGAAATTTGTCTCTTTTTTTTTTTATAACAAAATTCACAAATCAAACAACACTCAGTCATTTTTTTTCATTTTTTGAAAATGTTTAAAATCGTTGAGCAGTTGTAACTGAAATAAATCGGCCAATCCATCATTGTTCGGTCTTTCATTTTATTTTATTTTTCAAGCAACTATTTCACCTCTTATGAGAGCAAAGGTTGATCCAAAAGTAAAGGTGATAAAAAATTTTTATACTTCAAATAGTCTGATAGATAAGAGGTCTCAGGTTCAAATTTAATTGGGAAGAGCTACTTTTTTTCTTGCTTGATAATGGGAGCTTCCGTTCACCAACATACACTGAAAGTACTCTCTGAACCGTGTTAGATAGTCACCCATCATACGGCCTTCAAACCCAACCTGTGATGGATCTCGGTGGACAAAGTAAAAGCGTTACGGCATTTTAAGACTATTTTCAAATTATTGGCTCAATTTTCATGGAGCTTGATAAGACTCTAGTAACGAGTTTTATCCATATGATATAAGTAATTATGACTCAATACAGATATTAATTAATGTTTGAAGACTTGCACCATCTGTTCTAATAAAATAGCTACGGCTGTTCACCCCTCCCTATACTTTTTTTTTTTTTTTCTTCCATTAAAAAAGTTGTGAAAAAAGTTACTCTTTATGTCCATTTAAGATGACAATGTTTTTCCACAACATCCGTCGATGAAGTAGGCCCCACGACACTTCCAAACATGGATCTGGAGACGTTGTCAGGGATTTGGGCTTCGGTGGGCGGAATCAGCCCATAAAATTTTCTTAACATCCTCGGCAGCTGAAATTCATCCAAACTAATATTTGGATTGAGACATTTTGGATGAAAATATTTGATAGATATTTAGATGCACTTAAAATTAAAATTCAATTTGTATCTTTTTCTCTAAGTTTGACTATTTACACAGTTTTATAACTCAAATTTTAAAAGTTCATAATTTTGTATAGATAAATCCAAGTGAGATATATATTTTTTAAATTTAAATAAAATTTCGATACAAACGAAACAAGCTCCATATTGATTTTTTTCCAAATACATTTCAAGTTTATATTCTTTTTAATTCCAACAATTCAAATGTTTCAATAAATATACAATCAATTCAAACCCAAATTCTACGATCCAAATCTGAACACCGAACACATGCTGAGTATTGTTAAAAAATAAAAAAAAAATCTAAATGGTCAAAAAGTTACTGACATAATATTTAAAATTTTGTCTAAAAATTATAACTGACAACATTTTTTAATATTTCATACCATTTCAAATCACAAATGCTCATTTGGAATGGTAGGAAATAAAAATATTTAAAATGATTAGAAATGGTTAAAACATTTAGGGTCCGTTTGGTGAATGAAGTTGAGTTCGAAATTTTAAGTTTCAATAGTAATTTTTTGTTGACTTTTCAGAAAAAACAAAAAACTCTTTTAGAAAAAACAAAAAACTTTTTCAGAAAAAAAAATAAAAATTGAGATGAAAATTTTGGTTTGAAATTGAATGCCAAACGGAGCATTAAACGTTCTTATGTGCTGACAAAAGATTGCAATAACTCCGAGGAAAAGGAAAAAAAAAAAAGAAAGAAAAGCAAAAGTAATGTGAATAGAACCTCAAATGTTTAGAAAGGAGTATATTTTTCAGTGTTCAACCAGAAAAATAGAAGCGTAAATATTCCCATTCGATTCAAATCAAATGTTCTTTCTCTTTCCGCAGATATTACAGAGGAAGTTGACAGTTGAAATGTTAGGATATGCTTTAGAGTGATACCTTGGGATGAACAAGAATATGTTCCAGAATTTTTCAATCTGCTAACATAGTGGTAGAATTAGCAAAATTCGTACAATATTTCTTTGAAAAGATATTTGTCCGATATATACGTGGGAATAATTAATGCAAATTGTATATCCTTTTTGTTTTTCTACACGATGTGAGAGTAAACTCGCGCTGTCTCGACCTAAATCCCCATCACATTCTATCTTATGTTATTTGATCAAGTAATTGTTAGTGTACCATCTTGATAATATATGTTTGAATGGTTATTATTATACATAAATTAAATCTAACGAAGTTAAAAATGACAACTGTAATTATTGGAATAATTAGTCAAAAAGATTACTAGAGAGATGTATCAATAAAACTGTGAGACCCAAATCGATCCATAACAGAGTGATGATTAAAATGTGAATTAGGTCAATCCGTATGTTTTAGATGAAAATAATTATTTAATTCTAAAAATAAAAATTAAAAAAAAGTCTATGCAAGAGAATAGAAACCTAGGCCCAACTCGACCCAAATATTTAGGTCAGATCATCCCGTGTTTATATGTAATTGAGTCAGGCCCAACACCAGGGCTAACTCACGAATAACAAACCGAACCATTTTGGTTCGTCCAATATTTACAGTTCTAACTTGACAAAAGAATATCATGTTTTAGAGAAAAAAAAAAAAAGAAGAAATAATTAGTAGGACATATGAAGTACACTTGGACTCCTCCACTTTAAGCCAATTTAAAAAAGATAGATAGATTCGTAATCAGATCTCTCTTTTAGGATTTTAATTTCTTGAGAGATAATGTTCAAAAACTTGCAATTAATTAGTAAGTACCGGAGAAAGAATCAAGGGATTTTTTATAGTATGACTTTTTTTTTTTTTTTTTCACTATGATCGAAACTATTGTTTTAGTCATTAATGGAGCAATTATGTCTAAAGCGTTGTAAATTTTAACTTGGACATCATAAATCAGGTCGTTAAATAATTAATCTAACGGTTAAAAACAGTTCCTACTAGTAGTATAAAATTAGATATCCAATCATATGAAAGCTCTTAGGAATTAAGCCACTACTGAATTGCTGTCCACAAACTTAGCAGGTAATAATTAGAAGTAAGAAAGAATTGAACCTCCTATATTTAATTTGGTTTGGAAGATCATTAATGTTATCATTATGAGGCCATTAATCTCCAAGAAATTCAAAATGAAATTAAGTGCCTATTGACAAGTGGGATTTACGGATCACAAATCACTTTCAGGCATGTAGATGAAAAGATAGACACAAATGCAAAATCAAGTATATAAATTTTCAGCACACCAAGAAATTATGGGGAAAAAGAGGGGAGAAAAATTAGCACTTAAGATACGTAAAAACTATCTCAATAACATCCTATTGTTCAGATATTTCGGAAGAACAATTCGTATTTTCTTTGATTTCTTTCTTTTGCTAACAAAAAGTCAAGAAAGATAAGCTTAGCAAGCAGCCGGAATGGAAAGGAGATAAATGAGCTTCAAAATGGGTTCCCGATGAGGTGTTTGTTAAAGACTCTCCGATGTTTAAATCAAAAAATTTCAATAGGAAAAAGTGATGGAGTAATATTGAAGGGTAAATGCCCGTACTTTTAAAGGATTGATCAATGTGACATTTATAGGTGCACCGTTTACTCGAGTACTGACTGAATCTAAACCCATACACCCGAGTAAACTCAACCAGACCGTTCGTGTAGGGATTGCAGATCATATATATTTGAGATCGGGGAGGAAAGTCGCTCGTTTTCAAAGATAGGGAGATATACAAAAGATTAAAAAATAAAAAATAAAAAAAAGTATTACAATGGAATGATTTATTCGTCTTCATGGGCATAGATTTTCTCGAATAGATCGATCAAGAATTCAAGACCGACCAAAATTGTGAAATCTGACTACTAATGAAGATTGGCTACCAATATATATATATATGTATATGTATATGTATATATGTGACTCATATATTATCTCTTATAACATTTAAAAGTATTTAAAATAATATTGACTTCGGATTTGTTTAAGCAAAAAATATTAAAATAAATATCATGTTCTATTTCTTATTCTATACGGCACAACGAAATGAATGTCACTCTCAAAGAACCACGGGCAAAACTATGCATTAATAGGGAAGAGCAACTGGTCTAGATGGCAGTTGGCATGGTGATTTTTCTTTATTAGGAGTTTGAGTTTTTCATGCATGGGCCATGAAAGAAGGGAGTAGAAATGAAGCCAATGGTAGAGAGATGTCTTTCATTTCCAATCCAACGATAGAGAATTACTCAAAAGAGAGAGAAGAAAAGACAAATAATATATCGACGTTTGTGAAGGAGTCCAATTTGAACGACTTTTTAGTGTTCTCTTATCCCTCATGATTAGGGCAATCAACTTCCCCACATCTGTTCTTCGGAGTTTACTATTCAAACACATCACGATTGCCGTCACAATTTGCCAACACCCGACCTATTGTTTTGAAATATATATATATATATTTTTACTCTCATTTTTGATCAGGGGAATTTCACAATGGGAGACGTACTTTTTAACCCACCGATAGGGTAAAATTTATTTACCACTAGATCAAGATCCAACGGTAGGAAATAGTGAAGGAACACCGAATTAGAATAAGATATCTCACATTTGATCAATGTCATATTGAATAATTTCTATTAAAATAATAAGAAGTACATATTTAGAAAGAAAAAAGAAAAAAGTACAAGAGCATGACAGAGGGTCTCGTCGTCCGTCCTCCCACGTTTCTGGCCATGCTGCTGCACCAATCAGATGGGGTAAAAATAGTTAAAAATTTGGTGAATCTTTTTAATATTATTGGTTCAATTCAATCGGATGGTTAAAATCTTTTAAATTTTTACGTAATTGTAGAACTTTCCTTTTGATAAAGTTGGTTTTAAAGATGATTTTCCTAAATAACTTCTGATATGTACAAGTTAAAGCAAGAAACATAAACCAAAATAAAAAATCATTTTTTTTTAAATTTTGTTAAGGGAATAAGGGTGATTTTAGTCCTCTCTTGATTCTCTACGTCTTATTTCTAAACACACACCTCTCTTAAATTTGAAATGATTAGATTTATTTAATACATACCCCCCCCCCCTATATTCCTAAACTGTAACGACACTATAACAATTGACTTCTTTTTTCAATATTTATCTTTTATAAAATTGTGAAAAATAATAAGTTTGAAATGAAAATCTTGACTTATTCAAAAAATTTATTTAGATAATTTTAGAAAAACTATTAAATCTTTTTCTTTCAAAACAAACTCATCAAAATAACTTTTGTAATTAATAAAAAAAATTTAAAACCCTATCACGAAATAAAATTTAAGAAAGTACATATTTATCCTTCAATCAACATGATAAAAAATCAAAGTCTCAATACTTTATTTGAAATTAAAATTGTTCACATTCCCCAGATTGTTCATCCCGTTTTCCTATCACATATCGTCTTTCTTCCATTCCAAGCTTCTCCATTTTGACATTTTACCATTTTCTTTATCTGCAGTATGAATTAACTTATATAAACAATGGTTTAGTGAGACAGTTATATCTCACAAATGTATTTTTTTTTTTTTTGCTATCTTCATAAATAAAACATTTTTGAAAAAAACTTTTTAACTTTTAAAACCGTTATATATTGGGTCTGATATTGTACCATCATAGCATGCTAATCATGGAGGAGTCTGGTAGCTAATCCCAAGCTAACAGTGACAACGTCATTATCATCACAACGTCATTTTAAAATATAAAAATACATACATATATATATATATATGCATATATATTTTTCATCAAAATGTTATTGTAGGAGAAGTATTAATTATAAACATCATAACCTCATCACTAACATCAAACGTATGTTTTTCAATTCTTTAACTCATACTAGAAGTGAGAGGGTATTTACATAAATATCTTACTTAACCTTTTTAAATTTTTCCAACGGTGACGTACGATTGAGGTCTTGAGTGCTTGTTTTTAAAACTGTTTATGTCATAAATAATAAATATAATAAAATTAACAAAATGTCATATAATAATTCATTAAACACATCCTTCACACTACAACACCTAAAAGGCTTATTTCAGCTTTCAATAACATCAAAATATAAAAATCCAACAATTGCACAAAATTAATTAAAACTTGCATTAGAAGCGGGGTGAGCCTGAGAGCAAAATTGTGACGGAACGAGATTTAAAACAGACAATATCATATTAAAGGGAGGCATGAGTCATTGCCAATGGTATCAGTGCATATACCTAACTGGAAATGTGGCCAAAGAGGAGGTTAGGCCGTTAAAAAAGGGGTGGTTGTGATAGTTATCAGTTCCTATAAGGAAACGATAAGCTGTGCAATATCATATTACTTGGGAATGGATATATGTGATAGTTTATAAGTAAAGAGACCGCCTTCTAATGGTATGAGACATTTTGAGGTGAGTTTAAGAGTAAAACCATGAGAGAACGAGACCAAAAACAGAAAATATCATGTCAAAAGGAGATATGTATCGTTATATAAACTATCCCTAACTATATTCATAAAGCATTACATCATTTTATATTTCTTTTCATACCCACCTTTTTTTGTTTTGTTTTTTATTTTTGTTTTTGTTTTTTTGGTGGAGGGGGTGGAGTTTATTTTGATATTCTACTTTGATAATATCAATAGTATGCTTACATTAAAAAAAAAAAAAAAGATATATAATGACCGAAATTCACTCTTTAAGAACATTTTTATTAAATTTTAAATTAATTTCTTCACTCTAATTGCAGGTTAAATTTAAAGTTTTGCAAGAAAAAAGTTTAAAAAAAAGACAAAGAGCAAAAGAAATATATATATATGTACACGATATATATTCCCTAACAAAATAATTAATACAAAAATAGACAAAAAAAAAAAAAAAACGTAAGGCATCAACAATTAAAAGGAAAAACAAAAAGGCCAAATAATACAACAAGAAGTAATTAGGGTACCCATTGAAGAGTAAAAATTAGGGTGAAAATTCAAGGCAAAAAAAAAAAAAAAAAAAGCTAATAAACTAAAAAGATCATAAGGCATAACACAAGTAAAAGAAACATAACTGTAAAACTATTATAAAGAAGCTTAACATACCTCAATATAATTTTTTAACTACTCATTGAAGAGTAAAAATTAGGGTGAAATTAGGATTTTTAATTTTGTTATAGGTTTCAAAGTAATAATGTTTATAAATTGTATATTTGGGGATTCAATATGTAGGTATGTGTGGAAAGTGAAAAAAGAATACAATTGATTTTCTTATCTTATGATAGAATTTTATAAACGTAATTAAGTCTATTACAATTGTCCTTTTATGTCGTTTTGTTTGATGGTTATTGAATATTAGTGTGTCAATAGAAACATCTATAGGAAAATAAAATAAAATAAAAGTTGTTTTTTCATTTTTGTTTGCATTTTCTAAAACTTATACACCTAAAATATATTTTGACAAACATACTCAAATATAAATCAATCTTAACTTTTTCTAATTTTCAAACCAATCTTTTTAAAAACCAAATTTCAAAAAAATATATACACACAAACAATATCATTCTTAAAAATTCTCGATTTTATTTTGTCTCAAAATCAAAATCAAAATCAAAATCAATTGTAATTGTAAGCATAATTTAATGATAATTACATATATGATTCTTTCTTAAGGTGAAAGTTCAAATCTTTCACATCTAAATTCAAAAAAAAAAAAAAAAAAAGGGAAATCATTCCGGTGTACAAAATAGAAAAAGGAAAAAATATACAAAGGTGCGTCAAAGAAATATGATGTTAGGACTTACGACATGGAGTGTGGTAGGGGAGGTCAGCGGTCTCAGCAGCATTCGAGAAGAATTCCAAACAACGTGCTATGTGACCTTCTGAGCATGGCTGATTATGCGCGTATGTCGATGATTTCCATGGATCCCTTGCCATTTTTACATATCATATCAATAGATTTCTATTATAATATTGATTCAGAGAGCATGTGAAAGCATAATTGATCATTTATTTATTACAAAAATAACAATAATAATGATGAGAATTTCATTCTTTCAGTCTTTTTCTTTATTTGAAAAATCACTAATACAATTCTAAATGTTTCTAGTTTTTTTTTTTTTTTTTTAATTGACCTTTACTTTTAGGAATTAAAAAAAAATTACATTTTCCTAAGAAAAAAGGGAGCTTCAACGGTGGAACATTATATTTTGAATTTTCGAGAGGGACTGTTTTTTCAGTTGTTTGATTAATTTTTCAATTGTCTGATTTATAACTAAAATAGTTTTGCTTTAAATACTGTAAATTTTAAGACAGTTAAAGAATTAAATATAAGAAAAAAAAATAAGTGGTGGAAGTTTTTTTTTTTTTTTTTACCACTCTTAAATAAATAAATAAAAAAACCTTTTTTTGTTTTGTTTTTAAGGTAAAGGTTTTTTTTTTTAAACTGAATTTTACAATGGTTATGGTATTGCTTTATGCTTCATATTGAACAAAAACTGATTGACCACCGTCTATTAGTAAAGGATTATCAAATAGTCCATAATTGATCGATCATTAAAAAAAAAAAGTCATTTTCTCCAGTGAAAAAGGAAAATTGTGGCATATAGCATATTTATAGGTATTTTTGAAGTTTTAGCATGTTGTTTAAAAAATGATAAATTATAGCATGTATTTTCGGGTAAATTCTTGAATTTTCTAGTAAATAACAGATTTATGGTTAATTTTTAATAATAGACTTATGTGTACATATTCTGGTTAGAGAGAAAAAAAGAGAGAGAGGAGGAATGATAATGGTTTTTCGGGGTATTGTATAGTCATAAATTTAATAATATTATTTATTATTATATTTAATATTCTATGTTATAATTTACTATTATTATTTTCAAAAATACTATTTAGTTCTTTCTCCAATCTTCCTAAGAAAAAACTTAGGATTTGTATTAGAAATGACTTAAAAAGGATAAAAATCTCTTTGTTTAAGGATTAAAAAACAGTTCTTATTGTTCTTTACATAAGAACTCCTAAACGAACTCGTTGGATCACAGTAAGGGGATATGACAAAATTTTGTTGTAATGAAATTTTGTCTATAAAACGAGTCAAAACATACACGTCTCTTAAAAAAAATAAAACAAAAAATAAAATATAAAAAAACACGCAAACTTACAACTACATTTTCACTGAAAAAGAGTCCTTAAACATAATTGGCTTGTCTCGTCCTTTCAGATAGAGATTTTTTATAAAAAAATTTTATTTTAATGTTGCCTCCCAATTTGTGTCGTTCGCCAAGCATTGTTCAATATCCGTACTAATTATGTCATAAATAACCTTTTATTTATTTAATCTATGTTTGATAAGTATATTGGTGATGAAATTGTTAAGTTGAAATTAATTGATTTTTTAAAAATTAATTATAAATTTTATTAATTTAAAAAAAATTGAGATAAAAAATATAATTTAAGTGAAATTAAACTTTTTTGTTTGGAAGCTCCAAATCATAGTTAAATCTTAACCGTACGGCGCCAAACGGTTCCCTTTTCAAAAAACCTCTCTTTTAAGCCTCTCCGTGTCTATCTCAACTGCCCTTTATACATCCTCATTTCAAAACCAAAAAATAAAAATAAAAAAAATTCCATTTTCTCTATCTATAAATTCAAAAATTTTTTTTTTTGAATAATATCTATAAATTCATTTGTAGCCTTTGTTTTTTGAGAAATGCGATTCCATTCATCATTATTGGTTCAAAGAAAGCCTTTTGGTTGGTGGGGGTCCCTTTCCATCAATTTTTTGAGACCATTTTTTCCTTCTTTTTTCCTTTCACAGTACAAATTTTCTCCAGAAGCAAACACAGAACAAATCCAACATAAGTAGACTGGTCCACTTGCTTTCATTTCAATTCCTTTTCACCAAGTCCTTCATTTATTAATCCTTTTGCCTTGTAAGAAAAAAAAAAAAAAAACACCACCCACTAATTGATTTTCCTTCCCTGTTTGTGATAAGATTCTGTTTGTTTTCATTTGTTTTCGGTCCGCCATTTCCTGTTGGGATTCAACTGAACAAGCATTTCTCTGTTCAACATTTTGGTTCATCCATGGCGGGGGGTTGTTTGGGATCTTTTTTCCCCTTCTCTTATTTCCGGAGTATCTTTCAGGTTTGTAGTCTATTTTTGCTTTTCTTATTAATGAAAAATAAATAATAAATAAATACATGAATAAATTTGTTTTTTTGGTTGAAAATTTGTTCACTAAAGTATAAAAGTGTCATTACCTTAAAAAATTGATACCCTTTTCTTTCTTTTATTTTTTTGGAATGTTTTTTAATATGATTTGCACATGCTTGGTTTGTCTTGACTGAACATCTTTTTCATGTTTGAACTTTTTCTTGGTTGTTTGTTGCATTTTAGTTTTAGGATAGTTGTCGAATAAGGTTTTGTTCTTCTTTTTTGTTTTTTTGGGGATAATTTCCTGGAATTAAGTCCTTAATAACCTTTCTTATGAAACATGCGTGAAATTAATTCCTTCACCCACTGATGACACTCGTTTTACTCTCTGGGTTTTTATTTTTTTTATTTTTTATTTTTTATTTTTTCATCATTGATATGAGACTATACGTAATTCTGTATACTAAGAAGCTTCCATTTTGAACTGTTTTTTTTTTTTTTTTTTTTTTTTTTTTTTTCATTGATATGAGACTATACGTAATTCTGTATACTAAGCAGCTTCCATTTTGAACTGGTTTTTTTTTTTTTTTTTTTTTTAAAACATGTTAGGGTGGACAAAGGGAGATTGAAATTGGTGCACACACGATAAAATCGCATGGAGCTGCGGTCGCGAGGAACCACATGCATGACTGGATGATTCTGGTGATTCTGGTGGTGATAGAGGTCATTCTGTTTGTGATTCATCCCTTTTACCGCTTCGTCGGAAAAGACATGATGGATGACCTCAAATACCCCTTCAAAGACAACACTGTGCCCGGTTGGGCTGTCCCTGTAAGTAGTACTCATTTTGTTAGCGAAGGAGTTGTTTAGTTCTCGTTACCAAAGTTCCATGCTCTTCATGTTTTGGTTCATGTACATGGCCGTTGAAAGAGAAAACTCTTGGCTTCAATTGGAATAGGGACAAGAATTACTTATGTAGTCTAGTTGTTATTGTTTTTGTATTATGGAAAATGTCGGGATTGATTTTCTGGTTTTTGATGATCAGATTTACGCGGTTTTGTTGCCTATCGTTGTTTTCCTCCTCATCTATCTGCGTAGGAGAGATGTCTATGATCTGCACCACGCCGTTCTCGGTAACAAGCTGAACATTTTGCTTGTGTGTTGCCAAACGTATTTTTTTAAATTTTAACCCTGCATATTTTGTCAAGGCACTGATATAGAAGGGTAACGCAGGCCTCTTATTTGCTGCGCTGATTACTGGGGTCATCACGGATTCACTTAAAAACGCCGTTGGCCGGCCTCGGCCAGACTTTTTCTGGCGATGCTTTCCCGATGGAGTTGAGGTATGTTCTCCTCAAAAATTGATTTGTATGTTTCATGCCGTGTTGTTTATGCTCTTTATCTTGCTGAACACTGTCATTTTCTTCCCAAAACTTTTTCTCTTTGTTAGCTGTTGTGCTAAATTTCACTTTTTTCGTTTGTTTTAACAGGCATATGATCGATGGGGAGATGTAATATGTCATGGTAAAGATAGTGACATAAAGGAAGGACATAAGAGCTTCCCAAGTGCTCATACTTCATGTAAACAAACATCTCCTGCTATACATACAAACATGTATACATGCATACATACGTACATATAAATATAATTACATATACATATATATATGTGTGTGAATGCTCATGACACTCTCCAACAATCTCATTTTCGGGTTCTCTCCAAATATGCCGTTAAGCACTTGCTTTTGTCTGTTTATATGATGGAATTTCTTGATATTATCATGTATATGTATATGCAGGGTCATTTGCAGGTTTAGGCTTTTTGTCCTTGTACTTGTCTGGAAAAATTCAAGCGTTTGACCGAAAAGGGCATGTCGCAAAGCTATGCATTGTGTTTCTTCCTCTTCTAGTTGCATCTCTGGTTGGAATTTCTCGAGTGGACGACTATTGGCACCATTGGCAAGATGTGTTCGCTGGAGGGATTTTAGGTCCGTATTTGAACTTCGCATAAATTAAAAAAAAAAAAAAAAACAAAAGGAGTGAAAAATTACAAATTTTAACGAATGATTTCCGCATCTTTAATCTTTAAAATTGCAGGGCTCGTTGTGGCTACATTTTGCTATTGCCAGTTCTTCCCTGCTCCTTACAATGAACAAGGCAAGTTTTTGTTGCAATCTTGTTCTATTTGTCATAACCGTATTTTGTCTCGACAAGAAAATTTAACTCGGAACAATTGCACAAGTTGCATTTTTAGCATTTTCTTTCTCTACTTATATCTTGATGTTAATTTAGTAAGATCAGTTTAACTCTTGCGAATTCAGGATGGGGACCTTATGCATACTTCAAGGCGTTGGAGGAGTTGCGTGACAATTCGAATGGGGCGGGCCCTGCGAATGTGCAAGATCATCAGAACCCGACTAGAGGACCTAATGGTGAAACGCTCACGGCGGCATTTGCTGTGGACCAAGATTCAAACGCAACATTTGATGAACTTGAATCTGGAAGAAGATAAGATGATCGTGTTGGTGTTATTATTTTTCTCTTTCGCTTGATCTTTGTATTTTTTTTCTGTTAGCTTTGTGTAAATGTGTGAGAATTCTAGTTAGTTGCTTCTCTTGTATTAAGGGGGTGTTTGGTGTGTTAGTTTGAGTTGAAATATTTTAGTTGTAATAGTAAATTTTTTTGAATTTTCAGAAAAGACAAAAAACTTTTTGGGAAAAAGACAAAAACTTTTTAGGAAAAAGACAAAAAAAAGTTTGAAATGAGATGAAAATGGATGGTTTGCGATCCACCCCCTAAGTCTTTTTAGCAGTTTGCTTTAATTTGTATAAAGTTCAGCTAGCCATAGTCTAGAAACTCGGTTGCATCTCTTTTTGAAGGATTTTTCTAAAAAAATTATTACAGTACTAAATGTGAAATTACGAACAAAAATAATGATAATAAAACCATGGTATATGCTCTTGCTTTCGTAATTTTGTCTACGAAGAGGAAGAGGAAATATTACTAGGAGAATTTTATCGTAAGGGCAACTCCAACCCCACGCTATTTGTGGGAGGAGTGTTTTAGAGTATTGGGTTGGCTCCAACCCATACTCTATATTCTATTTCAAATATGAAGTATATATAATGTACTTCATATTTGAAGTATCACTGTACATACTCTAAATCATTTTTTTTATTTTAATTAAATTTTAAAGTAATATTTAGGTAAAAATAAAAATTATAAAGTTACCTGTAACTTAATTTTTCTTTCAAAATTACCAATTTTTCTATATGTAAAGTATTTGTATGTTTAAATCTTAAGTTATATTTATTTTTTTTACACCTTTTTTAATTTTAATATTTTGAATAAATTTTGTAAGATAGTAAATCAACATACAAGTTTTACATAAATTAAAAAGTTGAGAAGATATTCTAATTCATAAACAAAACATAAATAAGCATACATAAAAAATACATTAAACAATTACATGTGATAAACCAAAAATAACACAAAATACATAATGTAAAGGCATAAAAATGGATAACATAGAGATATTATGGTGGAAGAATAATGATTTAATAATCCGGTAGACCAGTACCGGATCTTCCAATATCATTGAAATATTGGTTGAATGGATTATTAGACCTATGCATATCATCTTGTTGTTCTTGTTGCTGTTGTTGTTGCAATCTTTTATATAAAAAATACAAAGATTATTCTAAAAAATAAAAATAATCAACGGATTAATATGTTAAAAAGATTGTATGGGGGCATAATTTGTAAAATACAAAGATTATAAGGAATAAATATAAAATAATATTTAAATGATTATAAAAAAGAATATAAATAGAATATTCCTTTTAGAGTATGATAGAGAGTAAATAGGTTGGAGATAAAATAGTTATTTGAAGTGACAGATACTCTATTTTAGAGTTTCTGTACTCTAAAATAGAGTATTTGGGTTGGAGATGACTTAGGGGGTGTTTGGTTTGCGAGTTCATCTCCGTTCCAACTCAAATTTTTTTTGTCTTTTCCTAAAAAGTTTTTGTCTTTTTTCCAAAAAATTTTTTGTTTTTTCTGAAAATTCAAAAAAATTTACTATTACAACTAAAATATTTCAACTCAAACTAGCGAACCAAACACCCCCTTAAGGTACGAAAAAATTACTCCATCGATTTGATATATTTTTAATGCCAAATCACAAATTATAGAAAAGTAAGATGATTAAATTGATACAAATCTGATTTAACAACTACTTCCTGCCTATTTTTTTTTTTTTTTTTTAAAGAAAGAAAGAAAGAAAGAAAATCATAAACCAAATCTTTAGAACAACCATTGTTTTTGTTTTCGTTTTCGTTTTCGTTTTCGTTTTCCTTTTTTGCAATTTTTAATTTAACTATGGATAACAATTGTTCCAATAAAAAATAAAATAAAATACAATAGCAACTGTCGAGTTTTATACTGTCCCAGATGACAACTCAAAACTGCCTCTGGCGTGCTCATCTGGGCCTCTGGGCACTTGGGGAATCCCATTTTAGTATAAGAGCAAATTTTTTGCCATTTCCTTTTTCAATGAAATCTTAATAAATTATTAAGCCACATTTTAACCATTCAAAAATAAAATCTTGAAGTACATTAGTTGTTCCAATACCATTTTCAATTGAACATGGGGGTAAGAGATTTCAATGGTACAATTTAGATGAAATTAGGTATAAAATTATTTTTAAATTATATCTGTAATAACGTTCTTAGTTACATTTTGGACTTGTCCGAATCACTTCCCGCGGATTACATTCACAAAACTTAATACTTAAGACAAACTCCTTACATCACATCCGCATTACTCCTTCAAATTCAAATTTAAAATTAAAAGTCAAATGTTCCAAACAACAAATGGCAAGTTAACATTCACCCAAAAAAATGGCAAGTTAACTGAAATATAACGTGAAAGGACTGTTTCTTAGGCCTTAAATAATTCAGTTCCTTCCCGAGCTGTATCACCGTTGGGGATAACTGAGATACATAAGCTGCCATATGACATCTTTTAAGAACGGCGATTTCTATTTTATTAACTTAAATTATTTGGGTCAAAATTGATTTCTTGACGCTTTTGTACATTTCCTTCCTAGCTAATAATTAGGTAATATATTATTCTTACGTATACCTCTAAATTTTAAGGTCACTCAACACTCCTCGTCAAAGACTCTTGTTCTGAAATCATCTGTAAAGTCAGGTTCTTTCTCTACAGTTGCCTCATTGTGTCATCTGATTTTTGAATTTGTTTTTAGTAGAAATCCTAATAAAATAGTCTTAATTAGACTAATTTACTCATTTTTTTAATCTATTTTTACTGAAATTCTAATAAAATGAATAAAGTAGGGTTAAATTTAAAATTCAGAGGATAAAGTGAGAGTTTTTAAAGTTCATGGAAAACAAGATAGTGACCCTAAAATTCAAGCGTTATAAATGAAAATAATCCTTAAATACTAAAAATAATTACAAAATAACAAAATAGCATAATTGTCAATGTTTTCAATTTTTGGGGCTCAATTCGGAGGAGTGGTCAGTCACTACTTTTTCTTGTAATTATTAAATTCAATTATACGTTTTTTCTTTCAATCCACAAAACAATTTGTCTCTGCCTTCTTTTATTTTAAAGGTACAAAATGTGAAAGGCAAAGTGTAAAAGGTATCTCAAGGACAACAAGAAAAGAATATGAAAAATGAAAGAGATATTGACAATGGTGTAGTTTGCTTTATTTTAAATTTCTGTGTCTTCTGATTTTGTCAAAATTACATAATTTAAACTGAAATTAGAAGCTTTTAAAAATTGGATACCCTTGTGGGATCGGGCTTACTTTTAAATGATTTGGTAGATAAGAGGTCTCAAGTTTGAGTCTTATAAAAAGCCTTCGAAATTATTTCTAGGCTATTGGAAGTGCTTTATCTTCGACGTACATTTTTCAACGTGTAAGAGCTCTTATAATCAAGTTTGAAAAAGATAGTTACAACTGGTTATCCCATCTCTTATTTTATTTGTCAAAACAACCTGGCGAGAAAAATTTGTTGGGAAAAATTTGACTTTTCCAGCTTCTGTACTTAACCAAACACACCATCAATGAATAGGCCTAATTTGTAATTGAAATTAATAATTTTTTTGCATTTAGTTTGGGAAATAATGTAAACAAAGATTAAAATATTTAGTAGGTGTTACCGGAACAAATTTCTAAGTCTCTCATTCATGTTAACTCATGTTAATTAATTCTTCCTGTAGTGGCTCTAGACAATATTATAAAGGTGCTCCTATTTAATTACTTTCCTCTTGAAACTTATCAGTTTCTCCAAGAAGTAATTTTTTTAATTATTTTTTTTATGCATAATTGACTCGCTTAATTCATTGTTCAAATTTCCATAAATGCATTTGTCTAGTACCAAAAACATTGCAATAAATAAGTAACAGTCATCTGTTCAGGTTCTTTTATATTTTTCTTTAATTGTTATAATAAATTGCTCTTTGATTCTAAACTCTTAAATACGTGCAATTCTGGTCATGCTCTTTTTTTTTTTTTTTTTTTTTTTGTAATTTAAGTGACGATAAACGGTTAAAATATTGATATCATAGTTTTTTCTGTTAATTTTTGAATGAAATCTATCAATAATTTGGTTAGAAAATAATGTTTATTAATGGATTTCATGTAAATATTACAAAAAATGACTATAATAATATGCTTTAATAATTTAAGATTACTACAATTACCCAAAAAAAAAAAAGGAATATTCATCAAGATTGTAAAAGACCTACTTAACGATTTAATCTTATCAGTATTAAAAAGGTGTAAAAAGAGCTGATTGAGTGACATACTTTTTATAGGTTGGCGGAGCTCTGAAGTTAACATTGTTCTCCAGTTTTGGAAAATAAAACACTGTGACTGTTAGCAACAAGCAAACGTCAGTTTGCTTTATTACCCGAAATCCGACTAAAGGTCAGTCTGGAAAACTATGGGCCCCATCCGGTCGATTTCAAAGAATGGGGTCCACATTTATCTAACATTATGTATATAATTCCAATGGGAATGTTTAGAGATACTCTTTGCTATATACGCAAATTATATGTTCCAAGAATATATTCATCTTAAATCAGAATAAGTGTAAACCAACAACCAGTCTTTCAAAACTCTCCATTTTGCTCAATTTGAATAGCGAATTATCTCTCTCTCTCTCTCTCTCTCTCTCTCTTCAAGTTTTAAAAGTTTTCCTTTAACGACCAACTACAAACTGATCTTTGTTACATTTTTAGACTTATCTTTAATTTTCCATCTTACATGTGTTTGGTATTACAGTTTGGATTGTAAAATTTAGATTTAGATTGATTGTGCATTTATTGAAACGTTTGAATTTTTTGAGTTAAAAAAGTGTAAAAACTTGAAATGTGTTTGGAAAACAAAAATTAATATGGAGCTTATTTCGTTTGTCTCGAAATTTTATACAATTTAAAAAAAAAAAAAATCTAATTTGAACTTGTCTATGTAAAGTTATGATGAACTTTTAAAGTTTAAATTACAAAACTGTGTGAATAGTAAAGTTGAAGGAAAATGATAAAAATTAGATGGTAGAAATAGAAGTAGGGTTTGAATTCAAATTGAATTTATGCGTTTATTCCTTAACTATATAAATATTGAAATTTCTCCTGCTGCATCTTGATCTTTCTCTCATACAAGTGCTCTCCTCCAACCAACGAGACGACTAAAAGATTGAAGAGAAGCTTCACGTCAAAGAGAAACTTCACGTCAAAGTCACGTTTGAGCTCCATGTTTCGATGGTCCATTTAGTGATTTGCAATTGACAACAAAACATTAACAATTGATGGTCACTCGTTGATTAGATGATCGATTCTAATAGATGATCGATAAGTGATTACGTCATTCGGTGTTCTAGGCAACCAATAATCATCCATGTATGACTCAGTGAGTGACTTTGCTATCCGTTTGGATGAGTATGTTATTGACCATATATTATATATCTCCTTATAAAAGAGGGGGCGAAAAAAAATCCCAAATGTAAGCCTAAATCCTAAAGTTAATACACGATCTAAGCCAATTCCATTTCTCAAAAGCACAGGTATCGACAAAATGCATTACTCCGTGATAAAAAAAAAATAAAAAAATAAAAGCAAAATCAATTTTGAAGAAGATAAGTTGGATTATTAGAAAAAGAAAAGAAAAAAGAAATTCCCAGTGCTTTTGCTTCTTTTTGTTCTCTTTTGTGTCGCTGTCTCTCGCATGCCCGACCAAAGCACTCTTTCATCTTTTGACCTATATAATATAAACTTACATTCAAACAAACAACCGCAACAAAACAAAACAAACCTGAAAATCCTCTTCACCGAAACTAAATTCGAAACCAACCCAAACCAAATCAAACCCATAAATTTTTTTTCTTTATTTTCCAAAATCGATAACACGAAAAAAAAAAAAAAAAACTTTGCTTAATTATGTCTCTCTCCGCGTGAAATTGACGCGCTTTCCCAGTGTCTTTCTCTGCCTAGAGGCTATATCTGGAACTGGCAGTCGCAGTTGGTCAATGCGCTCTTATTTTTATATTTTTTTCCCCCTCGAATTCAGAAGAACAAGGTGATTTTTTTTTTTTTGATTTTTGGTTTTTGGTTCTGTCATTTTCCCTCTCTTTCTGTCGCGTTCATTGGGATATCGAAAACGAGAGAGAAAATTTCGACTGTTTTTTTCTATCTTGGAATCTCTCTTTACTCCATTTGCTCGTTTTCTTACGCTTTACGCACACTGCTTGCTCGTCCTTCCGAATTTTTTTTTTTTTTGGTATTCAGTTTCTAGTTTTGCTCTCCTCAAGGTTGAAATTTTTTTGTTTTGTTTTTGCTTTCTGTGTTTTTTTTTCCTTGCTTAAGCCTCTGTTTGGTTCCTGAGAAACCGACTCAAACAGAAAGAAAGCAGGATATTTGCTTTTTGTTTCCGGGCCATATCAATCGGAAACGCTCTCAGTCAATTTCTCCGAATTATCAGATCCTTCATTTGGGTACCTTTTTTTTTTTTTAAATTTTTAAATTTAAGATATTTTCATTACTTTATTTTAGTTATTAATTAATTTTAGAGCTATTTCCCCTGCATTCTGACTTAATTAACAGAGCATGAAAAAAAAAAAAAAAAAACACTTTGCAAGTTAGTTGATAATTTCACGGGCTAATAGTTATCTAATTTTGAAATAATTGGATTTTCCATGTTAACTTAATTATGTTATTTTCTGTTTGGTTAGTGAGAAAAGAACATGCCAGAGATTCAGCTGGGTACACACACTGTAAGATCTCATGGAGTTCAAGTAGTGAAGTTGCATATGCATGACTGGCTCATACTGGCTCTTCTTGCGTTTTTGGATCTTGGTCTGAACCTTATCGAACCTTTTCATCGCTTTGTTGGAGAGGACATGATGACTGACCTCAAATACCCTTTGAAAGGCAATACCGTTCCCTTCTGGGCTGTTCCGGTATGTTCTTTTCGCCTTTTGATAAATTTTCATTTCGAGTAAAAAATCTTTCATTTTGATTTTTGAAGATGTGATGCAACTGTTGGATATATAATCTATGGTGAAATTTGGAATAATGTAGTCTGAATTTTTCGTCATTTTCGAGTTGGATTAGGCAAATTTTAATTTCGGCAATTAGGACTCTAAATTTGAAAAATTTTGGCAATGTAGTCTGATCGATAATTAACGATAATTAGGCTTCAAAATTCCAAAATGAGAAAGTTCGGTCTGTCTTGCCAGCCTACGAAAAGCCCTTCATTTGTCTTTGTTCAAATATCTTGTTGCAGATTATTGCTGTGATATTGCCACTTGGTGTTATCATAGTCTACTACTTCATCAGAAGAAATGTTTATGATTTACACCATGCTATCTTAGGTGATTGAATTCTTCTCTCTTTGAGAATTCGGGATTCGCTTTGTTCCTGTTCATTTTTTATGTTTTTGTGCTAACGCTTCAGCAAATTTTTGTTATATGAACATTCAGGTCTTCTGTTTTCTGTGTTTATAACTGCTGTTTTGACTGATTCAATCAAGGATGCTGTCGGCCGACCCCGTCCTGACTTCTTTTGGCGTTGTTTCCCTAATGGCACAGGGGTGGGCTTGCTAGCTTTTCAAATTCATTCACATTTCTTTTGACGGTTTTTTGACTTAAATTTTTGCGTGGTTTTGTTTTATATTCAATTTGTTCCTTGAAACATGCAGTTGTTTGAGCCTGTCACTAAAAATGTTATGTGTACTGGCGATAAGGCTGTTATCAAAGAAGGGCACAAAAGCTTTCCAAGTGGGCATACTTCATGTAAGCAATCTGTTAATCTGGATCCTGGAATTGTATGTTTCCATTGCTGGCATTCCATTTCAAGAATAAGGATAATCTTGTCTATTTGGTTGTTTTCTCTTTAATGCAAATATACATACATTTTTTTTTTTTTGTATTGCAATGATTTTAAGATTTCTAGTTATGAGATACTCAAATTCTTTTCTGTTTGACATGTGCTCTGAGTTTTTTAGACTAAACTGGAATCATTATGATTCTTTAATCTAACACATTGTAAAGTGTTCCAAGTAGAATGACATTAGTGCTTGTTCAATCGATATTCAAATTAATCAAACTTTAGAAAGGGGAACGCTTGTTGGGAGCTGGTAATACATGTTGAAGAAGGTCCTAAATTTGATTAACACCTGCTTCTTTTCTCTTCGAATAGTTTGGGCTGTGCGTTTATCTTTTGGTAGAGATTGAGAAGAGAGGTGGAAACAATAAATATTGATATATGCAAGAGTGTTATTTATGCTCAAAGGGATGCAGTTAGATGTCGTTCGGCTGATTTCTGGGCATCACCATGCAGGGTCTTTCGCAGGTCTTGGATTTCTTGCATTGTACTTATCTGGGAAACTCGGGGCTTTTGATCGTAGGGGCCATGTTGCAAAGCTGTGTATTGTCTTTCTACCACTACTTGTTGCAGCACTAGTTGGAGTCTCTCGTGTTGATGACTATTGGCATCATTGGCAGGATGTTTTTGCTGGTGGCCTCTTAGGTAGTTTTATTTCGACTTCTTTTCTATTGTTTACTTGCATGCCCTTAATGTTCCACCCCGGATGACCGAAACGAATGAACACAAAAACAAAGGGTTTGAGTTCTTATTTCTTTGTGCAGGAATAACAGTTGCTTCATTTTGTTACCTGCAATTCTTTCCACCCCCATACGACATTGATGGTATGTACTCTTTTGATTCTTATTTCAAAAAAAAAAAAAAATGATAATAATAGTAATAAGGGCAAATTGCTTATTTAGTCCCAAAACTTTTAACCTTGTGTAATTTTGGTCCTTGAACTTTTTTTTCGTAGTTGGAATGTCCATAAACTTTTAAAATCTTGCTGCAATAGTCATTTCCGTCAATTTTTGGATAGTTTCTGTTTGTATGGTCAAAGAGTGGTGCTAACAACAGATTTCTTTAAAAATTAATGGAAAGGACTATTGCAGCGATGCTTTTAATAGTTTATGGTCATTCATACTATGAAAAAAGAACAAGGAGTGCTTCTAAACTACTAAAATGTTGCTACAATAGTCATTTCTGTTAATTTTTAAGTGGAATATGTTAGTAATTTAGTTAAAAATTGATGCTGACTAGTGGATTTCATCCAAAAATAAACGCAAGGGAATATTGTAGCAACATTTTAATAGTCTACATTTCAGTTAGGAAAAAAAAGTTCATGGACCAAAATTACACAAGGTTAAAATTTCAGAGACCAACCTAGTAATTCACTTTTATAATGATGATGATGATGATGATGATAAAATGAAAAATTACTATAAGCCTAAATATTCCGCTATAAGTCTATGTTGTTGCTACGATCAATTATTTTTGGTACTGTCAAAACCTGCAGAGGATTAAATTCAGAAGAAGGCTGTTGATTTATCAATTATGCGAAGTCCAATGTGTTTAATTTCTTGCTGGTTTTGGTATGATCCAAGTGTTTCTCAAGAAAGCAAACATGAAATGTCATAGAATACGTCTCTTATACGCAAAATCAATCAGATTGACATGCATGTTTTACCAGAAAATGTTAGTAAATACCTACAAATTTTGAGATCTTTCTCCCCATTCTCGCTGCTGTAGCCTATTCTTGTTTGTTTTCTATCCAGTGCTGAAAATCTCTGTGGGTTTTATCAGTCGAAAGCGTTTTCTTGACGTGTTTCTTTATTGTTCATGTTCGGTCTAAAGGTTGGGGACCTCATGCGTACTTTCAGATGCTGGCAGAGACACAAAATAGCGTCCAACCTACGTCGTCTGCCACCAGGAACACTCTTAACGTGCAGCAACCACAACTCGAAACCATATGTATCCAACCTCCACACGACCGGGAAACACCAAGGGTCAATTCCAGCAATAGTCGACTCCTTCTGGACGGATTGGAATTTGGGAGAAGACACTGACTTTTAACGCTTTTTTACCATCGAGAAGAATAGTGTGTTAAGGAGTTTGTGCATTTTTGTGATCTATAGGATACGTTTCATGACCAAAACTCTCTCTCTGAACTTGAAAATGCAGATTTCAAACCGCCCTTTTATGTCTAGTATTAGAGTATCAGTGTAATTAATTGATTTATTGATTTTGTGCGGTCTTCGGTTGTTCATATGCTTGTTCTCTTTATTTATTTATTTTATTTTATTTTCTCTGAGTACATTTTCATTTATGATTCCGTACCAAAAACAATATCATTTTTTAAACAAATGAAAACGATACCAAACACCATCATAATTATCAAAAAAAGAGTCCCGCATTTTGTTTCCCATAAAGTTTGTCGGGTTCAGTTGTCACACTCCAAACCATGGGCTACGGACAAATGAGAGGTCGGGACTATTATACAGGGAGAGAGAAGGAAATAACATATATACATGCACAATTAGAAAAAATAACTTGTTTTAAAAATATTTAAAATAAATGATAATATATAACAAATTTACCATGTAAATAAATTATTGAGTAAATTACTTATTTAGTTTCTAAATTTTTAATTGTGTAACTTTAGTCATTAAACTTTTTTTTGTTGCCAGAATGTCTTTAAACTTTTAAAATATTGCTTTAATAGTCTTTTTTGCTAATTTTTAGATGAAATCCATTAGTAATTTGGTCAAAATTGGTGTTAAGTATAGATTCCGTCCAAACATTAACGAAAAAGACTACTTTTGTAACGTTTTTAGTAGTTTATATATAGTCAGCCTAACTATAAAAAAAAAAAAAAAGAAATACCCATAAACTATTTAAATATTGCTACAATAATCATTTATGTTAATTTTTAAATAGAATTTGTTAGTAATTTGATCAAAAAGTGATACTAACTAACAGATTTCATCCAAAAATTAACATAAAATACTATTGTAGCAATATTTTAAAAGTTTAGGGGCATTCTAACTACGAAGAAAAGTTTAGGGACCAAAGTCACATAAAGTTAAAAGTTTAGGGATCAATTTAACAATTTATGCTAAATTATTTGCTTCTTGTAGATATATATTTTGAAAAAAGAAATTATATTCAACTAAACAAAGTTTACCAACACCAACATGAATGAGTCCAAGATAAAACCCTTAACTGATATCATATTTATCAGTAAAATTTGATGAAACTTAGGGAAAATGACATAAACCATGACTCAATAATGGGAAAGTTCTTCTGTATACCAAAATTCGAGTACACATAAAATTTATTTTGAAATACCTCTACAATTAATGTAATCTTTCGATCAATTGAGAGCTAGTAACTTGTAGCATTGAGGCCACTGTCAACTCCGCATAAACAAAAGTCCAGCGGAACCAAAAAACCACTTGGACATAGATTTGGGGACCACAAGCCAACTGGAAATTTGGGGAAACAACTCGAGATATTACGGACTCAAAACAAAAATAAAACCACAAGACAAAACTACAAGGCGGAAACAACATCGCCACCATTCGACACAACCACCTATCGCAAAATGGAAACAAAATCTAACAGCAGAAAAAGAACCACCGAAGACAAGCCGACCAACGCCACCAAAGAGGTCGGGAAGCGAGAGCCATAAAGAGCCGGAACCATTGCAGTCAAAGCACAACCAAGCGAACAAAAACCACAGCAAAACAACCACTGACGTTGAGAACCCATCCACGAATGCCACCTGCTCTCAACTCTGCCTCAACAAGGGGGTCGAATTCCAAGAATCGCAAAAGCCACTGGAAAAACAACGCATACAGAAGAGACGATCAAAATCCAACAAGTTCACTCCTCCACCTTGCCAAAACCCAATCCCTCCGATCACAAGACCATGTCTGCTTTTGGATCCCTCACTGTGGAACTTAGAGTTCCGTCTCCATGGCTGATAATCGAGGAACTGCAAATTGCTACAGCCGGACTCTGACCCCAAGAGAGTGACACACGGAAAGAAACCCAAGCACCAGGGGGGATGGAAATGCCATAAATTGTTTCTGTAAATATGTTATTTATCTAATAAATTTACTGTTTATCTAATAATTTTTCTACGTATCTAATAAATTAACTGTTTATTTCACATATTGTAAAACCTTGCTATTTACTTCAATTAGTTTCGTAATGCTAGTTCCTACAATTTCTCCTTATAAACAAAAAATTGGTTCTACAGATTTCGGCAAACGCGGACTTGTTAACACACTTCCATTGGCTTACTCTAGCAAAAATACACTGAAGAAATAGTCAGCCCAATCGGAACTATGAGTGTACATATACCTGTACTCATACCCGGAAATATATATATATATATGTATATCTCTATAAACACGTGTTCATGTATATATGTGTACATGTATATCATATGTAATCTTTGAATAATTCTCAGGAGCCATTAACACGTTGCATATATGTGTAATGTATATCACATGTAAGCTTTGAATAATTCTCAGGAGCCATTAACACGTTGCATTAGTTTTGTAATATAACATTTTAACGTAACTTGATGGAGAAAATAAGACAACTAATTAGGGTCCGATAGACACATAGGACAGGACCAAGAGGAAAGAACCAAAGGAGTGAGACAAACTCGGCATTTCTTTGGATTCACCGTTTTGTTGTTTTCTCCGTCAGTAGGCCAACAGGAACGGAAAAAAAAAAAAAAATTTGTAGTTTCCTATCTTTGATCTTTGATTTGTTGCTCTTATAAATGATCGGTCTTACATGTAACCTGTAAACTCTTGTATGATTTTAATGATCTACTGACAGTAAGGAGAAAAAATCCAACAATTATTGTATTCCGTTTTAGACAGCTAAATGAAATTTCTATTTTGGTGAGTTAAAAGAAAACAAAAAATGAGTTCAATCTGGTTACGTTTTTAGGTGTTGGCATTTATGACAACTTGTTTAGAAAAACCAAAAACAATGGTTTAGTTCGGTTTTACTCAGTGTCCCAGTTGGTGTTCCATTATGTGTTACAACAATTGATATGTTTTGAAGATGTGGCAAGCTGCTTAATTGGAAAAGTTGCACATTTTGAAAATGGCATGTTTTGGAAGCGGACATGACAAATTGCAAATTGATTTTGGTCTACATATTGGCAAATTCGATTTTGGTATAAATCAAGGGTGGTTGCCTGAATTAAATTGGAGATAATCTTGGGATTTCATTTCAAAAGAGATTTCTAATTTGAATAAGTTTTCTTATCCTATTTAAATTAGAAATTCAAACTATCTCAAAAAGGATTTTTGCATTTGAAATTAGGAAAGTTGGAAGATTTTATTTCTTGTGATTCTTGTGAAGGTTTTTCGTGATTTGTTAGCAACTATTTTGGAGGAAATTTATTTTGGATTATGGTGGAAATTTGAATATTTGAATTTCAGAATGTTTTCGGAAGTGTTGTAACAGATTAGGAAACAATTTGAAATTTAAATTATTATTTTTATCTAAGATCTTCTTAGAGATTGGTTGCTGCTACTATTTATATGGGTCTCAAGTACAGTTTGCTCAACCATGAACACTTGGCAATTCATGCATATTTGAGATTTAGTGGCTTGTATAATCGATTCAAGACGACCGGTGACAATAGAAAGAGAGAGTCTTTGGGATGTATAAGTCCGAGAGTGCTTGTAATCACTTGATATTAGTGGATTGTTCAATAGCTGGGCATGACCCTGAGGAGTATGTGTGACCGAATATCATAAAAATTATAAGTGTTTTTTATTTATTTACGTTTTCGGTGATTTAACTAAATTAGTAATTTAGTTAAATCCGGTAAATTGATAAAAACGGATCTAACAGATCTCTCTCCCTCTTTTTTTTTTTTTTTTTCTTTTTTCTTTGAGCAGCTATTCACGTTTGTTTTCTACTCGTATAACAAATATTTAAAGCTATATTTTTCTCTATCTATTCTTTAAAAAAAAAAAAAGAGTAGATAAAAGATTAAATAACAGTCCTGTTTAAATTGACAAGCATAAATGATGTAAGGATTTACTGCATTTTTGTCAGTGAATTGTGAGTGCAATTCCATTTTAGTGGTTAAACTTTAAAACGTCTAATAATTGATACTCAGACTATTAATTTGTCTCATTAGTAGTCTTTTCTTCCAAAATATTGCTACAAGCTGGACTATAATTATCTTAATCAGGATTAATTTTGTCATTTTCATGTTTCATATTTTAATTTTAAAGGCTATAAATTCTCAAAACACTTATGGGGTGTTTGGAACAATAACTCCAATACAAAATTCAATTCATTTTCATTTTTTTTTTTTTGAAAAATCAATAAAATTTTAACTAGTTTTTGAAAAGTCAAACCACTTCAACACAAAAAAACCCCACTTTAATCTAGGCACCAACGCATGCTTATACTCTTGATACAAAAATTAACCTCGATTAAAAAGCACTTTGATCTTCACGCGAGGACTAAAAAAAAGATTGGATCTATAATTTAGGAACTAAAAATAAAATTAACCCAGAATGTGAGTAGAAACTGCGTGGTACTGCCTCCTGAATACTAAATTAAATTCTTTACCTATCAGATTTTTGACTATTTGACCATTTCGTCATCTCTTTATAAGTCCTTCCTCAATGATCAATCCATGCACGATAAAATTAATATTAAAAAAAAAAAAGGTTCTCAGACAATAAAACAAAAACATAAATAAATAAATAAATGGAACCAAAACAATCTCTCTCTTTAAAATTAAATGCCCATTTAACGCGTTAACCTTTGGAATATTTTGGGGGACACAGCACCTGAAGAGTGACAATGATCAGGTCAAATTTGGAGCACTAGCACTTTGATAGATGCATCAAGTAATTCAAGCATAAGAATAAAAAAAAAAAAGTTCCACTAATAATAAAAAATTCAAATGTTAAAAAAGTAAATAAATAAAACACCTTGCCTGGTCAAGTAGACAAAAAAACTTTTTGACCTAACAATGAAACTCTCTATATTGCATTTTCACCAAATATGTTCTGTCAACTTAGCACCATAATTTCTTTTCCATCTATATAAACTCCTTCTCACTTCTTGTCTTCTCAGACTTAAAACCATCTCTCTCTCTACACACACACACACACACACATATATATATCTCCCTCTCTAGCACAAAATAAGTAGAATATAGAGAACAAGTACCATTTAGAAATGGGAAATGTTCCAATGACATGCTATGAAAATTTGAAGAGGTATTGGAGGAGAAGAAAATACCAGAGGCTTCACGGCTCAAACCACAACAACAAGAGGAAGCTGAGGATCATAAGGCTCGGAGATCATGGCACGAGTAGTAGCCGCCGGCAATGTAAGGCGATGAGAGATTCTGATAAGTCCAAGTCGCCAAAACTCTTGCAGAGGCTGTTCTCGCCGTTAAAGGCTTTGGCCAAGTTCCATGGCACTTACGTGAACATGATGGTACGCTTGGCGGGCAACGTCGCGCATAAGTCCTCAGGCGCTGGGGCTTTTGCCGGGAAGAAGGTCGCCAAGTCGAAGCAGATTTCGGTGGTTTCTAGTGGTGAGGAGTTGGTTGATAGTAAGTTGGTTTTGGAGATTTACAAGAGATTGGCAGCTTCTCGTCAAATGAGCTCCATTGCCTAATACTAATATGTCACCATTTAGTTTACTGTTTGTGTTTTTATTAATTTTTGGTTAATTTGATCTTTTTTTTTTTTTTTTTTTTGGTGAGGGAAAAATTAGCTTATACATGATGTAAAACTCAGTTGGGGAATTGTATAGTTTTGGAGTGGTGAGATCATTTCAAGTGAAAAATGAGGACTTCACATATGTGCTTTTTGCAGCTTTTAAAAGTGGTAATCAGAGAATTTTAATAACAATTAATATTAGGTAAACTTGCTTTTGGTTAGATTATCTTTTAGTCTGTTGTATCAGAAAGTAACTTTTTGAAGCGACTCGTAAAGCATTCTAAATTAAAAGTGATTAGTTCAGAATCCAAATACTTTTCAAAGCGTTTTTTTTTTTTTTTAAGTTGCCCAAAATTCTAGCTTATAGTTTGTGCTAAGAACTAGAGCAAGGGTATGCTATGGTGGTGGTGGTTGTGGGTCTCTGGTATTGATGGTGGAATGCGATGGGCTTGAAACTTTTTTTTTTTAATGTGTTTTTTATGGTATTGATATTCTGAGTAATTAAAATAACAACCTGTTAGTTACCCAAATAAAATTAAAAGTGAATCCCATATATATGATTTTCTTTTCTCAGAATGCATAAATTATAATTCTTATACCAAATATAAGAATCTTGTCGATTCTCATTTTAATCCTTAAGATTATTGCATTTCAAATGCGTCCCTAAGAATCACAATATCAAATTGGATACGTTGTTGTAAATTTGTTTTGTTTTTATATATGTTGTTATTATTTTGTTATTGAATACTTTTAAGTACATCCTAGAGCTAGATGTTAGATGAAATATCTACAAATGATGGGGCATATTTATTCAATTTTTTTTTAATAATTAAAAAGGTAGTAAACCTGAATACGCAAACACCATATGTGACAATGCAGTGGGGAAATTGCCAAAAAGAAGGTAGGTAGATTTCCCGAGGAAAGAAGTACGAACAATGAATCTTGGTGCTTTTTTCGTCATATATAAATTGACTTTTGCGTGTTCATTTTTGACTATATATACGCAGACATGAACGATACAGTAATCAAACGTGGACAACGTGGGGAGGCAGATCACTACAGTAATTATTGTAACACTTATTTTTGCATCAATTCCTCGGTGCTATTAAAGATTACTCACTATGTGAAACTATGATTTACGCGGTAAAGATGTAGCAGTTTTCACGCGGGTAATTATAGAAAGGTTAAATTATATCGGTTCTTACAATTGCAATTTCTTTTTAATTTTTAATTTTTATAATTTGCACATCTGAACTTACAAATCTGTAGTAATTTATCATTCACTGATAACAATTTGATTTTTTTTAATATGAAAATTGACAGTTGATTTATAAATAGGTATTAAACTAAGCGTAAAAGATATTTTTTAAATTACAAGTTCGTTGCCTTCGAAAGATTAATAATGTTATATATAGAGAGTAAATTGTTATAGATTTACAAGTTCAAGATATGAATAGTCAAAATTAAAAATAAGAGTGCAAATTGCAAGTATGGGATAATTTTAGTATGTACAGATGCAGGAAAAAAAAAAAAGCCTATAAAAAACAACCAATGAAGAATTTTGTTTTTGTTTTTTCTAGTAGGTAATGGGTTTCGAAATTATGAAGAAAATTTTTTAGATTTTAAACGTGGGATCAAGATTCTAAATTCCCTTTCTATCCATTGAGTTAGTCGCAAGAACATTATTTAGATATATACTACACTTAAATTTCTATATCAAAAGTTCTAAATTTCATTTTAAGATGCAAGAAAAAAGAAAAATTTTGCTCATTGGGAAATGAACAAATTATTACTACATATTAAGAGTGAGGGCATGGCTACTGTTCTTTCTACAGTGTGCTGACATTTTTGCCCCTCACTTGTAGTTGCTTTTTTCCATTTCTACCGTATCCAGACGGTTTTACAATTATTTTTTGGGTATAAAGATAGTTTTGCCCTTCGATTGTGGTTCTTTTTTCAGTGGTAACAGTGATATGATGATTTTGCCCTCGCTTTTATAGTGCATAGACATTTTTGCCCTTCGTTATAGCTGTTTTCTTAGGAACTTACAGTTGTCGGACATTTTTGCCCTTCTTATGTACGTTTAGACGAATCTGCCCTTTAAAATTAGTCTATGGTGTGTTGTGTGTGCAGTGTTTCGATGATTGCACCCTTATAAACCCTAAAATGTCATCTCTTTCTCTCTCGAATGTTCATTTCATATTTTTTTTTCCTTTCTCTACCTCGCCTTTTCTCGGCATTGTTCATCTTTTCTTTCTTCAGATCTCTCTTTCTTCACCTCTTTTCTGCACTATTCGTGCTTTCTTCTCTTCTAATGCTAATATGTTTTTGGTTTTTCAATTTGGTTTAAACCTTTTTTGTTCTGAATATTTCTTCTTTTTTCGATTTCTGGTTTGTATTGTTTGTTTGTTTTTTTTTCCTAACCGTAATTGTTTGTTTTTCTCATCTTCTACTGTACATCGATTTCCTTTTCTTTCTTTTTTTAACCTTAAATTTTAAAGATCAGATTTTGATTCATTGTTGCGTTGTGTTTTTGGTCACTTTGGCTTTTTCTTATTTTTAAATGATTTTTGTATTTTAATTTTTGATTTTTATTTTCATTTAGTTTTTGTTTTTTTTTTTTTTTTTTGTGTTTTGTGGTTTTTTTTTTTTGTTTTGTGTTTTTTTGTTTGTTTTGTTTATTTTTAAGTACTTTTATTGTTTTAGGCTTCTGCATGTATATAATCTGACAAAAATTTCATCTTTTTTTGGTTTTTTTTTTTTTTTTGGAAACGGTAAACAAATGAAAAAAAGGGGTCTATTTTTTTATTTTGTTATAATTTTTTTCATTGGACTTGGTTTTTTTCCCCTTCTTTTGAGTCTCAAGAAGGTCGCCAAGTCGAAGCAGATTTCGGTGGTTTCTAGTGGTGAGGAGTTGGTTGATAGGAAGTTGGTTTTGGAGATTTACAAGAGATTCGTCAAATGAACTCTATTGCCTAATACTAATATGTCACCATTTAGTTTACTATGTGTGTTTTTATTAATTTTTGGTTAATTGATCTCTTTTTTTTTTTTTCCTTGATTTCATTAAGATTGAGTTTGTTCAATGTTGAAAATTTGTTTGCCTTTTTTTGATGAGGGAAAAATTAGCTAATACATGATGTAAAACTCCTTGGTTGGGGAATTGTATAGTTTTGGAGTGGGACATCATTTCAAGTGAAAAATGAGGACTTTTAAAAGTGATAATCAGAGAATTTTAATAACAATTAATATTAGGTAAACTTGCTTTTGGTTAGATTATCTTTTAGACTATTGTATCAGAAAGTAACTTTTTGAAGCGACTCGTAAAGCATTCTAATAGTGATTAATTCAGAATCCAAATACTTTTCAAAGGTTTTTTTTTTTGGTGGTTGTGGGTCTTTGGTATTGATGGTGGAATACGATGGGTTTGTTGCTTTTTTTTTTTTTTTTTTTTTTTTTAATAATGTGTTTTTCATGGTATTGAGATTCTCAGAAATTTGAAAAGCACCTTGTTGGGTAGGTTTCAGATTAACCCAAAATAAAATTAAAAGTGAATCTCATATATAAGATTTACTTTTCTCAAAATGCATAAATTATAGTTCTTCTACCGCGCGAATATAAGAATCTTGCAGATTCTCATTCCAATCCTTAAGATTATTGCATTTCAAATGCATATCTACGAATCACAATACCAGATTGGATACGTTGTTCTAAATTTGTTTTGCTTTTATATATGTTGTTATTATTTTGTTATTGAATATATACCTTTAAGTGCATCCTAGAGCCATTCCATTGAAGATGTTATATGAAATATCTACAAATGATGGGGCATATTTGTTCTTTTTTTTTTTTTTTGTTAATAATTAAAAAGGTACTACACTTGAATATGCAAACACCATATGTGACAATGCAGCGGGGAAATTGCCAAAAAGAAGTAGGTAGATTTCCTGAGGAAAGAAGTACAAACAATGAATCTTGGTGCTTTTTTCGTTAATTATATATAAATTGATTTTTGCGTGTTCATTTTTAATATTAGTTATTTGACTATATGTATGCAGATATGAACGATAGAGTAATCATATGTGGACAACGTGGGGAGGCAGATCACTACAGTAATTATTGTAACACTTACTTTTGCATCAATCCCTCGGTGCTATTAAATATTACTCACTGTGTGAAACTATATGATATGCTCGGTAAAGATGTTGCAATTTTCACGTGGGTAATTATAGAAAGGCTAAATTATATTGGTGCTTACAATTGCAATTTTCTATGTACTTTTTAATTGTTATAATTTGCACATCTAAACTTACAAATTTATAGTAATTTATCATTAATTGATAACAATATTGATTTTTTTGATATGAAAATTGATCACAGTTGATTTCTATATAGGTAATAAACTAAGCGTAAAAGGTATTTTTTAATTACATGTTATTCTTCAAAAGATTAATAGTGTTAAATATAGAGAGTAAATTGTTATAGATTTGTAAGCTCAAGGTATATATAGTCAAAATTAAAAATAAAGGTGCAAATTACAATTATGGGATAACTTTAGTATATACAGATACAGGAAAAAAAAAAAAAAAAAAGCCTATAAAAAACAACAAATGAAGATTTTTTTTCTCTATTAGATAGTGAGTTTTGAACACTTAATAGAGAAAATTTTTTAGATTTTAAACGTGGGACCAAGGTTCTAAATTCCGTTTCTATCCGTTGAGTTATTCTTAACTCTTAAGGTGGCCGCCATTACAAGAACATTATTTAGATCTATACTACACTTAAATTTCTATATCAAAAGTTCTAAATTTCATTTTAAGACGCAAGAAAAAAGAAAAATTTTGCTCATTGAGAAATGAACAAATTGACAACTAAAGTAGCTAGTGCTGTGTAACTAATGAAATGTCACCGTACCAAGACCAATAATTTCAGATCAAAATGGAAATATACGAAGTAGTTCCTTCAATTTTTTTCACCACGTTGATTGTCTATTTTCTGTAATTGTATAACTTTGCACGGTTTATAGAATTAGGGGGAAAAAAAAGGCAAACGAATTCTAGTGGCGGGAATGATTTTACTAAAAGAAAGTAGTAGGTGAAAGCAACTTGACAAATTTAGGGTACCTTTTTTTTTTTTTTTTTTTAATTTCATTTTTCTTTTTTCTCATTTATTTATACTAGTAATTGTATCATTTGTTGTTATCAGTTAAGAATGCAAATTATGGTGTCCTTTCTTTTCTCTCATTTATTTATACAAATAATATATCATTTGTTATCATTTCCGAATGCAAATTATGGTGTCCTTTCTTTCATAATGTAATGTTTATGGTTAAGTGATGTACCTTTCTTGTTGAATAGATTATTTCTTTTTGATAAATTGCTAGTTGGTCCTTGATCTTTTTATGAAATTATGATTCAATCTCTAATCTTTTTTGTGACTAAATGATCCTTAAACTATTTATATGTGATGCCCTAGAAATTTATAAACTTGATTTCATGAATTATTATCATGGATTTCCTTCATCAATATACTTCTAATGAATTATTTTGATGAATAACAAATTTCAATATAATGAATGATTTTATATGTATTATCAATATGATGATATCGATGATCTAATAATGTTAAGTTTCTCTATTTGAATGAGAAATTATATATATATGTAGAAAATGAGTTGAATGACATAAATTAAAAAATTTATTCAAAAAATTTATTATGTTGTATTAAAGGGATAATAAATGTTAATTTTTGGAAAGGAACCACAACTATTATTAGTAGGTCAATTTGATAACCTTAGTATTTATTTTGGGCATATCAATATTTAAGTATTAAGAGTATGATTGGGAAAATTAATGTGTCACATAAGTAGGAGATGAATGGTTAACATTGATTAGGAGTAAATCCAAAATTGGAAGATTGATTAAGAATTGGGATTAGATTAGAAATTAATAGTATAGATTTCATATAAAAGGATCCTATAGGCAAATCAATGACCAAGTTTTGGATACTAAGTGACTAATGAGAGGTTAGATCAAGGATTAGTGTGGTGGATAATCAAATTGATAGATCAAAGATGATAACCCTTGATCAATGGATGGAAAATTGGAAGAAAGAAAAACAAAAATAAAAATGTGAGAGTTAGAGAGAGATCTGGATTTCTAGTCAAACAAGCAAAAGGAGGCTTGAATTAAGGTGAAAGTGGTATGTTGTGCATGCATACAAACACAAGTAAGAATTGGTATGGTTAATTTAGGTAAAGGGACCATTTATTTTCCACTTTGTAGAGCAAAATTTTCACACCAACCTTTCCCTCAAAATGGCGACAATCCAAGGAGGAAATCAGCCATCATTTTCCACTTTTATCCCTCAAAAGACAGCTCCATTTAATACATATATTGGCTGAAAATAAACCCTAACATCCCATTTCATTCTCACACAAATTAACCTAAAAAACCTAGCTTCTCTAGTCACCACCAAGCTAAAAAACCACTAACACTATTCTCTATCTACAACACCCGTCTAGCACCCTCCTCTCTCCATTTTCAAGTTCCAATGAACCTCGTTACTAAGTTTGAAGAAGTGTGAAGCGGAGGTAGATGATGTATTACTAGAGGTAATCTAGTAGTTCTTTTTGTGTTTTAGTCATTTTTAGATAACTAAAGCATGTTAGTTATAATCTTCAAGTACAAGTATGATTTATTTTTAAAAAGAAAAAAAAATTACATTTTTGAAATCAAACATAAAAAGTATTATTACATTAACTAAGGATAAGTAAGTTAGTTAACGATCCAAAAGGTCGGGTTGGTACATTATAATGGCATAATTTGAACCTTTTTACTAATAAAAGTTAATAATTGGATGCAATAGATAATATGTATAACATATATAAGTTGTATTATGTAAATTTTTTTTTTTCTTAATTACTCTTAAATAATAAATAATTGTGATTTTGGGAAATAGTAAGAAATAGCAGATTTTTACTAACTAATTGAATTTAGTAGCATATTTTTAAAATGGTGGAAGAAAATAGCATAATATCATATCTCAGAATTTTTTTTATTCTAGAAATTCCCTTGTTTGTATCTTCGTCTTCCATCTTCACGATCGTCGGACAAGTTTGCCTTTCTTCTCACGTCTGTAGAAGATCGAAGGCTGGATTTCTGACGGCTCGTCACGACAGTGTTGTGTTCTCATTAGCAACAGCTAGCGACGACGCTGGGCGTCCTCGCGCTTCCTTCACGAACCAGTTGCCACTACACGTCGCCATTGCCGTTGCCTGCTTACCGGATCTTGGGGCCTCGCCGGATTCACAGCCGAGCCGGGGAGAGGAAGAGTCATCGTCGTCGCCTATATGCCAGAACTCAGTGCCTCGTCGGATTCATAGTCCCACTAGGGAGAGGAAGAGTCGCCGTCGCTCACGGTCGCGATCTCTATTAGTGGATCGAGCTTCGCCGTTCTGTAAGTAGGTCGACGATGGTCGCGACGGTGTCGACTACTACTACTTGGAGAGGTCGCGATCAACAACGGTACAGGTAAAGCGAGATCGTGATTTTAACGTGATTCCGGCAGTTGCGCCAGGTCGGGAGAAACGATTCCGCCGTCTTGAGTCTCTGTCCAGGGGGAGTGGCGCACGGTGATTTCGCCTGAGACGGTGCCAGAGTGCACAGTGACGACAATGACGAGTAAGATCCGGGAGAGAGAATGGAGGGTTGTGGACATTTTGGGAATTTTAAAAAACTGAAATTCAAAATATGCTGTTATTTTCACTCTTTAAAAAATTATGCTATAATATTTCACATAATATGCCATTTTTCTCTTTCTCCCCATGATTTATTTGTTCGATTTTATAGTTTTATAATTATTTTATTGCTTGTTTTATATTATTATTAGGTTTCTTTTTTTTTTTTAATAGTTAAGGATAAATTACCCTTTTTATATTTTCTAGTTAGTCTATATAACCTCTTTAATATTTATTATTTGATTCATTGATTGAAATAAAAAACCCTCACTTTCTCTTGTTCAAAAATTGATTCTTAGTTTTCTATATGGTATCAGAGTCACCATCTTATAAATTTTATTAATCTTGTTGAAGAACATTTGTTTTCTGCAAAAGCTTTTGTTGATCGAATTCCTCGTTGATTTCTGCTGCGAGCACCAATGTTCATACACCCCCCATCCGTTGCCATCCGTACACGTCCACACACCCCCGTTCGTACATGTCCGTACATTTTTTCCCCCCCTCCCGGATTGTCTGTACAATCATTATTTGCTTCTATTTGCTCGTTTTTACATGTCTTGATTATTTTTTGTAGACATACAGACCACCTCAACCTAATCCTACAATGGCTTGCATCATCATTAGAGCCATTTATGTTCGAGAAGTTTTAGAAATTTCTTGCCGTAGAGTCACAAGCTACGTCTGCCTTATCCCAAATAAGTGTAACAACTTTAAAATTTACAATATTAATTCTCTTCCTAAATAGAGAATTAAATTGTAAATTTCACTATTAATAACATTTTTCTTTATTGGTGACGAGAAAATATAAATATGATGTTACTCTTATTTTTTATTTTTAATTTGGATTTTATGAAAATATTATGTGTGAAAATCCATTATATATATAATGAATGACTAATCGTAATGTTGTGATTTAAATAATTAAATTTTATGTCGTGCGAAGACTTACCTACTAAATTAAATTTAACAATCCTACTACAATATCAAAAAATTAAAAACAAAAAAAAAAAAGAAGGGGGAGGGGGGATGGATCGGGGAGTGCCCATGTACCCCTACCTAGTAGGTAATTACCCACTGGACAAGACAGTGGGCTAAGCCCACTGCCAAAAAAAAAAAAAATTCAAGGGGAGGAGTGTACGACAACCCTCCCCTTGCTCAGTGGGCCGCTGGTCCACTAAGACTCATGCAAGCAAGCAGTGAGCTACTTGTTTGCTGTCACTGGCATAGATTGGAAAAAAAAAAATTTTTTTCCTTTTTTCTTCAAAAATGGGTTGAACAAGAAGGGGAGGTTTTTGAGAATTCAAAATCCAGCCCCTAAATAAACAAAACAAAGATAACAAAACAAGAAAGAAAAATTGACTAAAATGTTAAATGATGGACTAATTAAATGACTACTCACTAAAACTACTTAGAAATATATGAAAAACCACCAAAACAACCTCCCAATATATCCTCTTCAGTTGAGCACGTTTTTGCAGAGATTTAAAATCCAAAAAAATTTCAATTTTTTAATCCACAATAAGGTTTGGTTATAAAATATTTTTAAGGTAAACCAAAAACTATTCTTTTTCTCCTTCATAAAAAGACCATACTAGTAAAGAAAAGTTTACTCTTTTTTAAGGGATAAACAAAAAATAGTCTTCATCTAGTTTCATCCACTCCAAGATCATTTTTTAACAAGAAGGAAGAGCCATTCCAACTGTTTTATAAGGTAAAAACCTCTACTTTCCACTTGTTTTCTAGAAAGAAAATTAACGTTTTAAAATTATTTTTATAGTGATATTTTATCTCCATTCCAGCCCCTACCTCAAGGATCCAAGAGTAAGCCTTTAAGAAGAGCTAAGAACCCACTACTTTTCTATGATGTAAATGACCTGTAAACTAGTGGTTTATCAAGTTCTTAATAATTTCTCTTTCAAAATGTGTTCTTACAAATATGAAAAAAAATCTTGGCATGGTAAATGGTTAAAATATTGTTTTACTACCTCATGAGATAATATATGTGCTTGTCATGGTTTAAAATGGCTAAAAAACATGATTTGTGTATAGAATTTGATGGAAAGTATGTTCATGTGATTTTTATGGTTATGTGATATGAAATGCGTATTGATATATGAAAATAAGAGATTATGATATGTTAATGTGTTATGCCCTCTATTTAATGGAAGTATGAATGATGAGAAAAATATTTTTGACAGCACAAATAGGCTAGAATAAGGATTAATGGCCATAAAGTACTAAAAAATAACATTTTTGGCATAAATGTTAATAAATTAGAAAAATGATATTCTGATAAGTGAGATTTTCATATTTATAAGGACAAAATGTTACTCTTGACATAAGCATTAAGAAGAACTCAAGTTTGGTCAGAAATAAAAATGTTAGAAATGACGATTTTATCCTCAAAGGGTAAAATCATAATTTCACCAACCTAGAGACATTATTTGACTCCAAAACTTTTCAATCATGATTAGAGACTTAAAATAGACCTTGTGTTAAATTTTGGTGATAAATAGATAAGAAATGACAAAAACACCATTTTGGGGTCAAAATATAAATATAGAAACATTTATGGTCAAAAATATAAATAATAAGAACTTGTCAAAAATGAGTCATGATCCTGTGAGAATACTTTATAAGGGCATTAAGTATAAAAAAGAAAAAAAATACATGAACCAAAGTGTATTGGGAACTAGTTGGAGCTAAATAAAGACTAAAATACAAAAATAAATAAATAATGGGTCAAATTATTAAATCTGCTTAGACTATAATTAGACAGAATCTTTGTCACCCTTAAAACATTATATTAAGTGAAATAAATATAAGAAATAATATGATTTATATTATAATCAAATGTATGGCTTTAAAAGACACATAAGGGATTAAATGTAATACTTTTATTTGATTGTGTTTAGAAATGTAATAAGTTATGAAAGCCATTTTGAGGGATTATGGGCACTGTAAACATTATTTTAAAGCTCTAGGATAAATTTTTAAAAGCTATCCAATAAGTCTAGATTAAAAAGGGTATGTCTAATGACAACATTGAAATTATGTCAAACTAAGGGGTAAAATAGTAATTTGATAAGGAGAACATTTTGGGTTGTACGTAGAGGTTTTGTGGACCTATAAAACTGCAGTAGAGATTACTAAAAGTTAAGGTCAAAAGATTTAATAAGTTTAAATTTTAAAAATGCTTGAATAACCAAAATAAGGGTAAATTGGTAAATTAGTATCGGAGGGCTCGGTGGTAAAAAATGAACTAGCCACTAGGCTTGCTGAGATGCCATGTAATTTTTGACCAAAACTTAATAAAGACAACAAAGTTTAATGGGGTCTTAACGGGTCCAAAACAATAATAAAGTCAAAGCACTATTTAAAAATAATATAAGCTAATTACAAGTAATTTGGTCGTAATATATCCAATAATAATAATAAAGCCAAAATACTATTTGAAAATAATAAAGTCAAAACACTATTTGAAAATAATTTAAACTAATTACAAGTAATTGGGTCGCAATAGATCCAATAAGTCCACAACCTACAAAAATGACCCAATATGATGTTGGGATACTATGGTTGTCCATGATCACCTAATGGACCCAAATATAAATAAAGTAGAATTAAGTAAAATAATAAATAAGTAATTAAGTATTAAATGATTAACTCACTAATGGATTAATAATTAATGAATTTAGTATTTAAAATTAATTAATTATTGATTAAGAATTTAATTTTTGATAATTATTTAATTAATAATTAAGAATATTATTCAAAAAAAAACTAAGAGACAAATTAATAATTAAATTAAAATTAATTATTGATTAAGAAAACATGTGTTCATAATCGAAAATGATTCAAAAGCTTTACGCTAACTGTCGGATGTCAATTTAAAATTAGGACACCGCATCAACTTGAGGGTAAAGCCAGAAACGATCTACGTAGATAGACAATTACGTGATTTTTTTTGTAAGTATAGATCCTACCTACGGTGTGGTTATTTATGTGATATGCACAATGTGAGTTCGATGTTTATTTTTGATGATATGATATGATGCCATGATGACATGATTATTTACATGCTTTACGAAATATGATATGATGACGTGTTGATTTACACGCTTTACTAAAATATGCTATGATGATGTGTTTACATACACGTTTTTTGAATATGCCATTCTTGTATGCTCACCATATGGCTTGATATTTAAGAAAGTGAAATAAATGATATGCTGTATCAATCTTCGACTGAATAAGAGGATATTCATCTTTAGCCAAATGGGAGACAATAGCAATCTCCGACTGAATGAAAAGACATTCACTTCCGGCCAAATGGGAGATAATAATGACCCATGAAGTTAAAGTTTGGAACTTGGATGTTGACGGATTGGGTCACTCCCCCGTCCTCCCCATTTAAGGTCGCACACACCCCAATACGAGCATAAGGGCCTATAAAATGTTGAATGAATAATAATTACATAATTTGCCATGCATTTGCAATTGTATGCATTTGTGGGATTGCATGTCTATGTTTACTGAGTTTATCTCACCCTTTTAAGTTTCCCACTGTAGATAATTCAGGCAAATTGCCTATGACATATTAAGCATTGATGGATTGACGGTGCGGATACGTGATGGGTTAAAGTATGATGGGTTCTATGAATGCCACCCGTATTTTTATATTCCACACATGTTTTTAAAGATTTATTAAATGTTGTTTTGATAATAATATACTCTAATACTCACCTATGAAAGACTTAATTAGACATTGATATGACTAAATTTGAAAAGTTATGTTAGTATGTTTTGTTTAAACTAATTCTAATTATTATGGATTTTAAAGAATCAATTATTTTTAAATAATGTTTAAAAAAATTCTCTGAAATTTTAAGGGTCTAGAAATGAACTAGTAATGATTTTAAATAAGATGAAAAACTAAGTAAGCAAGTTTTTAAATGACGGCCTTGAGAGGTTGGGTCGTCACAATAGGTTTGTCATCCTTCAGTCATTCAGGTATATCTTCCTCCTTGTGAGTCTTAAATTCTGGAGCTTCTCATCATATGTCCCCTAATCTATCATCTTTTACTTCTTTTTTTCCTAATTCTTCTGCGTAAATTATGACTGTTAATGGTACTCCTATACCATTAGTAGGCGTTGGTTTGATTGTCGCACCTTATATGCCTCTTTTTAATGTTTATCACATTTCTAGTCTTATTTTAAATCTTGTCTCTATTAGTCAATTGTGTGAGTTAGGATACTTAGTTTCTTTTTCTTCTTCTACTTGTTATGTGCAAGATCCGCAATCTCAGAAGTTGATTGGGAAAGGTCGTAGGCAGGGGTACTTAATGTGATGCCCTAGAAATTCATAAATTTGATTCATGAATTATCATTATGGATTTTTTTTTCATTAATATGCTTCTAATAAATTATTTTAATGAATATTAAATTTTGAAATCATGAATGATAGTATATGTATCATCGGTGTGATGATATCGATGATTTAACAATATTGAATTTCTCTATTTAAATGAGAAATTTTAAATACATAAAAGATGAGTTGAACGACATATAAATTTATACGAAAAATTTATTATGCTGTATTAGAGGGGTAATGTTAAATTTGAGAAGAACCCCGATTTTTATTAGTAGGTCGATTTAATGATCTTCGTATTTATTTTGATCATAATAATAGTTAAACTTTGAGAGCATGATTGAGAATTAATGTGTCATATAGATAGAAGATGAATTATTAGTACTTATTCTTAGGAAATCCAAAGGTGGAAGATTGATCAAGAATTGTGCTTGATTTGAAATAAATGGTGTAGATTTGTTGCTAGAGAATCCTAGGCAAATTAATGGCCAAATTTTGGATAATAAATGACCAATGAGAACTTAGGGTAAGGATAGGTGTGATGGAAGATCCAATGAATGAGAATAAAGATGACAACTTTGGATCAATGGTGGAAATTGAAAGAAAGAAAAACAAAATAAAGTTGACTAGAGTAAGGGGGATCGGTTTTTGAGTCTCAAAGCAAGGGGAAATGTGAACAAATGAGAAAAGAAGAAAGTGGTGCATGCATGCAACCACATGTAAGAGATAACATGGTTTATTTTGGCAAATTGACCTAAGGAAAAGACAAGTGAAAGTGACCATTTGTCTCCACTTTGTTGAACCAAATTTCACCCCAAAAACCCTCTTGGAAGTGGCAGCAATGCAGGGGTTGATTCAGCCAAAAATTTTCAATTTTACCCCCCAAAAGACAGCTCCCCTTAAGGTAAAAGTTGGCTGAAAATTAGCCCCTAACACTTCATTTTGCTCTCACACAAGTTAAGCTCATAAACCCTAACTCTTTAGCCACCACCAAGCTCAAAACAAAAAAAAAAATCACCAACTCTATTCTCCATCTCCAACACCCCTCAAGCACCCCCTCCTACCATTTTCAAGCTCTAAGAAAGCCCCGTCACCAAGATCGAAGAAGTGAGAAACGGAGTTAGATGATGTTTTACTAGAGGTAACCTAGTGTTATTCATCGTGTTTTAGTCTTTTTGGATAACTAAAGCATGATGTTTAGTTATGATCTTAATGTTAGACTTCTTCTTATCTAGGAAAAAGTTTTGGAAGAACTTGGGAGGTTCGAGATCTTAAAGGATCCTCAGAACATTTCGGTAAGATCTATGAACCTTGTTGAAGTTTACAGCTATTGTGATGATATAGCATGCATTAAAAACTTTGGTATGAAAAATAAATTATATATTAAGATTCTACAGAGATAAGCTTCATTTTAGACTTTGGAATCACTTGATTTGCTTTTATATGTCCAAAGTTATGTGCATTTGAAGTTGTGACACAAAACTAGAGAGAAAATGAACCTCTGAGTCACAGCATAGCCACGGGTTTATTGTACTCTGAACTCTTTAGACTCAAAATTTTGGATTATAAGTTAGAGAACTAAAAACTATATTCTTTAAGCTTTCCAACAAGGTATCATACGCTTTGAACGGATAAATGTGCAATTTTTGATCAATTTTAAAAGTTTGGACTACAAACCGAAAATCCTTGCTGGAAACCTGTACTAGCCATGGGTTTTGTAGATTTTGAATTAGTAAACCATAATTTTTTATAAAACTGTTTTTATTATACAAAATAGACATTATAAGCTTTCCAGTGACATATCTTTTGTCTTATTTGGACTTATAAGTAAATTGTTATGATTTTTCTAATCTTACCCATGAATCTGGACTTGTGGTACAAATGCGGGATCAATAGTGACAAAATCTAAGTTTGTGGTGTGAAATGCTCAAGTACTAAATAAAATAACTTTACCACTGTAAAGTAGACACCTTAAGCTTCAAGATGAGATATCATGTGTTTAAAACAGATATGTACATAAATTTTAATAAATCCCTTAAGATTGTATTGTAGTCTGGTATTCTGAGATTTTAACATAAGACACTTAGGAAAACGTCTACATTAATATTTACAGTGCTTGAAATCTTAGAAAAAAAAAATTAAAAAAACAAAAACTAGATGTTTCAAGCTTTCCAGCAAGTCATCAAGTGTCCAAAACCGAATTATACTCAAATCTAAATAAATCTTACAAGTTAAAATCATACACCGATAAAATAATTAAACATTAAAATGTGACATAAGGGTAAGTCATAACATATGAATATATCTAGTTATGAAATGAGTTGATTTTAAGTGTATGACCAAATAATGTGAAAAACCCTAATTTCATAGAATTAAATCACAAGTTTTAATGGGCTAAGATAGAGTATACTAGATGGTTACTTGGCATATACCAAAGGATTACCTTAGCCCAACTAAATGAATATAACTAAGGGATTGGACTAGCCCAATGATAATAGAGGAGTATACCCTTAGGTGACTCCTTGTCACCTTGATTGATTGATTAATTAATTAATTAATTAATTAATAATAACCAAATGTGATTAATAAAGAAATTAATTAATTGATTGATTAATAATTAATTAATTAATTATAAGAGTTAGTATGTGATAATCAAGATTATTATGTTGAATAACTACATAATTATAATATGTGATTAATTAGAGATTAATTAATCATTAAGCATTAATATTAATATAATCATCAAAATAACTATGGATGATTAATTAGAGATTAATCAAACATTAATCTTTAGATTAATTAAATTATTAATTAATAATTAGTACATGAGATAGAATATTTAAATAACATAATTAAATTATTAACAAGATAATAAGTCAATTAAAATTATATAATTTAATTATAATTACTCAATTAAATAAAGTAATAATTAACTATTACTTAATTAAGTAGTTAATCAATTAATTAATCAATTGCTTAATTAATTAATCAAAATAATTAATTAAATTAAATTAATTAAATAATAATAGAAAATGATTTTAATACTTAATAATTAATAAAAATTAATTATTAAGGTTAATTATTATATAAGTAAATTAAGTTCACTATAGTTTATAAAATAATTGAATAATTGAATAAAGTAATATAACTATGATTCTATCTAATAATGAGATATTGTTAAATCAGGATAATTTCTCAAATTTGCACAGTAGGAGATACAACTCCGGAACTTTAAGCACATAAGACAAGTAAGTACAAACCTCACCTACAGCATGGAACAAAATGTTTTCTTTATTAATGCTCTACGTTCGCTATGACTTGACTTGATGATTTAATGAGCATATGAATTATACGTATTGTTTTGATTAAGTAATTAATGTGCATAATTCCTCTTGCATCGACATGATGGCATGCCTCACAGATATGTATACCATGATGATAGATGTATAGTGACATGTAAATCTACACATTATCACAATTAATAAGAATTAGGCAAATAAAAGATAGGATTAAGTATCGTACCAACCTCCAATTAGTGAGAAGATATGATAAGAACGAAAGTTATAAGATATGACCTTAGAGGCTGTTAGAAAGTCACTCCCCTAACTCCCCATTGGTTGCGTGCATATGGGTTCGACATAGGGGCCCTTAAGTAGATAAGATATGTATATAATGAAGCATAAATGAACACACATATTCATATGCACTTTTAAACATTCTTGATGTTACGTGTGATGATACGATTTTGTGAAAATGTTTTTGAGATATTGTTTATACTTGCTGAGCGAAAGCTCATACTTGTGTGTTCGTACTGTAGGTAACGCAGGTAAGCAGCCCGCTACTTAGATATTTCATAGACTGACAAAGCTGTGTGGCGACGATAAAGGAAGGGAGTGGAATACTACCACGAATTTTAATTTCCGCATTTAGACTTCTTATATTATTTTTTATCGCCCATATTTATAGCTATTGTAGATGTCGGATTGCTACAGTCAAAAATTTAACGGAAATTAGTGAGACTAAATTAAATAATAGACTGGGCCCTTGACAATCGTTGATGAAATTCATAAAGCATACCGGAGAACAAAGTGTTTATATCAGAAAAGAGAATGAAAATAAATGCTTGAATCTGAAAATAAACATAAAGTAAATGAACACCAAAATTTAAAGAGGTTCGCCCGAAGGTGATGCTACGTCCTCTGAGATAATTATATTACTGTTCGTAGGTCTCTTTTACAGTACAAGAGATTATGATATTTCTGGAAAAATTCTAGCAGAGTGAGAGTATGAAAGGATTTTGGCAGCGTAGGAGTATTTTCCGATCAAGATCCTCTATGAAGGAGGGGTCTTCCTTTATTTATAGAGGAAGGATCCCAGTCTGAATCCGAAATTCTGGTGGGCGGTTATCGTTCTGACTTTATGGGACACGTGTCGAAAGACAAGTCGTGCAGTTGATTTCGACAGTTACCAGAATGAATCGTGGGTTCAGCGGTTGAAATATAATACTCATATCATCGGTTATTGTAAATGATATGACATGTCATCGATAAGCATGAGTCTGGTGGCTAAGGGATTTTTCCCTTGAAAAGCCATTTCGCAGGGTCGAACGACGAACAGTCGATAAAAGATGAACGTTCGACGAATGGTTCCATCGATCGTTGTTCATTGTTCGTATGAACGGTCAAGTCCAATGTTCGATCACATACTGAAATTTGAATGATATCGTGTGGAAGGCAGATTGGGTCCAGCCCAGTTAATCGAACGATGGATGGATGTCGATGAGTAGGTCCATAACTTGGGCATGGCCCAAATGTAATTCATCAGAGAATCGAACGTCCGTTTGATATACATCCAAGACTAACGGTACAATGGGAAGACGAAATCTAACCCCAACAACTATGTTCTAATGTTTTAGTACTACTAAACCAGTATGAGCACTCTACTAAAAAAGACTTTAGACTCTTTCATTTTAATTTATATGAAATTATAGTTTTTAAAATATTATCTAATTACAAAATTGAATAGGATATTTATCATCTAGAAGTTTCTATTTCCTTCAGTTAAAAGTTGTACTAAATTTAGTTCATAGTGCGAATATAGTTTATAAATTTTTTTTTTTTTTTTTTGTATTTTCAGAACCAAATGTAATTAAATGTTAAGATTAAATTAAATAAGAATAAATAAGCTAGTTAACGGTCCGCAAAGTCAGATCGTTACACTTAATGTTTTGGATGAGCTCAAAGTATCAAAAGTTGCAGCTTTTAGTGTAGACTTGTCATCCTTTCGTCTGAGTCATTCGTCTTCTGATTTTTATTTATGGCATTTTTGTCTTGATCATGTTTCAATGTCTCATTTACAGTTCTTAGCTTTTACAGGAACATTAGACAATTTAAAAACTCGTGATATTTCTGATTGTAGTGCTTACAAACTAATAAAATTTTATGCTTTACCTTTTTGTAAAAGTCTTTCTTTTTCTCTTGCACCATTTGATCTAGTTTATTCTGATGTGTGGAGACCTTTTTCTGTGCTCACAAAAGAGGGGTTGTGATATTATGTTTCGTTTATTGATGACTGCACTTGATATTGTTGGTTTTATCTTATGAAGCATCGTTCTGATTTTCTTACTATTTTAATTACTTTCAGAGCTCTTGTAAAAACTAAACATTTGACTATCATAAAGTGTTTTCGTTGTGATTTGGGAGAAAAATATACTTCTAATGATTTTTATAATTTACTTGCTTCTGATGGAACAGTTCACTAAAATTCTTGTACAGACACTTCGAAACAAAATGGTGTTGCTGAAAGGAAACATAGGCATCTTGTTTAAACTGCTTGTTCTCTTTTGTTGTTTGCCAGTATGACTAGTGAATTTTGGGAAGAAGCAATTCTTACTACTGCTCATTTGATTAATAGAATTCCAACCTCCCATAATTCAGGTCTATAACAATTTGAAAAGTTGTATGGATATGCTCTTGATTATTCTTACTTACGTGTTTTTGGTTCCACCTATTTTGTTTTTCGTCCTCATGTCGAGTGTAGTAAATTGTCATTGCAGTCAGTTATGTGCGTCTTTTTGGGTTATGGTGTAGGTCAAAAAGGATATCATGTTTTTGATCCAGTTAGTCAAAAATTATATGTTTCTCATTATGTTGTGTTTCTTTAACATGTCCCATTCTTTTCTATTCATGTTAGTTCTTGTAAGCGACCAAGTCTGATCTTATATATATATTGATCCTTTCACTCTTTACATTGACACAGTCCCACAAATTGTTTCACAAGCACCTCTCTCCAGTTTCAAGTAATGTTTCTTACAGAGTTCCACTGATAGCTCAGTAGATTTTGGTACTTTGACTCCTGATGCTACCATTGTTCCGTCTCCTCCTACGGCTGCCCAATCACCTCCTGAGATTGTGGCTTATCCACCTCTTCTTCATTACTCTACGAGTTCTCGTAAGTCTACTAAGCTACCAGATTTTTCTTACTCTTGTTATTCTAGCTCATTCACTTCATTTTTAGCTTCTATTCATTGTCTTTTTGAGCCATTATCCTACAGAGAGACCGTTTGTGATCCATTTTGGTACAGAATGCTATGACTGAAGAACTTACTGTTTTGCATCAGGCAGATACGTGGGACTTGGTACTATTATCAATAAGTAAACGAGCAATTGGTTCTCATTTGGGTCTATAAAATCAAAACCAAGTCTGATGGTTCTATTGACAGATACAAAGCTCAATTTGTTGCTAAAGGTTACTCTTAAGAGTTATAGTACGGATTATGAAGAGATTTTCACTCTAGTTGCAAAAATGACTACAATTCGTACACTCTTATTGCAGTTGCCTCTATTCGTCAATGGCATATATCTTAGATGGATATTAAACATGCCTTTCAGAAATGCTAATCTTCATGAAGAAGTTTATATGGTATCTCTTCTTGGTATTTCTCATCAACTTGGTGAAGTCTGTCAGCATAGAAAAACTCTTTATGATCTTAAACAAGCACCTCGAGCCCGGTTTAAGAAGTTCTCTATGGTGATTACTTCGCTTGGCTTTCATTCTAGTCATCATGAATTAGCTTTGTTTGTCAAATATACTAGTATTGGTCGTATTCATCTGTCTTTATATGTTGATGATATGAACTTTTTACTGGTAATAATGTTGATGGGATTGTAACACTCAAAATTGAATTAGCTCATTGTTTTGCTATGAAAGATATGCACTCACTACGTTATTTTCTGGGCATTGAGGTCGCATCTTTTTCCGAAAGGTTATCTTCTCTCCCAATCAAAGTATATAATTGACATATTTGAGCATGCACGTCTTACTAATAGTAAGATTGTTGATATACCTCTTGAGACTAATGCTCAGCACTATCCTTTTACTGGTTTTTTGTCGAATCCTAGTTTATACCGCATTATTTTCGGTAGCTTGGTTTATCTCACTATCACTCGACCAGATATTACACATGCAGTTCATGTAGTTAGCCAATTTGTCACTGCAACTACCACAGTTTATTGGGCATCAGTTCTTCGCATTTTGAGGTTTCTTCAGGGCACTTAGTTTCATATTCTTTTACTTCCATCTACTTCATCCTTCGAGCGACGTTTTTACTCTAATGTTGATTGGGCTAGAAATCTGACAGATCGTAAGTCCATCACTAGACTTCTGTATCTTTTTGAACGCAACTCTCTTATTTCTTGGAAGAGTGAAAAGCAAAACGTTATTTCTCGATCCTTCACCAAAGTAAAATATCGTGCCATGACTTCTATTATTTGTGAGATAGTTTGGTTACGTTGGTTGCTTGGCAGATATGAGTGTTTTTCTTTATTAGCCTACTCTCTTATATATGATAATCAGAGTGTTATTCAGATTGTTCTATAATTCAGTAGTCCATAAGAGGACCAAATCTATTGAAATTGATTGTCATGTCACTCGACATCACTATCAACTTAACACCATCGTATTGCCTTTCGTTTTTCTTCCATACACATTATTGACATAATTACCAAGACATTTTCCATTTCGTGTTTTCATTTCTTATTTGACAAACTCTCAATGCTACTTACGGCAGCATCATAAGTTTGAGGGGATGTTAGATTGTATGGTTTTATAATTATTTTATTACTTGTTTCCTATTATTATTAAGGTTCATTTTTTTAAGAGTTAAGGGTATATTAATCTTTTTTATATTTTCTAGTTAGCCGATGTAAATCTCTTTTGAAATATTATTTTAGTTCATTGATCGGAATAAAAACCCAAACTTTCTCTTATTCCCAAATTGATTCTTGCTTTTCTACATCATAACATATATATATATATATATATATTTTTTTTTTAATCAAATTTGCACACATGTTAACGCAAATGCCCGTTCCGCATTCTTTTAAATAATTTAAAGACCTTTTACTCAAGAAAAAAGTTAGGAACCAAATTACTTCAGCAGGAAGTGACCATTTGACTATTAGATATTTTGAAGATTCCATCTTTATATCAACACTAACGCACCCACCAAACCATATCTCTCGATTTCTGGAGAAAAACAATCAAATCTGTAGTGGACACCGAAAAGATCGTTCAGATCCAAACGACCCAGAATAGGAAAAACATGGAAGAACGTAGTGGTCCTTACCACCCGCTTCAAGACGGCGACGCCATTTCCATCGACGACTCTCGCCTGAACCAGCTCGGTTACAAGCAAGAGCTCCGCCGCAGCCTCTCGTACGCTTCGCCTACTTCATTTCTTCTCTTCGGCGTTTTTACGAACAGTTGGTGGTCAATAGCTGTACCATCATAATGTTGAGATCTTGATTGAAAATTTATCTTCTGATGATAAAATATGCAAATGGGTTTTGAGTTTCAGGGCGATATCGAACTTCTCTGTGTCGTTCTCGATCGTGTCGGTTCTGACGGGTCTGAACACGACGTATGGAATGGGGTTGACGTACGGTGGGCCTGTGACAATGGTGTACGGATGGCCAATAGTGGGGGCGATGACCATGACGGTGGGGATGTCAATGGCGGAGATTTGCTCTGCTTTTCCGACTTCCGGTGGACTCTACTTCTGGAGCGCCATGCTCAGCGGCGACCGATGGGGTCCTTTTGCCTCCTGGATCACGGGCTGGTACGCTTCTCTTGCCCCCCTTTTCTTTTATTGGTAAATTTTCCTTTCTTTTTCCTTTTTTTTTTTTGGGCTAAATTTTTCTTTTCTTTCTTCAAGTAAAAAATTTCCTTTTCTTGTCTTGTTTATCATTTATGTGCAATGTGCAGAAATGTTTTGTGCAACCTGATAAATTCTAATACCGAAAGAGGAAAAAGAAATTGATCAAATTCATATTGAAATTTTGTTTTGTTTTGTTCTGTCTCTTTTCTTTTCGTTTCTTTTTTCCTTTTTTTTTTTTTTTAAGTGATGATTAGGGGATGACCTTTGATTCTTTGTATGTTTAGTACTGTTTTCTTTTAGCTTTCTTTCTATGCTCAAAAATTGGGAGGGAGTCGTATCTTCTAACTTGATCTAAAAGGCTAAAATTCTTCTATTTACAACTTACTAGCTCAATATTTATTTTAGGGTAAATTTGTCTTTCAGTTATATATCACATCAGTAGAGTTCATTTTTAAGCCATCCTAATATAATCAAACGGTTAAAATGTTACTTACACCTGATTATTATAATATACATTAACTCATAATATTATATATTAAAAATAAAAAATAGAAATTCAAGAAAATTCAAAAAAACCATTAAAAAAAAAAGGGAGAATGAGTTATATAACATATTTGATATAAGGTTTTAAAATTATAGCATAATTGAAACTAATATAACCGAGTCGCATAATTGAAATTAATTACACACTAAAATACCAAAATTACCATATCTTTTTTTTTCCCCCCAAATCCAAACTCCACTTTTCTCTCTCCCTACCTTCTCTCTCCTCTACCTCCGATCTCTCTCTTCGAGTCCCACTCTGTCCTTCGCCTCTTCTTCTTGCCGTTCCAGTCGCCGTCACGAGCCCGAAGGATCATCGCCTGTTCGGGATAGTCACCATGCGAGCATGGAGAGATCATCGTCATTGTCGTGAGCTCGAACAAATCCTCACCTTCGCGAGCATGAATAGATCCTCGCTGTTTCACCACACATCTGCTCTTCGCTGGTCGGAGATCGTTGTAGTTCACGAAGCACCGTCATCGCCGTTGGGAGAATCACAAAAAGGAGTCGCGACCGAATCTTCTTCACAGATCTTCTCTCATCGCCGAAGGCGAATGTGGTCTTATTTAACAAATCCCCGCTGCCACCTGATCGTTCGACATCGTCGGCACCGTCTCAAGATTGCGTCTGTGTCTTCTTCTCTGACTACTCCTCCACTAGAGGCGATGGTTGTTGTAGATCTGAAAACCAGATTTGGTTTGGGGTGGTTTTAAAATTTCTGTAAAATTTGGGTATTTTAGAAAATTATAATAAATAATATATCTTCACTGGTAAATCATATTTTTATCAAGTAAATACGAAAAATAGGATTATCATTAGATTTCAGATTTAGGAAATTAAAAATATAAAGAAAAATGAAATTTTACTGTAAATATTTATATTACTCCGTAAGTACTAAATTTATTGTATACTTAAAACTTATAAATATTGTGTAAACACAGGAAATATTCAGATTTACTAGTAAATACTATATACTATCGGATTTCCTAATAAATCTAGTATATTGTCACATATATTAACTAATCTGGTGTATATATTGGTGGATTTACGAATAAATATTAGACTTAGTCATATTATTAGATCTTATATTTATTAATATTGGATTTATTGTCAAATGCAATAATTAGTACCGGATTTATTAGTAAATTCAGGTATTGATTAATAGATCTGGTATTTACTAAATGAGTAAATCTAATTATTTACAAGTAAATATCAGTTTTACTAATACAAATTTATGAATAAATATTAGATGATTTAGTAAATATGATTATATCCAAGTAAATACCGGTATTTACTAATACGATTTTATTAACAAATACCATTTTTAAATAATGTACTTATCAGTTAAAAAAAAAAAGAACTATATGAATTTATTCTAATTAAAATTAAAAGAGTGTAAATATTTAGATTCACATGATAAATATGATATTTATCATGTAAGTAAAAAAAACTGAACATAAAACAAACATCAGATTTATTAGCAAATCCTTAGATTTACTAATAAATACATAAATTTTCTAGTAAATACATGATTATTTACTAGATTTATGGGTAAATATTCGTATGAATTATTTTAATTAAAATTAAGTAGTATAAATATTTAGATTTACATGATAAATACCATATTTACCTATAATTATAATTTTTTCCTATAATTTATTTAAAAAAAGAAAAAAAAAAAAAAAAAAAGAAGATTTGGACCTTACAACCTGACAAATCATTAGTTTCCTTAATTTGTTTAATAGGAAGTTAGTAACCAAACAAAGTAGACTCCCTATCCTAATAATAATAATAAAAATAATATAACAATACTAAACTTAATTATTATTATTATAAATATAAATATATTGAAAATTGGATTCATTCCCGTCGTGATTTATCTCTTTCACACCAGGCGAGTTCAATGCGGGACCCACCCCGTGGCGCATGAATCACCATTTTGGGGCTTTTGAAAGGGATTCATGCCTTGGTTGAGTTTTGCCACAGAAAAAAAAAAAAAATCTATATTGCTTATGGCGTCATAACATATCATTATATAATATTTATTTGATAATCTATACCGTTAAGTTATTGACCGATAATCACCACGATACCAATCGATATCTAAGAGGATACCAACCACCAGCCGACATTCACCAGTTGATTACATACTAGAAACTACTGGTGACTTGATGTTTACTGGCTGGTTACTAACTGGTAATCGTACCCCGTCTGTTATATACCAATAGATAACCACCTCGGCAACTAGTTAGTGGTTACTAACGGGTAACCGTTGAATCCGTTGAATTTTTCAAAATTTGTTACTGGAATACGGAAAAAAAAAAATCACAAAACTAGAAAAATCACTCTCAAGAACGTAATTCAGAAAAAAAAAAATAATAATAAAATCAGCAGAAAAGTTTTAAAAATAGATCCGGCCTTGTAACAGATTAGATCAACAGCTTAGTCCAAAATCTACTTGAGTTTTGCTACAGCGACTGCGGACCCGCACCTCGTTCTTGGACTTGCGATGGTGGTTTGACGAAGACAATTCTGGCCATAAGAGTTACATCGATGATCGCAGTGGGGAGAGAGAGAGAGAGAGAGAAAGAAGGAGAAACAAAGACAGAAATAAAGCGAAGAGGGGAAAAAAAACGTTAGTTTTCTTTGGGGTATTTTGGTTTACCCGGTTAATTTTATTACATCATTGCTTACATCATTATGGTTCGGTTAATTAGGTTATTTTGGGTTTGTTACATTGGTCCTTCAAATTAGCGAGGTTCATTTGAGTTTTCTGGACTTTCTTTTATAGAAAAAGATTGGGACAATTATACCACCACAGTGTAAATTCAATTTTGCCATAATCTTTAAAACTATAGCAAAACATATCATAATGATGTATGTAATGACATAATAAATTAAATTAAGTATAGCAAAGTCGTTGTCGTCAGACGCCTGCCACACTTGACATCTTCCCTCGCATCGCGGTGGATGTAGAGATCTCACTGATCGTCCCTCACATTGTGGTGGCTACGGAGATCTCCCGTAAGATTTGAAGTTGCCGATCTGATTTGCGAGGAGGCTACAATCTGATCTGCTTCACCTTCTTCCCTCGTGTTGCGGTGGTTGAGAAGATCTCCAACAAGATCTTTGACGAGGTCACAATAAGAGTCGTTTATTTATTTTTCTATTTGATTTGTTTTGAATTTTGTTCTTGAGAGGGATTTTTGTGGCTTCCTTTGTTTTTTGTGATTTTTCTAGTACTTCGGTGAGAAAATTTGACCGATATCGATGGCTACTGATATCATGATAGTTATAAGTGGGTAACCGTCAACCTACACGGTATCATAGTAGTTACCAGTGCGTAACCACAAGCCAGATGATATCATGATGGTTATTGATTGGTTATCGGTCAGTATTATAATGATTACCGATTAGTTATTGGTTGGTGGCCATCAGTGGAAGAATCTAGTGGTTACTGATCAGTGGCCGCTTGTAGGATTATAAACAATGGATACTAGTGGTTACTGCTCGATATCACAGTGGATACCAGTCGTTAACTAGCTAGTAACCAACCGGCGATGGTGATCATCAGTTGGTATCAGGGTGGATACTGGATGATAACCAGTCAGTGACCTTTTGCTGCCTCAGTAGTTGGCCGAGTAGCTTATGAATCCCTTTTCAGTGCAGATGAAAAAATTTGCTGTTTAGCTTGGGACTAGGGCTTGTGATCCTTATCTTAACGATAGAACAATAAATAACAAAGGAGCTCTCCTATCCTAGGCAAGCAGCGGAGTCTTAGACCCTTGCTTTAATGGAAGACGGGATGGGTTCCTTCTGATCCTAAGCTGTGAACTATGTTTTCAAGCTCGGGTTTTTGGAAGAAGGAGAATAAACGAAGAAGAAATTAAAAAAATTTCTTCTTCTATGTTTTGGTTCATAGCCTCTGAATCAATATGGCATTTTATTGTTGGCTTAGGCATTTTTGCTTTCTTTCTTTCTTTCTTTTTTTTCATTCTTTTACAATGATGAAGTGCATAGTTGAATTTTTTCTTTCTTATTTATTTATTTATTTAGTAAAAGAGGGTTATAGATGTAGAGGTTTAGTTTATCTAAGGTAACTTTAAGGATAGATGCATTTTCATGTGATATATGGAATCTATTACGAAAATAAATTATCTATGTACCTCAACCTACACGATAGAAGGGACTACTAATCCACCTAAACAACCCTTCTCAAACTCAAATACTCTTTCTTTCTTTCTGTTTCATTCTTTTACAATGAAGTGCATGGTTGACTTTCTTTTTTTCTTCTTTTTCTCTTCTTCTTTTTATTTATTTATTTATTTTTTATAAATAGTAAAAGAGGGTTAGAAAAGTAAAAGTTGACATATTTAGATAATCTTCATGGTTGATATCTTCTCACATGATATATATAAATCTCTTACAAAATATATTATTTATATATCTTAATTAATATAGTGGGATGATTTGAATTTAAATATTTTACGAAAAGGACTGACCTTTTATTTCTTATTAGTTGAATTAGCATGTATATTTTGGACGGTTGCAGTCCGATAATTTGTCGTGTAAACGAGTTTTGTCATTTTGTTCACGTGCCAATTTGGAAAAGTCAGGAAGAAAAAAAAAAAAAGAAAAAAGAAAAAGAAAGAAAGAAAGAGCAATAGTATTGAATTTGAGATTCTCAAGCCAGCCAAGCGAATCTATGGTGGTCCCCAAGTGCCGCAAAATCATGAGTTGGTCAAACCAAGCAACCATACCTCACTATGACACGCAATTTCGTTTTATAGTATCTTTTTTATTTTTTTTTATTTTACTTTTTCGAGTACGGATCTTAAAAAAAAATGAATGAATGAATTAAACAAACAAACAAACAAACAAAGAGGCAACTGACTTATCCTCTCCAAAAGTTCTAAGATGTTTTAATGCATAGAATTAACAGTTTGTATGGTCCTTCCTACGTTTTTTTTTTTCCCCCTTTTTCTTTTTCACCTTGCGATGAAAACGACTCCAAATACAAGTGTTTCCTTCCTTCCGTGTTCATGAAAAGGAAATAAAAAAATCAGCCGTCAACTTACATGAGTTTGTTAATGCAAGTGGACAAAAATGGCACGATTTAGGCATGATTTGAATGTTCAAGGACGACGAACTAATGCAACGTACATGACTATTATCGTTAGAGCCCTAACATCGTCTCTAGGCACGTCGTTGGATTATCGACCTTGTGTTTTCGTCCATGAGCTCCCAACCATGAGGCGAAGAGGCATCGAATCTTATTCGGACTATGCTGGTAGATTGGCTCTTTTTTGGCGACATTCCAAACATGGCACCATTTAGACGTCCTTACTCTCTTGTCTTGAGGTCTAGTTCTAGATGGTGTGGCGCATTTGATAGTATCGAGTGTCTTGGTTAGACAGTTACATTGGGCAGCAAGCATGGTGCCTGTGCGTTTGGTTCAGCAGTGTGTCGGTGATGCTTTTTCCCACATTTGGTGCCCAAATTGTCCTATTTTTTTCCCCTTTATTCCTAGATTGTTTGCTTTGGGTTTTGTAAAAATAGTGGTTTTAACTCCCAACTTGTATTTGTCTAGTGTTTGGTTGTGTTTTCCATCCGCTAGATATGTTGCTTGTGATTTTATTGTTATTATTATTATTATTATTATTTTGTGATCTTGCTGCTATAAGATATTCATTTGGTTGATTAAATATTTTGATCAGTTGTAAAGGATTTGTTGAAGAATGATATATGTGCTCGATTTTTGTTGTAAGTTTGTAACTTGTTAGGTGCTTGTTTTTAAAATTTAATACAAATTATTTCCCCTTGAATGCGATTTGAGTTTACAGGCAAAACCATTTGTTTATAGGTATCGTGCTTCTTGTATTACGATATTCTTAGAACATGATATTGGTCCTTGTATAGTCTTTTCGTAAAATATGTTTTAAGAAAGGACTCAAGGGCTCAATAGACTGATTATGCCTGACACTAGAGAGAGAGAGAGAGATGTCCCTGTTAATTCATTCACTTAAGTAATTGTCTTTACCCACCACCACCACCACCCCCCAATTCTACCCCTTTTAGGTTGAGATAAAAGTGAAGAAAGTGAAAGTATAAATCTGATGTTTAAGAAACACTGACAGGATAGATGAATTGATAAATGTGGGTGTCTTTGTTAGGCTTCTCTCTTTCGTCCATTTGATGACAGGGTAGACCCTGGTTGGCTAATTGAAAGAAACTAATATGAAAACTTGTCTCTCTTGTCATACAATAAGGGAATAGGTTCTTGCTTATAGGGTGGAAAAACCTGAAAATAATAAAATCACCTTTGGATACTATTCTATTCACCAAAAAAAAAATTATGTTTAAGAATGAGCATAAATCTTTATGCTCATTTATTAAAGAGACATTTTTTTTTTTAAAAATTCCCCACAAACTTGACACGACACAAGGTATGAGAGAAGCAATGCTTATGGCATAGACCATTAGTCTTAAACGGGATTTGTTCGTGACAAGAAGTTTCCCGGCTTTAGCTTTTGTTTGGTGTTTTGATTGAAATTCAAAAATTTCATATCAATTTTTATCTTTTTCTGAAAAGTGAATAAAAATTATTCTTAATTTTTAAAAAGTCAATCAATTACAATTTAAAATTTTCATATTTAATTAACGAACCAAACAGAGGTGGTCTATGTTTGACTTATAACTTAGAAATTTTTTGTTTTAAAAATCTAATTAAACAGAAATCAAAATCAAAATCAAAATCTTCATTTTTTAATAAATTGACATCATATATATTTTATCACTTTTAAAATGCCAAATTAAAAAATTTTCTCTCTTTAAGTAGTCTTTATTTTTTTTTTCCCACTCATAAAAACATTAGTCTCATCACCCCGAATTAAAAAAAAAAAAAAAAAAACACACACACACACACACACAAGGATACACACTCAAACCTAAATGAGTCCAGATCTGTTATTCTATTTTTTTGTCTCAAAAATTATCTTATTAATAATGTTTTGACAATTTATTAATTTATTTAAGAGTTCCATTTGGTGAATGAGTTTGAATTAAAAATTTTAAGTTTGAGTTGAAAATTTTTGTTGACTTTTAAAAAAAAAACCAAAAACTTTTTCAAAATGAGACAAAAACTTTTTCAAATTAAGATAAAAACTGAAATGAAAATTTTGAGTTTGAGTTTAAACGTCCAAACGAGACCTAAAAACTTTTTGTATTTAAAATTTTTTTATATAATTAAAATTTTAGGTCCGTTTGGTGAATGAGTTTGAGTTGAAAATTTTTGTTGACTTTTCAAAAAAGAAAAAACTTTTTCAGAAAAAACAAAAAATTTTTCAAAAAAAGATAAAAACTGAAATAAAAAAATATATTTTGAGATGTTTTTTCAAACGAGTTCTTTGAAATTTAAATGATATAATATTATATTATTAAAGTATAATTACTAAGGCACAAAATTGGAGAAAATAATGTCGAACTCAGTCTAAATAATAATTATTTGTCAGAGCAACAGAACACGACACAACTTTGACATTTTTTTTTTAAAATTAGTGGATCTAATAAAACCACGAGAGCTAATAAATAGAGAAACAAAAATCAAAGTAACGCATACGAGGGGTTTTGAACCACACGCAATCGGACAGGAATTGGATTCCCGCAGAATCAGAGTTTATGGATTCTTTTCCGTTTTTAAAGTATTATTTTATATTCATACCTTAATTATTTTTCACCGAATCAGAGTCAAAAGATTCTCAACAACCTCTGTCCCATGATACATCTGTTCTGTTATCTATTTATTTTTTTAAAACTTTAGGGCATCTTTGGTAAACCATCTCATCTCAACTCAACTCAAACTTTTTTTTGTCTTTTTCCTAAAAAGTTTTTGTCTTTTTCCCAAAAAATTTTTTGTCTTTTCTGAAAATTCAAAAAAATTTACTATTCTAACTTAAAAATCTCAACTCAAACTACTCCACCAAACTCCTCCTTAGTTATTTATTTATTTATTTAAACTTAAGGTGTTAAGGAAGTGAGTAATGAAATTATTATTATATATGTATTTATTATCAGTATTATGTTTTTTTTAATTTTTTTAATTAGGATGTGAATTCAAATTTTATGTATATTTTTTTTATATATGCAACTATTATTAGTTTTCCGTTCTTTCTTTTAAAATTTAAGGGGACATTTGGTTCACTATTTCAACTCAAATTTTTCATTTCAGAAAAAGTTTTTTATCGAGGATTAAATATAATATTTTTTTAATAAGGCTTGAAGTTACTTCTATACATGCATAATAAAAAGAAAGGAAAGGAAAATAAAAAACAAAAAACAAAACAAAAACAAAAAGCTGTGTGTGAACTGGAATATATCACCTTTCGAAGATAAAATATAGAATATTATATAGCGACGAAAAAAAAAAATGAAAAAAAAAACAGTCAAACGCCACGCCATTGACTAACAGATCGCCCTGGAATCCCAATTTAATGGCAATAACAGAATGCTCACCATTTATTGCAGAGACCGACCTCTAATTGAATTCTCTGAAGTCGTTTCTCTTCAATGATCAGAGAGACTGGCTCGTAGTGGTAAATTTTCTTCCAAGAATTGAGAGCAAGAAATAAGAGAGAGAAACAACAAACACTTCTCTCTCTTTCTCTCTCTTCTTCGGTGGATAATTTGCTCCAAAAATGGTGTCTGCTGATAGAAAATCGGCTCTCCCAACTCACCATGCGAATGGGTCGTCGCTGGACTCAGGCCACGCTCGTCTCAGCGAGCTCGGCTACAAACAAGAGCTCAAACGTGATCTCTCGTAAATTTCCTCACTACCCTTTTCGTTTTTTCTTTAGAAAATCCATCTTCATCTCGCAGAACGAATCGGACTTTGATCCGGGATTTTTTTTTAATTTTTAATTGTAGAGTTCTTTCGAACTTTGCGTTCTCGTTCTCGATCATATCTGTGCTGACTGGTGTGACCACGCTTTACAACAATGGACTGAGGTTTGGTGGGCCAGTGTCCATTGTGTACGGGTGGTTTATTGCTGGCTCTTTCACCATGGTGGTTGGGTCGTCCATGGCTGAGATTTGCTCCTCTTACCCAACTTCTGGTGGTCTCTACTATTGGAGTGCCAAGCTTGCTGGCCCCAATTGGGCACCTTTTGCTTCTTGGATCACCGGCTGGTATTCTTTTCTCTCTTTCTTTTTTATTTTTATTTTTATTTTTCTAAAAATTTAATTTTAATCAGCATGGGAGATTTTTGGGGTGCTAACCTTAATCATACAATTTAAGTTAGACAGTCTATAAAGCACAGTGTTGTCAGAATATGAATTTGTCTCGTATGTCACTAAATTATTAAACTATTGTAATATTTATATGTGAATTGGACATCATTTTCTTAAAGCTAACTTTTGGATGAGTTTTACTTGAACCTAATTTAATAAAAATGACATTTAATAAAAGTGATAATATTGTGAAAAAAAAATTCTTTCATAATATCCGACCTCATGAAATATGCACAGTTGAATTTAAATCTACCTTGTAGGAGCTGCTCACGTTTTCTTATGCTCCTACTTTCTTTCTTTTTTGTTTCTTCATGGCCTGACTGTTCAAGTACCTTATGGAGCCTGTTTCTTCTCAATTCGGGTTTTGAAGCCGCAAACTTTTATTTTCTAATTTGTTCGTTGCACTTCTCAATTATTTATCGTTAGGCTAATTTTTAGTAAGCTAAATTTGATCTGTCCCAGATGTGTAAAAAATTCAACTTACTTCGAATTCTAACTACGAGATCTTGTTTCTATAGTTGATAAATATGTGCTTTACTTGATTTATAGGGAATGTAGGGCCTTGTGAAAACTTCGATTAGGTGAAGTTTTAATGAATATTATGGTGGAGAATTAATACAAAGGGATATGGGGTCGGCTCTGTTTAGTCAGCAGACCTTTTTGTATTAATGAGCCTTTTTCCATTGAAAATTCAAATATTTGTCCCCTGTACTAGATTGGAGTCCTTTAATTCTTTTTAGTTGTACACCACGATAGGCTTTTCTCATTAATGATGTTTTCCTATGTGCATGCTTCCTTGTTTGTCTTGAGCCTAAAAATATATATGTACACATGTATACACACACACACACACACACACACACACACGCTCTTTAGAGTTGCCTGTCAAATATAACATTACACTCTGTCAAATCCATTTTCCTTGAATAACATTTACTGATATGGTATAAATGGTTGTTATAACTTGCAGGTTCAACATTGTTGGCCAGGTATGTCTGACTTCCGAGTAGCAATTGTTCCGTACTTTCAACTTCTTCTATGTATTTTGAGAGTTGAGACATCAAATATGGTATTCGGATATGATATAATGTACTTGGACGGTTTTTGACGTCTTCTTTTTTTTTTTTTTTTTTTTTTTATAATTGCAGTGGGCAGTCACAACAAGTATAGATTTCTCGCTTGCTCAGATGTTCCAAGTGATGATTCTCCTAAGCACAGGTGGGAAAAATGGAGGTGGATACGAAGGCATCAAAGTATTTAGTCATGGCTTTCCACGGTGGAATTTTGCTTCTACATGCCATCATAAACAGTCTTCCGATCTCCTGGTTATCTTTCTTTGGACAGTTGGCCGCTGCATGGAATGTTGTTGGTATGAAGAATTTCTGTCTTCTGTGAAGTTCTTCTGAATTGTTGCAAGTGACTTTTTTTAATTCCATTGTATCTGAAATGATTCTTCCCATATGTAGGAGTCTTTGTTCTTATGATTCTCATTCCCACTGTTGCCACGGAGAGAGCTAGCGCCGATTTTGTTTTCACTCACTTCAACACAGATAATGGGGAAGGAATCGGCAGCAGAGTTTACATTTTTGTTCTTGGGCTGTTGATGAGTCAGTACACCTTAACTGGTTATGATGCGTCTGCTCACATGGTAAGTTGAAAATGTCATTTTCTGTTCGAAGAAACTCGTGTCGTGCTTATACTTTTCTGATTGACATAGAAATTGCCTTTAGCTTGACTTGATGAGGCTTACTTAGATACATGGAATTCTTAAACTACAAAGTTATAGCCTATAAGAATTTAAAGCGTTGCATAACTTTTCCAAGATACTCATTTAATTATGCAAGCATAAATTTTCTTTGATAATTTTCAGCTAGCTGTGTAACTAAGTTACGCTAATCTCATTTATGGTATGTCCAGACAACATGACAAAAGTTTTTGACTTATAACTTGCTTAGATGAATGGAATGAAAATTCTTATTTTCTTCATTATTTTCTCTTTTCTAAAGCGGACAACTCAAACTGATTCTTCCCGGTCCCTTCAAATGTTGTTTTATAGACAGAGGAAACCAAGAACGCTGATAGGAACGGACCAAAAGGAATAATTAGTTCCATCGGGATATCTATCATTGTTGGATTCGGTTACATACTCGGCATCACTTTTGCTGTACACAATATCCCGTTCCTTTTAGATGAAAACAATGATGCCGGTGGTTATGCCATTGCCGAGATATTTTACCTGGCATTCAAGAGCAGATATGGTAGTGGAGTTGGGGGAATCATTTGCTTGGGAGTGGTCGCGGTTGCAATATTCTTTTGTGGCATGAGTTCGGTTACTAGCAACTCCAGGTACAAATTCTTGTCCTTTACATGTTCTTATATGACAGAAACCAGTAGTGGAAATTTATTTATTGAAAAAAAAAAAAAAAAAGAAGCCTCTTTGGCGCGTTTACCTCATCTTTTTTCTCGTTTTATTTAATTTTTCAGGATGGCTTATGCATTCTCTAGAGATGGAGCCATGCCATTTTCATCGCTCTGGCATAAAGTTAACAAGAACGAAGTCCCCATCAACGCAGTTTGGCTTTCTGCTTTTATATCATTTTGCATGGCATTGACGGTAAATGAGATCTCTTCTCCCCCTTTTTTTTTCCCGTTCAGGTTCATTTGTACTCTTTATGATTTTTGGTATTGCTTTTGAACGTCAAAAATCCCAACTTAGACGCAGGCTAGCTTTTGAAACCGGGAAATCTCAGCAGTGAAATGGAGATACAGAGGGAAAATAGATATCTCCATATATATAAACTTAATATGATTGTTTAATGTATGGTTTGAACTTGGTCGAGTCATGATGGTCACCAAGACAAACTCATGCATTAAGCGTCTAATCGTAAAGCGAAGTTTCATTTGTGCTTTTTCTTTTTTCTTTTTTTTTTTTGGCAGTCTTTGGGAAGCATAGTCGCATTTAACGCAATGGTATCCATAGCCACAATCGGACTGTACATTGCTTATGCCTTACCAATCTTCTTTAGGGTGACTTTGGCACGCAAGTCCTTCATCCCGGGACCTTTTAACTTGGGCCGATATGGGGTCCTTGTCGGGTGGATCGCAGTTATTTGGGTCGCACTCATCTCCATCCTCTTCTCGTTGCCTGTGGCATACCCCATTACCATTGAGACACTCAACTACACTCCTGTAGCGGTCGGTGGTTTGTTCATTCTTATCGTATCTTCTTGGATCTTGAGAGCTCGATACTGGTTTAAAGGTCCTATAACCAACATTGATTCATGAAGTTCGGAATAGATGCAATACTTATTCATCTTTAGAAGAATTGATACAATACGGAAAAGTTTCCCCTTATCTATTGTAATTTTTTATAGATATAGTTTTCCGAGACACTTGTGACATATGGTAAATTTTTATTAGATGTATGTATGGTTGAATCCTTGATGTTCCATAACAAGGTGATAAAGTCAAAATCCATAGTTAAAGTGGAATAGAAATTTCGATACGAATCTCTAATGGTAACTCTTACTTTAATTGAAAAAAATTCTGTGAACCGCCGCATAAGCAAACAACGCTTTGCTCATGCGATTTGAATGAGTCTTGTACTTAGGATCACGTAAGGATGATCAACTAAAACAGGCGAACCGGTAGACATAATTCTCTCTGAAATCCAGATCTTATTCTTGTTGATCACCCGCTTTCCTCTAGATAAATCCCTTTATTGTGAAAGCACCTAAACTTCCAATGCTAATGAAGCGGTTAACATAGACACGGAATAGGAAATGGAAAAGAATCACAAACACATAATTTGTCAAATGAAAATTTTGAGTAAAGAATTTCTACACCCTGTTTCCGGTGGATTAAATTTTAGTAGATTTCCTTGCTGTTGTTGTCTGGCAACTTTATATTTAGTGCAAGCCTTTTACCAAACATAAAATTCAAGAAGATAACTACAAATCTCTAATTCTAAAAGGAAAATATCAGGAAAGATTGAAGTTTTAATTTTCTCACCTCTCCACTAAATTTCCTTCTACTTTCTTCAAGTATATCTGAATAAATCTGTTGGGTGTGCATTCCTTAGACCCCATCAAATCAAAGGAAAAAGTAAAAAAGAAAAATAAATAAAGTTATAAATGGTAATTCTCTCCATCCATACTAAGCAGAATACTTTTTATCTTCTTACGAACTAGGAAATAATTAATATATGAATTCATATCAGAAACGAATAATTTGACAGATAAATCTTGTGTGCTGTCCTCTATACCATTTCACAAACTGCTAGGACTAAAACCAGTGTCTGACCATTGTTTAATAAGAAATCTGCTTTATAAGTTCAACAGTTATTGAAATTCCGACTTAAAAATACTATCATCTATGGAAGCAAGAAACATAAACAGATAAGATTTGAGGTCTGAGACTCCTTATAAAATCTTAAAAGTACTTGTGCGTTGCTCTCTTGCCACTTTTGCAGTCCTGTTCAATCCGATCACTTCATCCGTTGCCTGCTTTGATCCAGAAGGAAAATGTTGTTAAAACTGCAAATAATTTCGTCGAAAAACCACTATATAAAGTGGACAGCAGGCACTATAAATAAGTTTCTAACCTTCCGATGCAAAATGTTATCAAGCTCATGCAACTAATGGCTCTGTGATGTTCCTGTTCAGATTTTTCTTCAACCATTCCAAGCTATTCGCAACCAGATTCGGTCCATAAACAAGGTCATTGAAGTTTGCAGCATCTTCATCGAGTATTCTCAAAATTTCATCGTACTCCGACAACAGGTATTGATTCTGGCTTGGAGAATTAGCTTCAGGAGCCAGGTTCATGATCGGATCTAGATTTTGTATTCCGTCACTTAAGTTTATCACTGGTACGGAATTGACAACTTCATTTGTACCTCCTGACACACCCGTTGTCACTAATGGTGGCAAGGAATTGAGCGGTCCTGATTCTCCAATTGACAACGGGTTTTTGGAAGGTAAGATAGCGGCCACATCTTCTAGAAAACCGTCCATTTGATCAAGTAAAATGGGCAAGTCTTGCAACCGTGATACACTGGCTGGAGCATAAGGGGACATCGCCTTTAAAGGCATGTCAGTTGAGCTTGATATGCTTCTTTCAGATGCTCGAGTATCGGCTGACACGAAAGGAGAAGGTGCCATGGGAGGTGCATAACTTGAATATGCCAAGTTCGTTTCAGGTACTTGAAAACCAGTTGTCACAGAGGGATGAGGTGCACTTGGGGCTGCGTAACTCGAATTCGGTAAGTTCATTTCAGATACTCTAGTATCTGCTGCCACATAGGGAGTAGGCTCGATTGGAGGTGCGTATCTCATCGGTAAGTTCACTTGAGGCACTTGAGTACCGGCTGCCATGTAGGGAGAAGGTTCCCTTGGAGTTGCGTAACTCGACTTATGCAAGTTCATTTTGGATGCTTGAGCACTGGTTGCCACTTTGGGAGAAGGAGCCATCGGAGGCTCATAACTCGAATTCGCTAAGTTATTTGCCACATAGGTAGAAGGCACCCTTGGAGGCGCATACCTCAAATTTTCTTAGTTCACTTCTGAAGATTGAGTACTGGCTGACTCATAGGGAGATGCTGCCCTTGGAGGTGCAAAATTCGAATTTGGCAAGTTCAACTCAGATGCTTGAGTACCGGCCGCTACATAGGGGGAAGCCGTCCTTAGAGGTGCATTATTCAAATTTGGTAAGTTCAACTCAGATGCTTGAGTACTCGCTAACACATAGGGAGAAGCCGCCATTGGAGGTGCATGATTCGAATTTTGTAAGTTCAACTCAGATGCTTGAGTACCGACTGACCTGTAAGGCACAGGCACTGTTGGAGGCTCAAAAAGCACATTGGGGAAGTTCATTTTAGGTGGTCGAGTAACGCACCCTTTTACTCTGAGAGGTTGTTTTCCTTTCCCTTTTTCATTCATGACAAAACTGCTTGATCTCCTCTGGCTCAAGTTTTCAAGCATTCCATGACTTTCGATATGCAGCTCATTGGGGATGTGCTCGTGATATGAATTTGAATTGCTTGCCAAGCACATTTGTCCGGAGTACTGGTTTGGTGTTCTCTGACCATAATCGACATAACTGCCTACATTTGCCTCTGGCTGAGTCTATGGTTTTGGAATAGTTGTATTACCCGCAACCCTGGAATTTAGGCTTCCTTGCCCATCTAGGATAGTAACGAGCCTCTCAAATGACGGTGAAAAAGAAGTTCTGGAATGGGTATTGGACGATTGACCTCTGAAAGGTATACACGACGCTGCAATCTTGTTGATCTGTGCTACATGATTTCGGTGTTCCTGAAAGGAAGATGTTTATAGACATTAGACAAATATAATACAAAGATAATTAAATTAAGACCAATGAAACTAAATTAAAGAAATTAAAGAACTTAATACGAAGCAATATGACCTTATTCGATCTTCAAAAAACAATATGACCTACTTCGTATTTACATTCTACACATATATTTTTATACCTTATTATTTTCCACCCTAGAAAATCTTTTAAATAATATGATACATTTTGTTTCTTTACATTCGAAATATTCCAATTCAAAATGATAATCACAAATTACTCAGATTACTCAATAGCAAGAAAAATAATAAATAGAAAGAAAAATAATAAATAGACTTGCTTATGAATTCTATGTGTGAATGTGTGGCTTAATTATGTTCATGCTATAAACATAACAATGCATGTTTTTCAAGAAGGTTCAAAATTACTCACATTTTATTCTGGTTGAGTTTGCGGTTTCAGACTGATTGACCGTAAAGTGTCCACAACCTGAAAATTCAGCGGTTTTGATCCATGTCCATGCTAGGAAACCGCCGAATTTTGTCTCTCAAATGGTGAAGAGAACGGAGATGGTCTACAATATGATTTTATTAAGGAAGATAAATCTCTCTTTCCCATATCATTAAGTCGCGGTAATAATTCAGGTCCATTTGTTTGAAAGGAAGTTGTTTAGAGATATTAGACCAAAAGAATACAAAGAAAGCATATCTAATACATGAAATATGAAGATAAATATTACAAAGTTAACAAATTCATAATTTTCTAATCCGTCTCCAAAATTATAAAATGCATATTTCTTCTTGATAGTGTAAAAACTTCGAAGAAAAACGCTAATCAAAGATCTCATTTAACAGATTGGAAAGAGCTTGCAGACAAGAGTTTTCATAGAAATTTTTGGATTAATTTTTTACTCCAATATCAATTCAATACCTAAGTAATTAAGACAAACTTACTTCTGAGTTGTGTGTGTGAATGTATTACTCACTCAGGTCCATGTTATAGACATAAATAGTGCATGCTTGTTAAAAAGGCACATAAATGTTTACATTTAGTTCAGGTTGAGTCAGCGATCTCAGAATGATTAACTGTGAAGTGCCTGCAGGCCCGGCATTCACGGTTCCTTTCCTAGGCTCGGAGATCTGCGGATTCTGCTCTAAGAGTGGCGGCACAGAAGCAGTCATGGCATGGGAACAGATTGGTTTATTTACGGTAGGTGAACTTGTTATTCCAGCGGTCACATTTTTTTTTTTTTTCGGCTTTGTACTTCTGCAAGAAGGATGTTTAAAGATTTAGGTGAAAATGAACATAGAATATCTAAGACATGATACGTTGCTGCTAAAATACAACACAAGAAATTGAAAAAAAAAAAAAAAGTATCAACAAGGACCGTCTAAAAGGTTTATTGTGTTACATATATAACTGAATGTCTCACCACTAAAGAATGTTCTAAATCACATAAAAAATTTTCTTATTAACAAGAGGTTCAAACCAAAATGCTAATCGCGATCATTCATTCAAGCAATCAGAGAGGCACTAAACTAGAGCTTTTCCGTGAAAAATCTAAGATTAATCAATGCCAAACAAATATACTTGCTCATAAGTTTCTTTCTTCTCTTTATTGTTATTATTATTATTATTATTTTTTTATAAATGATTTGCTCATTTATTTTCATGTTGTAAAAAGTGATCAAATACTTAAACCGCTAGCTGATCAAGTTGTCGTGTTAACTCCTATGGACACTGTTAAGTTGGATTTGACTATTTTACTAATTTTAATTAATAAATTTCCCATAAGATGCCAACACTAAAATACCTGACAGACACAACAATTTCTTGAGGTACATGTAATGAAAAAATTATTAATCCTTGGTTCTAGAAGTTAGGCTGATGCTGATGGGAAAGAACCTGCAGATGACTTCCAATTTGGAGTCTCTTTATGCCTTCAACGTTCATCTTCTCTTGAATCATCCTCGGCTTTGCATCTTTATTCAAATAGCATGCAAGAACGGCTCGACATTAATAACTTATTGCGACGAAGTACAAGTTGACAAAAAAGAATTGATTTAATTAGTACTAGATTCTTTTCTCAAAAAAGGAGACCTACATTCTTCTCCTAGTGCCTCGAAAGCTTTGAAGAACTTCTGACGCAACTCCGGACTCCAAACGTATGTTCTCTTTAACGGGGTACTATTTTTACCACCGTTTTTTTTCTTCCCGTCTCCGTTAATTGTCAAGCTTCCGGAATTTATGGTCTCCAAGTTGGTTTTCATTTTCTTCTTTTCATTATTTCTTTCTTTCCCACCAAGTGGTCTTTTTAAGTTAGCTCCTTGTGTTTCACTTGTTTTGGTATTGTCATTAACAATAGTAGTTTTCCCTTTGTTTTGCATTCTTTCCAATATCATACCAAATGGATTAGTTATCAAATTTCCATAATACTCACATCCAGTGTTAGGGAGAAGAGAACTCCCCGATCCAAGGGGTTTTTGAGCATCTATAGGCGATAACGAATCTCCAGTCTCGTTGATTCTAGTACCTCTGGAGGGAGGTCTAGATGCTCCGCTAGATTCTTTCATTATGTTACCTTCCATGGGTAACATAGGCAAAGTAGTAGTTTCATTGATCCTAATACCTTGTGGTTGCATCATGTTATTTCCATTTTCCTCGATGTTTTCTAGATGAATTTCGATGTTCTTGCCTTTTTAGTTCCAGTTCGCGTATTGCCACGCAGGTTTCAGAGCCTTCAATTGCATCGGTTTCTGTAAAAAGTATCTTGCTCCTTCAGGTATGGCTCTATTAACTATGTTGCTGTCGGTCGACATCACTGAGTCATGATCAAGTAACAAAGAATCACTAAAAGAATTGCCCTAAACAAGTTAAACCGAACGAGTGAAGTTAAGAAGATAGGAGCATCTTACCTATGACCGGAAGCTCTCTTGCTTTATTTCATGTAGATTGGACAAGTTGTCTATTGTAACATCTGCTATTACCAATCGAAAATTGTGCTCTGGTTCCCTAAGCATGGACAAAGCAATAGATGCTAGTTCAGCGGTTGTAACTGAAAAAAAAAAAATGTTAGACTTATGTTGTGTTTAGTGTACCCGTAGGAGTTGAGTTTTTTGAGTTTAAGTTGTTTGACTTTTTAAAAACTAGTTAAAATTTTCCTTGACTTTAAAAAAATTAGTTGAAAATTTTTAGTTCCAGCCAATGTTCCAAATAAAGCCTCAAGATTGACAAGGTTCTTGACAACACAGAAATTTAATCCGTTTTCTGTCAACAGTTTACTTATGAAATTAATGATCTAAGACAATGAAAGAGGTTTATTTTAGTGACGGAATCAGCCAATTGTTTCAATGAGGGTAAAAATTTTAAAAATAATCAATTTTAAGCGGGGATAAAATGAGAAAAATATAAACTTTTTTAAAAATAAAGTTAAAAAAATAAAAATATATTAGTGCAGAAGCCCCTACTCGATCATGGGTGGCCAGAATAATATGGCACCATGGATTGCAGACAAGAAGCATGCGATCTTTACCATAAAACACTTGGATCTATGATAAATATGCGAAGAGACGATAGCATTTAAGTTGGTATCTCATGATCAACGTAGATTTTTCCTTCCATTTATGCCGTCACAGTTTTGATATGCAAAATAATCAACCAAGAGCATAAAATTTTATAAGATTATGGAAGAATTAGTAAAGAAAATTGAAAATTAAAGCGTGTATTGAACCAAAAAATATGGATCTTCAAACATGAATCTTACCCATAGGGCCTACAATTTAAAACAAGGGTGATGTTTGTGACGGAAGCAATAAACGGAACTCGGGCTAAAATAATTATGAAGATTTTACTGTTAAAACGTGAAAAAAACCCGCGAAACATTGCTTTGAATTTCATTTCAAAAGGACTTCTATTTTATTCAATTTTCATTGTCATCTTCGAACTTTTTCTACGTTCGATTAAGTCTTATACGCTTCATGCTTCTCTTCCGTGGATTCTCAGTCAATCTACATATCGAAATTCGCCCAAATTTCTTTGATATATGAGGAATTCGCGGTGGAAAAGGAAACAAACAAAAGAAGTATGTCTTAATGTTTCGATGTTATGCATGCCTCAAAAAAGGCAAAAAATTATGAACTTTGCAACTGCATAGATGAAAATCCAAAAGCATTAAAATTGCCGGTGAAATCTTAACGAACAGAAACCATTAGAGATATCTGTATTCTTTTTAAGAAGTCCATAAGCTTGGCATCACCTTTAAAGCATCATAAGATTTTTTTTTTTTTTTTTTTTTGAAAGAAAAAGCTTCATTGAAGAAATCACAAAGCAAGATCGGCTTTCACAAACGGACCAAGCCATCTTGGAACATAATCAACACCAAAACAATAAACAGACTTAGAAATAGCATGTCTTGCCAAAAGATGAGCAACTCTGTTCCCATCCCGGGAAATATAACCAACCGTCCCACTTCTTGCAGCCGAAATGAAGTCTCTAACATCTTCAACAATATTCGCTTCTGGTGCCTCCTCTACTGGACTCTGAATAGCGCTAACAGCATTTAATGCATCAGATTCTACCACCCAGTTCTCTAATCTCAGAAAGTTGGCTAAACATGCACCCTCTCTCACCGCAAGGCATTCTCCTAAGTGGGGAGTAAACTTGCCAAAAATACATCTCGCCAAAAAACTCAGAACAGCCCCATCTTTATCTCTAGCCACCACTCCAATGCCAATGTACTCCAAGGAACTATCTACCGCTGCATCTACATTGATTTTGATCTGACCATGACTAGGGGCGTGCCACGAACCCTTCGGAGCTAGACTCTTCTTTTCAAGGGGATTGTCCAGACCATTACAAACCAAAAAATCGCCTAGAAATCTTCCCGCCCAAGACATAACCTCATCTGCATTCATCATTTTATTCTCGAACATCCACTTGTTGCGTCTCTGCCATAGACACCAAGTAATTGTCAAGAACACACCCATTTCATCACTATTCCAATGCGTAGACCCAAAGATACAAAGAGCATAAAAAGGTCCTCCCGGAAACTTCTTCAAAACTGGCCATAACACACTATTCCTCCAAATCTCCTGAGCCTCTAGACAATACCAGAACGCATGACTAGTGTCCTCCAGATCATCTCGACATAGCGGACAAAGCTTATCCACCTCAATCCCACGCTTAGAAAGGGAGGACTTTGTTGGAAGAGCATCATGGAAAGCTCGCCATACATGGATTTTGACTTTGTTCGGTACACATGACTTCCATAATTTTCCCCACCAATTTGAATCTGATCCTCCCCCTGACGTAGATCCCCTACACCGCCTATCCATCTCAACTCTGTACGCAGACCTAACGGAAAACCTTCCTTTGCCGTCATAATGCCACACCCACCTGTCAGATCTACTCCTCCAGCTCAATGGAATACTCCAAACCAATTCCCGATCTATCGGTAAAAAGATAGATTCCAGCTTCTCCTTATCCCACCTAAAGGGTGACAATAAGTCAGATACTTTTAGATTTTCCATATTAGACGGGGGTCTTGAAATAGGTCGGAAAAGAGTTGGACGAGGAATCCACGGATCCTTGAAAACCTGTACACTCTCCCCATCTCCAATCCGCCATCGCAAACCCTCCTTTAAAAGCTCCCGACCCCATACAATACTCCGCCACACATAAGAAACATTACTTCCAATATTAGCATCAAAAAAATTTGAATTGGGAAAATACTTAGCTTTGAGAACACGAGCCACAAGAGAAGAGGGAGACGTGAGAATACGCCAACCTTGTTTAGCAATCAAAGCTTTGTTAAAAGCTGACATGTCTCGAAACCCCATGCCACCCTCAGCCTTTGCCTTAGTAAGCTTCTCCCATCTAATCCAGTGAATCTTCCTATCTTCGCTGCCACCATTCCACCAAAATCTAGCAATAAGAGATTGGAGATTATTGCAAAGAGTAATGGGTACCTTAAACACACTCATAGCATAAGTAGAGGTAGCTTGAGCCACTGCCTTAATCAGGATCTCTCTCCCACCCACTGAAAACAAACTACCCTTCCACCCTTGCAACTTCCCCCAAACTTTCTCTCGGACCCGATCAAAAGTTCTCCTCTTATTCCGGCCCACAAACGAAGGCAACCCAAGATAAGAATCATGAACTCCTCCCAATAGCAATCCTAAGCATTCAGTGATCATATCCTTCCTCTCCCTCGACAAATTCGGACTAAAATTGATAACTGATTTTTGAAGATTTATCACTTGTCCTGAAGCCCTTTCATACATTCCCAAAATGTCTTTGATCAGCCGGCAACAATCCAAATTGGCTTTACCAAATATAATGCTATCGTCCGCAAAAAATAAATGACTGATGCGTGGCGCCCCTCTCGCACAAGAAATCCCCAAGATAGATTGTTCACTTTGAACCTTCCGAAACAAACTCGAGAGACCCTCTGCATAAAGGAGAAAGAGATATGGAGACAAGGGGCATCCCTGTCGAAGACCTCGAGAGGGAACAACATTTCCAACTGGCTCACCATTTAAGAGAAAGGCAAAGTGTGCAGTTGAAACACAATCCATAATTCGCATAATCCAGTTGTTGGAAAAACCAAGTCGTACCATAATAGCTTGTAGAAAAGACCACTCAACTCTATCATACGCCTTGCTCATATCTAACTTCAAAGCCATCAACCCATCTCTCCCTCCAGATTTCCTATTAATAGTATGCATAGTCTCAAAAGCCGCAATAATGTTGTCAGTAATCAAACGCCCTGGGACAAAAGCACTCTGTTCATCCGAAATAATGTCCGGCAGGTACCCCTTCAGACGATTCGCCAAAGACTTCATAATAATCTTGTACACTACATTACAAAGACTAATGGGTCGAAAGTCCGATACCTTTTTCGGAGACTTGATCTTCGGAATAAGAACAATATAAGTAGCATTTAATTCCCGGACTGAACGATGGCTATTAAGCACTTCGAGACATGTACGAGAGACATCTGTACCAACTAGATCCCAATTCTCTTGGAAGAAACCAGCATGAAACCCATCAGGCCCCGGCGATTTCCAAGCTCCCATACTAAACACTGCCCTTTTGACATCTTCCTCTGAGAAGGGAGCATCAAGAGATTTAGACATAGCTGGAGACACCCTCCTCTCCACCCCTTCCAATACCGCTCCTAAAGACACCTCATCTGGCTGAGTAGTCGCAAAGATGTTGGCAAAATAGCCATTAAGCACATCCACCATATCCTCCTTCTTTGTGACCCAGGCCCCCATCTCATCTTCCAACCCTATAATCCGATTCATATTCCGCCTCTGCGTTGCCTTGTTGTGGAAAAATTTGGTATTTCGATCACCCCCTTGAAGCCAATCTGCTCGCGACCTTTGTTTCCAATAATATTCCTCTAATCCCAATAGACGGTTTAGTTCAACCTCCACCTTCTTACATTTGTTCCTTACCTCCGTACTCCAATTGCCCTTATTGAGTTCAGTCAACTCATTTTGTAAAGAAGCTACCCGTCTTGGAATACTACCAAAAGATCGTTTACTCCAGTTCCGAAGCTTCCCTGCACAACCCTTCATAGTTTCCATAAGATCCTTACCATCATCTTCGTTACCCGATCGAACCCACGCCTCTCTCAATACCACTTTAAAATCATCCTTCGTCTTCCACAAAGGCTCAAAAACAAATCTTCGTACCGACCGCCCTGAACCTTTTCTCGCTTGCCGATTGAACTCAAGCACAAGGTGAATAGCACGGTGATCCGACCCAAAAAAGTCCCGATGAAAAACTCTACATTCTTTATACATCTCCGTCCATTCCGAATCCGCAAACCATCGATCAAGTCTTTCTTGTATATTCCTTGACTCCTCTTGACGATTATTCCACGTGAATGGATGTCCTTGATAACCCAGATCATACAATTCACAGTCGACCACAGCATCTTGGAAACCAAAAATACTTGTGTCCACTCTAGCAACTCCCCCATTCTTCTCCGAAAGGTGCAAAACCTCATTAAAATCTCCTGCAATCAGCCAAGGCAAAGTGAACTGCTGACGAAGGCGACGAAGAAGATCCCATGATAAATGACGCTGCGCTTTCTCAGGATGCCCATAAAAGCCGGTAAATCGCCAATTCTTTCCATCGGGTGGAGTCACGAAGCAGTCAATAAAACCACGATTATACCCCTTAATTACCACATCCCATTCTTTTTTCCAAAGAAGAATAAGACCACCACTTCTGCCAACACAATCTATATGCACCCCACCATCAAAATCAAGTCTACTCTTTACTAAACTCGCCCTCCGACCACATAACTTAGTTTTCGAAATGAAAACTAAATCTGGGGAATAACTTCGAATCATCATCCGAAGCTTGTCGAATGCCCGGGGATCCCCTAGTCCCCGAGCATTCCAAGCTATGACACTCATAACTCTCGGCGGGGTTGCTCCGCAACCTCCGCCGATATACCGATGTTCGAAATATCACCAAGCGCCAATCTCTTACGATCACCCGAAACCGAGTCGTCCTCCATCTTCCTCTTCGTCACACCTTTGATGACCAACTCACGATCCGACTGTTACTGGACAGCCTCTCTCTTTCGGCTCCCCCCCTTACCCTTTTTACGTGCATGGATATTTTTTTGGTCAGCCACAAACTTGAAAAGAGGTACCCTTAAGTCCGCATGCAACTGCCCATGTACTCCCTTCAGCTTGCCTTTAGACACCACCTGCTCCTCACGTGCCTCATTAAAACAATTACTTTTCGAATTACAAACCTCTACGTCCACCAAAGGAGGACTTACCGCGTCCACAGCATGAGGAGGAATCAAATTTGAATCCATCTCAGCCGATTCTTCAGGGGGACAACCGAACTCCACGTTTTTTGTAAGAGATTCACGGAACCTGGCACCCCGTGAATCAAGCCCCTGATTTGGAGCCTCCGGCCGCCCATGCGTACTCTTCGTCTCCGCCGTTGCCGAAGACCCATCCCCGTGGCCCATACTCTCGCCAGCCCTTGCAGAGGTTCCGTCACCGGAGAACCAGTCACCGTGAGCCAGCCTCTCACCTGCCGCTACAGGAGACTCGCCGCCGTCGGCCAACCTCTTGCCAGCCATTGCAGAAATTTCTTCACCTGGGCTGCCGTTACCATGGACCGGTTCCTTGCCCACTATTGCAAAGTTCCTTTCACCGTGAGCCATCCCATTGCCAGCCATTGCCGAAGTCTCGTCACCCAACATCCCGAAACCGTGGGACCATCTCTTACCAGCCATTACAAAAATCCTGTCACCGTGGCCCAAGCTCTTACCTCGAATTTCCTTCTGAAACCCTGCAGCTCCTCTACCTCCGGGACCCGAAAATCTAGATGCTATAAGCCAATTCCCATATTGGAAACTTTTAGCTTCGATCGTCGACTCCGCCGCCGGGTCTTGACATTCCATTGCAATATGACCAATACGACCACAAACATAGCAAAAGTCCGGCAAGCGTTCGAACTTTAACTCCGCCCAATGAACTGCACCACTTGAACCTAACCTTACTAGCACCACTCTCCGAATTGGCTTCGAGACATCCACTAGAACCCTAATCCGAAGAAAACTTCCGCTGCACTTCCCATCCTTATCCTTCCACACTTTGATCGCCACCCCCGTAGCCTCACCGATCAGCATCCCTACTTTCTCAACAATACCCCGCATCGGGAGATTATGAGCCTGCACCCAAAATGGAGTAAAACACCAATCACCCCAATTGAGGACATCCTCTCCATTCACCTCTTTCAAAACAATAAGATGTTTATCAAAAACCCACGGTTCCATATCCAATATCCTTCTCCTTTCTCTCACATCATTAAAAAGGAAAAGGAAGACATCATTTTCGAACTCACGTATCGTAAATCCACCTTCAACCTTCCATAATCTAGCAATAGCCCCCCGAAATGAAGATTTACGAATAGGTTTTTTGGTTAAAACCTTTCCCAAAATACCAAACGAAACCTCTTTTTCACCCTCTTGGAGAATCTCATCATCGATCCCCACTACCTCTCCCTCCTCCTCCGTAATGGAGAGAGACTTCCACCGTCCAACTATATCTTCCATGACCTACAAAACCCTGCACACGAACCCTTGCACACACGAAGGCGGCAATACTAATCCCCTCCTAGAGAGAAACCCAAACCCTCCTAGAGAGAGCACTCCAGATGATTACGTCTTATGCATCATAAGATTCAATAGTGAATGAAAGAGAGATAGAAAACATTATTTAAAAAAAAAAAAAAAAACCCAATAAATTTTAGGTCTTTTAATTTTATAATAGATAGATTTACCTTTGTAGGAGTATTCTTCAAGCAACGATGAAATGTACAGGAGGGACAAGGTGTCATCATCGACAAGAAGGATTTCGAGGCCTCGTGCAAAGCTAGGGACATTTGTGTCCGGTGGAACAGCAAATTCCTTCAAAAATTCTTCGGCCATTTCGACAACAACAGTACAGTAGTGAGCCTTGAGAAGCTTTGAATCCAACGATGATGGTTTTTAGCCGGAAAAGCTTGATACCGGAATGGAAGAGAACAAGCTCAGAAGTATGTGAAAGGAAAGCTACTTCAATGGAGAGAGAGAGAGAGTGAGTGAGAGAGTGAGTGAGCGAGTGAGTGAGTGAGGAGCGAAACAAGTCTTGAATACAAGGAGAAAAAGAAATGGCACAGTACATTTGGCCTACACCTTGTATAGCTGGCAACAAGAGCCTTGGACAAAGGCAAATTGAGAAGAAATAAAACCAAAAAATTGAAATTAAAAAGAAAAAGAAAAAGAAATTATTATTGGTTTTACTCATTTTGGGGGATCACAATTTGTCTAATAACTGGCCGACATGTGTCAATGACAGACCAATGGCATTGCCTGATTGGGGTGACTTTTATCCAAGTGTACAAGTTCAACCTTTTTTTTTTTTGTTCCTCTTGTTTTCTTTAAGTAACTGAAATTAACCATGGAATTGCAAACAGCACACTGTTTTTCACAGCCAAAAATAGTGTGGAATTAACAGTAACTAACTTTTTTGCCATGTGGGATTTGAAACAAAATGTAATTTATTATCAAATTATGAAAAGCATCACAAAACCAAATTCATTCTTTCCAAATAGTTAGAAACATACTTAATTTGGCTTCCTATTATGAAGAGCATCAAAAACTTTATTGGATTTCTTTTTCTTACAATTAAAACCTTACGTAGTTTGTTTTCACTTTTTCCTACTTTTAAAAAAGGGATTCTCAAATTTACTAATGAATTTCAGTTTCTCATTTCCAATCATTTAAGTGGCTTAAATTCTAACATACCCGCTATTAATTATTCCTTGTTGTTATAACTAGTAAATTATCATTTAAGGGGCTTAAATTCATATGTCATAACTAGTAAATTATTAACCGTGTGTTTGACATTCTGTCTGAACATCATTAATGAGCACTATATAAAATAGTTTTTTATAGTGTTTTCTTTTGCGGAAAAAAAAAAAAGAATTTAAAATTAGGGTAAATTTGAATGAATATATATAGAATAATATACTTGATAAGGACTCGCACTCATTTAAGTAAACTTCCTTCTTCTAAAAAATAATAATGATAATGATTTTTTTATATAGCACTCTATGTATGTCATCAAAGATAACAACGATTTATTTCTCCTTTTATATCTGTACTACGTCGTAGTTTTTAGTGGTTATAGTATTTATAATAATTACGAACAGTTACTTGTGTGATTATAGACACATGTATAAAAGAAAGTTATCGAAGCAATGCTATGAAAAAAATGGAAGAAGGTGGGAAATAGGCCAAAAACCTCTAACATTAAAAATAAATAAAAGAAAATTTTTGGATGATGGTAAATTATATATATATATATATATAGTAAATAGTGTATTTACGAGTATATTCACGACAAAAATGATCTTAAGAATGTTGTAGTAAATAGAATATTTACGGTAAATATCATATTTATGATCAGTAATTTAGTTATGCAGTAAGTATCTTAAGAATGTTATAGTAAATAGAATATTGCGGTAAATATCATATTTATGATAAGTAATTTATTTATGCAGTATACTTACGATCAGTATGTCACAAATCTATTACCAATAAAATCCCATCAGGTTACGAAAACAAATCTAGGCGTTGATAACATATATGGCCAATATAGTATCATAATTCTAAAGTGGGGGTAAGATAAGATATATCAGAATACCACCTTTATATTCAATAATATCATTTATATATATATATATATATATATTAATGATATTATTGAATAACAGATGATTTATGCATTGATTAATTGTATTATTCTCTATAAATTCTCATATCATGACACCTTTCCTCATTATGTATCGTTATCCAAAATCTGAATTTTGTAAAACCACAAAAACCTTCTCAACTCATCATGATTAAAATATAAAAAGTAAAATTAATATAACATATAGTTATCAAAAATGAAAAACCCACATGAAAAATTAAGCATAAAAATAATAGTAACATCGAGATCAAAAGTATCAAAATAAAAGAGAGAAAAAGATAAATATTATTAAGTTTATCATTTTGATTGCTATTTTTAAGGTTATGGTTGAGGACCCCACTTAAGGCTAATTCAAGTGATTGAGTGCGTGAGTGTGTAATCTGGAGTTCATATTTTGAACTTTTCATTTCTTCATTGTAGAGTAAAAAAAAAAAAAATGATGACGAAAAGACTGAGGTGTGCTTTGTAAGATCATCATAAAAGGTTCATAATACCAAACTTATTGCCCAATTTAAAGACGTAGCTGCTAAGACAACAACGCTTTACTCATTCGATTTCAACGATTCTTATACTTAGGATCACATAAGGAAAAGAGGCGATCCGGGAGATTTTTTTTTTTTTTCCCCCGAAATCCAGATCTTATTCTTGTTGATCACCCGCTTTCCTCTAATTAAATCCTTTTCATGTGAAAGCACCTAAACTGCCACGGCTAAAAGCAGAAAACAAACACGCGCGCGGAACAGGAAATGGAAAAGAATCAGAAACATATCATTTGTCAAATGAAAGATTTGAGTAAAGAAGTTTACGACGTATTAAATTTTAATAGATTTCCTTGCTGTTTGTTGTCTGGCAACTTTATAGTTAATGCAAGCATTTCACCAAACAGAAAATTCAAGAAGATAAAATCTCTTATTCTAAAAGGAAAATATCAGGAAAGATTTAAGTTTTCATTTTCTCACCTTTCCACCAAATTTCCTTCTAATATCTTCAAGTTTATCTGCTTAAATCTGTTGGCTGTACATTCCTTTAATATCTCATCAAATCCACAAAGATAAATAAATAAAATTAACTAATTAATTATCTAATTTTATTTCCCTCTTTTGAAATTTATAAATGGTATTTCTTCCATACAAGGAGAATAATTTGACGGATTAAATCAAATCAGAAACCAATAATTTGACAGATTAATCTTGTGTGCTATCTCAATTCCATTTCACATGTTGCCAGGATTAAAACCACTGCCTGACCATACACGAAATCTGCTAAATAAGTTCGATAGTTATGGAAATTCCGACATAAAAAAACTATCATCTATGAAAGCAAGAAAGATAAACAGATAAAATTCGATGTATGAGACTCCTTATAAAATCTTAAAAGTACTTGTACGCGGCTCTCTTGCCACTTTTGCAGTCCTGCTCGATCCGATGATTACTTTATCCACAGCCTACAATGATCCAGAAGGTAAAAGTTGTTAGAACTGCAACTAATCTCATTGAAAAACTGCTATATAAAGTGGATAGCACGCACTTTAAGATGGACATGAATTATCAATGTTTGAATGGTTTCTAACCTTTTGATGCAAAATGTTATCAAACGCGTGCAACTAATGTTGATTTGCATTCTTCTTATTCAGATTTTTCTTCATCCATTCCAACCTATCCGCATCCAGATTAGGACCATAAACGAAATCACTAAAGTTTGCAGTGTCTTCATCGAGTATTCTCAAAATATCGTCGTACTCCGAAAACAGGTATTGATTCTGGCTTGGTGAAGTTGCATCAGGAGCCGGGTTCATGATCTGATCCAGAGTTTGTATTGCATCACTTGAGTTTATCACTGGTGTGGAATTGACAACTTCATTTGTAACTCTTGACATGCCCGTTGTCACTAATGGCGGCGCAGAATTGAGCGATCCTCTATCTCCAATTGATAACGGGTTCTGGGAATGTAAGATAGAGGCCACATCTTGTAGAAAATCGTCCATGTGATTGAGCAAAATTGGCGAGTCTGGCAAGCCGGAGCACACCGGCTGGCCCATAAGGAGAAGGTGCCTTTTCGGGCATGTTAGTTGAGCTCGATATGTTCATTTCAGATGCTCCAGTATAGGTTGACACGAAGGGAGAAGGCGCCATGGGAGACGCATAGCTTGAATATGCCAATTTCGTTTCAGGTACTTGAACACCGGTTGGCAGGTAGGGAGGAGGTGCACTTGGGGCTGCATAACTCGAATTCGCTAATTTCAATTCTGATACTCTATTATCCGCTGCCACATAGGGAGTAGGCTCAATTGGAGGCGCGTAACTCATCAGTAAATTCACTTGAGGCACTTGAGTCCCGACTACCATGTAGCGAGAAGGTTCCCTTGGAGCTGCGTAACTCGAATTATGCAAGTTCATTTTGGATACTTGAGCATTGGCTACCACATGGGGAGAAGAAGCCAACGGAGGCACATAACTCGGATTGGCTAAGTTATTTTCCATATAGGTACATGGTCCCCTTAAAGGCACATAACTCAAATTTTCTGAACTCACTTGCGAAGCTTGAGTACCGGCTGACACATAGGGAAAAGCTGCCCTAGGAGGTGCATAGTTCAGATTTGGTAGGTTCAACTCAAATTCTTGAGTGCCGGCCGGCAAATAGGGAGAAGCCGCCCTTGGAGGTGTATAATTCGAATTTGGCAAGTTCAACTCTGATGATTGAGTATCGGCTAACACATTGGGAGAAGCCACCCTTGGAGGTACATAATTCGAATTTGGCAAGTTCAACTCTGATGCTTGAGTATTGGCTGACACATAGGGAGAAGCCGCCCTTGGAGGTACATAATTCAAATTTGGCAAATTAAACTCTGATGCTTGAGTACCAGCTGACACATGGGGAGAAGCCGCCCTTGGAGGTGCATAGTTTGAATTTAGTAGGTTCAATTTGGATGCTTGAGTACCAGCCGACAGATAGGGAGAAGCTGTCCTTAGAGGTGCATAATTCGTATTTGGCAAGTTCAACTCTGATATTTGAGTACTGGCTGACACATAGGGAGAAGCCACCCTTGGAGGTGCATAATTCGAATTTGACAAGTTTAACTCTGATGCTTGACTACCGGTTGACACATGAGGAGAAACTTCCCTTGAAGTTGCATAGTTCGGAATTGGTAGGTTCAACTCAGATGCTTGAGTGCCGGCCGGCAGATAGGGAAAAGCCACCCTTGGAGATGCATAATTCGAATTTGGCAAGTTCAACTCTGATGCTTGAGTATCGGCTGACACATAGGGAGAAGCCACCCTTGAAGGTGCATAATTTGAATTTGGTAGGTTCAACTCAGATGCTTGAGTGCCGACCGACAGATAGGGAGAAGCCACCCTTGGAAGTGCATAATTTGAATTTGACAAGTTCAACTCTAATGCTTGAGTACCGGTTGACATATAAGGAGAAGCTGCCCTTGAAGGTGCATAGTTCGGATTTGATAGGTTCAACTCAGATGCTTGAGTGCCAGCTGGCAAATTGGGAGAAACTACCCTTGAAGGTGCATAATTCGAATTTGGCAAGTTCGACTCTGATGCTTGAGTACCAACTGACACATAGGGAGAAGCCACCCTTGGATGTGCACTATTCAAACCTGATAGATTCAACTCAGAGGCTTGAGTGCCAGCCAACATATGAGGAGAATCCGCCCTGGGAGTTGCATAATTCAAATTTGGTAAGTTCAACTCAGATACTTGAGTACCGGCAGTCTTGTCAGGCACAAGCACTGTTGGAGGCTCAAAAAGCACATTAGGGAAGTTCATTCTAGGTGGTCGAGTAACGCTCCCTTTTACTCTGAGAGGCTGTTTTCCTTTCCCTTTTTCATTCATGCCAAAACTGCTTGTTTTCCTCTGGCTCAAGTTTTCAAGCATTCCGTGACTTTCAATGTATGCCTCATTGGGGATGTGCCTGTGATATGAATTTGAATTGCTAGACGAGCCCATTTGTCCAGAACACTGGTGTAATTTTCTCTGGCCATAACCGACATAATTGCCTACATTTGTCTCTAGTTGAGTCTGAGGTTTTAGAATAGTTGTATTACCCGCAACCCCATAATTGAGGCTTCCTTGTCCATTATGGGATAGCAATGAACTAGGCCTTTCAGATGATGGTGAAATTGAAATTTCGGCATGAGAACTGGACAATTGACCTCTTAAAGGTACACGCAAGGCTACAATCTCGTTGATTCGCCCTTCTTCATTTTGATGTTCCTGAAACGAAGATGTTTAGAGTCATTAGACCAATATAATACAATGATAAATTAGGACAAATGAAACTAAATTAAGGAACTTTATACAATGCATGCAACGCTTTGACAAATATTTATACTTTTAATCATTTTCTCCCGAGGGAAATCTTGTAAATTTCATGATACGTTTGTTTTTTCTTGACATCCTAAATATTCAAATGCAAAATGATAATTACGAATTTCTCAGATTATTCAGTACCAAGGAATAACAAAAGAATTGCTAATGAAATCCGTGTGTGAATGTGTGTCTCAATTACGTTCATGCTATGAACATAACAATGCATGCTTGTTAAAAGGATACAAAATTTCTTACATTTACTTCAGGTTGGGTTGGTGGTTTCGGAATGATTGATTGTGAAGTTCCCACGACCCCGAAATTCAGCGGTTTCCATCCATGCCCATGCTGGGAAACTGCTGAATTTCGTTTCTCAAATGGCAGTGAGAACGCAGATGGTCTACAGTACGATTTTATTAAGGAAAGTAAATCTCTATTGCCCGCATCATTGAGTCGCGGTAATTCAGCTCCATTTCTCTGAAAGGAAGTTGTTTAGAGATATTAGACCAAAAGAATGCAAAGAAAGCACATCTAATTCATGAAATATGAAGATAAACATTACTATGATAATTTTCTAATCCGTCTCCAAAATTATATAATGCATATTTCTGCTTGAAAGTGTAAAAACTTCAAAGAAAAACGTTAATCCAAGATTACTCATTAAACCAATTGGAAAGAGCTTGCAGACAAGAATGTTTTCGCAAAAAAACTTGGATTAATTTTAACTGCAACATTAACTCAATAAATTACAAAATACAAAAAAAAAAAAAAAAAAAAAAAAAAAAAAAACCCTACTTTTGAGTTGTGTGTGTGTGAATGTGTTACTCATTTAGGTCCATGTTATAAATATAAATGATGAATGCTTGTTAAGAAGGCACATAATTGTTTACATTTAGTTCAGGTTGAGTCGGCGGTCTCGGAATAATTGACTGTGAAGTGCCTACAGCCTCGAAATTCACGGGTCCTTTTCCAAGCTCGGAAATCTTTGGATTCTGCTTGAGAGTGGCGGTGTAGAAGCAGTCTTGGCATGGGAACATATTGGTTGATTTTCGGTAGGTGAACTTGTTATTCCAGCAATCCCATTTTTTTTCTTTTTTTCGGCTTTGTACTTCTGCAAGAAGGATGTTCCAAGATTTTAGGCGAAAAGGAACATAGAATATCTAAGGCATGATACGTTGCTGCCCAAATACGACACAAGAAATTAAAAAAAAAAAAAGTACAGAAAACTTATAAAAGCATTCGCTTATTGCATTCCACAACTGAATGTTTCACCACTACAGACCTTTCTTCTAAACAAAAGGTTCAAAACAAAATGCTAATCACGATCATTCATTTAAACAATCAGAAAGGTACTAAACTAGAGCTTTTCCATGAAATCTAAGAGTAATCAATGCCAAACAAATATACTTGCTCATAAGTTTCTTTTTTTTTTTTTTTTTCCCCTAAGACCTTATTTGGTGAATGAGTTCAAACTGTACTTTTTCATCTCAGTTTTTGTCTTTTTCTGAAAAAATTTTTGTATTTTCTGAAAAATCAACAAAAATTTTCATCTCAAACTGTACTTTTTCAACTTAAACTTATTCACCAAACGGATCCTAAATGTTTTGCTCATTTATTTTCATGTTCTAAACATAATAATAAGCTATGATTGTTAAGACAGCAATCAAATCCTTAAACCCTAGCTGATCAAGTTGTCATGTTAACTCCTATGGACACTGTTAAATCGGATTTCACTATTTTACTGATTTTAATTAAATTCATTTTTGTGAGGTACAAGTAATGAAAAAATTATTAATCCTTGGTTCTAGAAGTTAGGCGCTGATGGGAAAGAACCTGCAGATGACTTCCAATCTGGAGTCTCGTTATGCCTTCAACGTTCATCTTCTCTTGAATCATCCTAGGGTTTGCAACTGCATTCAAATAACATGCAAGAACGGCTCGGCATTAATAACTTGTTGCGATGAAGTACAAGTTGACAAAAAAGAATTGATTTAAAAGCACTAGATTCTTTTCAAAAATATGGAGACCTACATTCTTCTCCTAGTGCCTCGAAAGCTTCTACAAACTTCTGATGCAAATCCGGACTCCAAACGCGTGTTCTCTTTAAGGGGGTACTATTTTTACCACCGATTTCTTTCTTCCTATCTCCGTTAATTGTCAAGCTTCCGGAATTTATGGTCTCCAAGTTGGTTTTCATTTTCTTCTTTTCCTTATTTCCTTCTTTCCCACCAAGTGGTCTTTTTAAGTTGGCTCCTTGTGTTTCGCTTGTTTTGGTATAATGAAAACCGTTGTCCTCATCGTCACTAACAATGGTAGTTTTCCCTTTGTTTTGCATTCTTTCCAATATCATGCCAAATGGATGAGTTATCAAATTTCCATGGTACTCACATCCAGTGTTAGGGAGAAGAGAACACCCCGACCCGAGGGGTTTTTGTGCATCTATAGTGCATAACGAATCTCCGATCTCGTTGATTCTAATACCTCCGGAAGGAGGTTTAAATTTTCCACTAGCTTCTTTGATTATGTTACCCTCCATAGGTAACATGGGCAAAGTAGTAGTTTCGTTGATCCTAATAACTTGTGGTTGCATCATGTTATTATTTCCATTTTCTCGAAGTTTTCTAGATGAATTTTGATGTTCTTGCCTTTTCGGTTCCAGTCCGCGTATTGCCACACCGGTTTCAGAGCCTTCAATTGCATCGGTTTCTGTAAAAAGTATCTTGCTCCTTCAGGTATGGCTCTATTAACTACGTTGCCGTCGGTCGACATCACTAAGTCATGATCAAGTAACAAAGAATCATTAAAAGAATTGTCCTAAAACAAGTTAAACCGAATGAGTAAAACTTAAGTAGATCGGAGCATCTTACCTACGACCGGAAGCTCTTGCTTTATTTCATGTAGATTGGAAAAGTTGTCCATTGTCACATTTGCTATTACCAATCGAAAATTGTGCTCTGGTTCCCGAAGCATGGACAAAGCAACAGATGCTTGTTCAGCAGTAGTAACTGAAAAATAATGATAATAATAATAAAATGACGTTAGACTTAGGTTGTGTTTAGTACACCAGTTGGAGTTGAATTTTTTGAGTTTTAGTTTGACTTTTCAAAAACTATTTAAATTTTTTTGTTGACTTTTAAAACAAAAAAAAAGTTGAAAAATTTTGGTTACAGCCAATGTTTTAAACAAAGCATTTATATTGACAAGGTTTTTGACAATACAAAGAAATTTCATTCATTTTCTGTGAACAGTTTACTAATGAAATTTAATGATGCATTAAGACAATAAAATAAGTTTTTGATAGTGACGGAACCAATGTATTATTTCAGCGGGGTATAAAGTTTTAGAGACACTTACACAAGAATAATCAATTTTTAATGGAAACAAAATGAGAAAAATGTAAACTTTTCAAAGTAAAATTGAAAAAATAAAAATAAAAATAAAATTACATTAATGCATAAGCCCCCACTTGGTCATGGGTGATGAAAATAATATAGCACCATGATTGCAGACATGAAGCATGTGATCTTTACCATAACACACTTGGATCTGTGATAACTATGTAAAGATCCAATAGCGTTTAAGTTGGTATCTCATGATTGACTCCTTCCATTTATGCCATCACAGTTTTGCAATAGACTTTATTTTTTTCCAAAATATATTTTGATATGCAAATAATCAAACGAGAGCAAAAAAATTTTTAAGAATACTGAAGAATTATTAGAGAAAAATGATAATTAAAGTATGCATTGAAGGAGAAGAGAGAGAGAGAGAGAGAGAGAGGATCTTCAACCATGAATTTCACCCATAGGGCCTACACTTTAGAACAGTTTAAAATAAGAGTGATGTTTGTGACAGAAGACATAAACGGAACTCGGGCTGCAATAATTATCAAGTTTGCATTTAGTTTACCAATTGGAGATGGATTTTTTAAGTTGGAATCCGTTGACTTTTCAAAAATTGATTATAAATTTTGTTGACTTTCAGAAAAAGATAAAAATTAAGATGAAAAAATACAGTTTAATTGGAGTTAAACTTAAATACCAAACAAAACCTAAGATTCTACCATTAAGTTGTAAAAAACCTGCGAAACATTGTTTTGGAGTTTTTTGAAACACCATTACTTGAAACTTTCATTTCCAAAGGACATATTTTATTCAATTTTTGTTGTCATTTTCTAAATTTTTCTATGTTAGATTAAGTCTTATACTTTCATGCTTCTCTTCCGTGGATTCTCAATCAATCTACATATCGAAATTCGCCCAAATTTCTATGATACATGAGGAATTCACGGTGGAAAAGGAAATAAACAAAAGCAGTATGTCTTAATGTTTCCATGTTATGCATGTCTCAAAAACGGCAAAAAACTATGAACTTTGCAACTGCATAGATGAAAATCAGAAGGCATTAAAATTGTCAGCGAAATCTTAACAAACAGAAACCATTAGAGATATCTGTATTCTTTGTAAGAAATTCATGAGCTTGGCATCATCTTTAAAGCATCATAAGTTTCAATATGTATGAAAGAGAGATAGAAAACAAAACAAAAAAAAAAACATTAAAATTTAGTCTTTTTAATTGTTATTACAGATAGATTTACCCTTGTAGGAGTATTCTTCTAGCAACGATGAAATGTACGTCAGGGACAAGGCATCATCGTCGACGACAAGGATTTCGAGGCCTCGTGCAAAGCTAGGGACATTTGTGTCCAGTGGAGCAGCAAATTCCTTCAAAAATTCTTCGGCCATTTCGACAACAACAAACACTAGTGAGCCTGAGAAGCTTTGAATCCAACGACAACCGTTTTTAGCCGGAAAGGCTTGATTCCCGGAATGGAAAAGAACAAGCTCAGATTGATGTGAAAGGAAAGCTTTTTCAATGGAGAGAGAGTGAGTGAGTGAGTGAAGAGAGAAACGAGACTTTGAATACAAGGAGACAAAGGTATGGCACAGTGTATTTTGCCTACGCCTTGTACAGCTAGCAACAAGAGCTTTGGACAAAGGCAAATTAGGAAGAAATAGAACCCAAAAAATGAAATCAAAAAAATAAAAAATAAAAAAAAATTAGAATTTGTTTCATTCATTTGGGGGGATCACAATTTGTCCAATAACTGGCCGACGTGTGGCAACGACAAACCAATGGCATGGCCTGATTGGGTGGCTTTCATCCAAGTGTTCAAGGTCAACCGTTTATTTTATTTTATTTTATTTTTTATTTTATTTATTTAGTTCCTCTTGTTTTCTTTAAGGTAACTGAAGTTGACCATGGTATTGCAAACAGCACATTGTTTTTCGCAGCCAAAAATAGTTTGGAATTAACAGTAACTAACTTTTTTGCCACGTGGGATTTGAAACTTAATGTAATTTATTATCAAATTATGAAAAACAAAACCAAATTCATTCTTTCCAAATAGTTAGAAACATACTTAATTTGGCTTCCTATATATTAAGGATTTCTTTTTCTTACAATTAAAACCTTACTACTTAGTTTGCTCTCGCTTTTTCCTACTTTTAAAAAAGAGATTCTCAAATTTACTACTCAATTTCAGTTTCTCATTACCAATCATTGAAGTGGCTTAAATTCTAACAAACCCCTATTAATTATTCCTCATTGTTCTTCAGATTTCTCAATTATGGAAGCTAGATTTTCACTACCAAAAAAACAAAAACCAAAAACAAAAACAAAAAAAACAAAAAAAAAAAAAAAGGTGAACCATACTTATGACAGGGACACTTGACTTTGCATTGGAAAACATTTTTGCATGGGGTCGTAGGAAGACCATTTTTTGACCTTTTTTTCCCTAAAAAATTCACAAGTCAAAACTAGTAAATTAATAATTTGGAATTACAGATATTATTGTAGTTGACACTATATTAAGCAAACAGAAGTACGTGCCATAAATTTAACGACAGACAAACATTCCTTATTGTATGGTTTTTGTAATGACAACTTTGTATTTGTCTGTCATATTAATTTCTAAGTAATGATAATTATTTAATTAATAAAGAAACGTAGCCACTTAGAGGAAGGAGGGAAACAACTAAAATGCTGGTCACAAACAACTAGTCTCTCAGGAGACATGCACGTATGGGTCCTCTCAACCGAGTTTCGTTGCCGCAATATTAATTGACTTCGTCGTACAAAGCGAAAGAGCAGGAATGGAAATCTCAACCCCGAGCCAGAACCTCATGCCTAAAGTTCTCAATTTCCTGCGAACCACTTTTGCATCTCCTTCAAAAATTACCTTTTCGTGAAACCTCCCTCCGCTGCCAGAGAAATTGCCCGAACAGCCGCCAATGCTTCTCCCTAAGCAAAGACACAGAAGGAAAGCAATGTAAATTTATATGGTTGGACATTTTATAATGAATGAATTACATTCTTGTATTAGTAACTAATTAGTAAATATCAAATTAGAAATTCAGAATTCACCAAAGAAAAAAAAAATAGTGCTTAAAATAAGAATGTAGTCCTAGTAAACTTGGAGTAGTTATATTGGTAGCTGACATTTCTTGTAAAAGAATTACGAATTAAAAAGGCTCAAAAAATGGTTTAAGACAAAAGTGCAGTTTCAATTCCTACAATATGCGCGTTCTCTATATATGGATCAGACATGTCAAAGTTTTAATTTGAAATCTTAATGAAATTTCATCAAAGATCTAATAACAGTTATGAACTGCACAAGACTGGATTTTTTCTTTTTTTCTTTAACCCCCACCCAAAAAAAAAAAAAAGTGCTTTTGATATTAACAGTGCTAATAATCCTAATAATTAAAATTTTAAAAAAATTTTAAAAAATAAAAAAATAAAAAAGGTTATTGGTATGACACTATTTATTATCAGATCGCATCAAATTAAAATCGTAACATGAAATTAAAAAAAAACTATATGAAGATCTAATGGTTTTGAAATACACAATACCCACTGTGTGTTTTTTTTTTTTAATCCTACCCTAAGAAAAAAGAAGGAAAAAGTAAAAGAAAGGGCAAAAGTGGTGTTGCTGTTTGCGGTACATAATAATCTATTTGTTTTTGTACTCCAAAAACATGAATGTGAATGAGGAAGGTTAAGGCGGGCTGAGCCACAAATATAGAGTTCGAAATCCCACACCTTCAAGTTTAAGGAATGAAGAAGAAGAAGAAAAAAAAAAAAAAAGAACAAAGAACAAAGATAAAGAAGGATGGTGCAAGTTAAAAAAAAATAATTTAAAAAAAAAAAAAAAACTAGCTACCATCTTTGTTTTTATCGTGGACTAAAAATTTATTAAAGAAATAATCTTTTCCAACAACTGCTTAGATTTCTCAAATAAAGAGTCATGAAATCCAATTAGTACGTCGACAATTTAATACCAACCTGTATCACATGAGATGTCGCATTTTGTCTCATCTTCCATCATGACCAACTAAGAGGGATCCCAAATCAAAACAAGGTGAGAATACCTACCAAATTTTTGCAAGCTGAGTTGGTTGGTGCAATTTCATTTCTTCAATTGGATTTGGACAAAGATAGCATAACCTTGGCTTCATAATACAGATCATATAAAGATCAAGATCAAAAGAAATTACTTTCCCTTCTTTGGCTCCCTTGTTTGGGGGGAAAAATCATTGTAACATATAGTGGAATGAACTCCATCTCTGTTTACTCCAACAGGAAAAAAATAGAAATGGGACTAGGAATGAAGTAGAGGCGGCGGCAAAGGCGAATGAATAAGAAGACGGGAGAAATGAATAAATAGGGGGTGAGTGCTAGGGTTTTCACTTTTTGCTAATTCGATACGTAGATCTTTTATTTTAAGCTCAAGATAGGAAATGTAGCTTCGAAAATAGGATGATAAACATACTCCAACCATCATAACGCAGTTCGTTTATCATTCATTGTTGAGGGTTGGACTAGGCCCGACCTTTCTTTTACATCACTCTGGATTGAGCCTCACTGGAACCTAGCCCATGTCATTTTCGTTTTTTAATCTATTAGCCATTTATTTTATTTTTGAATGTAGCACTCAATCATTCTTTCCCTTCCTCTCCCCAAGTACTTGATGCCAAAGGTACAAGGTCATGGTTCTTAGCCCTAGCCTCCGAACTATGTCCTCTTATTGATGCCATCTATCTTGGTTGGCAAAATTGACCTCCAACAAGAGACACCGACCTCTCACCAATGATTTAGGGTCCATTTGGTAAATGAGTTTGAGTAGAAAAAGTACAGTTTAAGTTGAAATTTTTGTTGACTTTTTAGAAAAGACAAAAACTTTTTCAGAAAAAGACAAAAACTGAGATAAAAAAGTACAGTTTAAGTTAAATTACCAAATGAGACCTTGTATCAACATCACACCAATGATCTCATTGTCTCGATCTCATTGCCTACAAGTGAGGTGTGAACTCGTTGCCAGCATTTTTGAGACCAGCAGTACACAAGCTCTCACTTGCCCCATCGGCCTTAAAATGCTTTTCGAGAGGTCCTTGTCGAAGGTTGTCAACTTGTTGTCTAATGCATTGTGAGACAGAAATATGAGAGTATAAATTTCTTTTATCCAAAAAAGGTTTGTTTCTTTTAGTTACACAATTATCCTCTATTTTATTGAATGATATGTTTTCATCTCGTGTTTTTAGGAAAATTTTATAGAATTATCCATATGTTTAAAAACAGAAAAAAAAAAAAAAAAAAAAAAAAAAAGGAAAAAAAGGAAAAACTCCCCCACATTGTGATCACAATCAAATAACTGAATCAAAAGATGCAGTTACCCCTATATTAAATAAGCAACGTAAATTATTTGAAAAAAAAAACCTTTATTTGGAAAAAAAACCAAATGATCTGAAGCCCAAAAAAAAAAACCCCAGATATTTTATACTTAAACACTTAGCCTACGATTAGAATACAGGTTGAGTTTGAACTCAACTGTATTTTTTGGTTGTTTTTTGTCTTTTTCTAAAAAAATCAACAAAAATTATAACTAGTTTTTAAAAAGTCAACAAACTTTAACTTAAAAATTTCATTACATCTCAAACTTAATCCAAACACCAAATGCACACTTACTTAATATGGTTTAATGTTATTCAAAGTAGCAAAAGGGTTTAAATTCCCACAACCCTCTTAAATGTTTCTCAAGTTCTTGATATTTTCTCATTTAAAGCAAGGTAGGACTAATATTTACTACCAAAACAAAACGAATCGAAAAACACAAAACAAAACAAAACAAAACTTATATATATATAAGTTGAAGCTATAAAGTTTAAATGAACTGAATATTGATTTCATTCACATATAAATTTGTTTACATCAGAGGGTATATATATAGACATATACGTTTGTTGTGTTACAAGGAGAAATACAAGGAGATGATAAGAACAGAATTTTAAACTTCAATAGCTGTCGTATCCAACTCTGGTGGAGAGATTTTAGCAACCAAGCCTTGTGGAGATTTTGAAGGAGAATCCGAACCTGATGCCAAACTTTGTGGAGAAGCAGTTGAGAATGGAGACTCTCTAACATGCCCCCGCAAGACAGTGCTCCCATTGGAGATACCGATCTTGGAGCGGAGCTGCCGAAATGGAAACGATGACAGAGGCTTTGTTAGAGCATCAGCAAGTTGATCTTTGGAGGAGATGTGAGACACTCGAAAGGATCCACGTCCCACATGGTCACGAACAAAATGATAATCAATGGAGATATGCTTCATTCGAGAGTGAAATACAGGATTGACAGAGAGATATGTTGCACCAATGTTATCACAAAAAATTTGCGGAGAGGAAGAGCACGTAACATGAAGCTCATGAAGCAAATTCTTGATCCATAGTACCTCAGCTGCACAGGAAGCAAGAGCTCTATATTCGGCTTCAGTTGATGAACGAGCAACTGATTTTTGTTTCTTGGAACACCATGAAATAGCATTGCCCCCGAGATAAACAATATAGGCTGATGTGGACTTTCGATCATCAGTGTTCCAAGCCCAATCAGCGTCGGTGAAGGCCGTCACATCAAGATTTTGATGGCGCTTAAGAAAGAGACCATGGTGAATTGTGGCTTTTAAATAACGCAAAACTCTCTTGGCAGCGGACCAGTGATTCTCAGAGGGAGCATGCATGAATTGTGCCAACTTGTTGACAGCATAAGACACATCGGGCCGCGTAAGAGACAAGTATTGTAGAGCACCAATAACTTGTCGAAACTTCGTAGCATCTGTGGACGGAGAGCCATCATGGAGGTGAAGAGATTGAGTTGATGACATTGGTGTAGCACATTCTTTAGCACCGGTCATATTAGTCTTTTCGAGCAAATCACGAATATACTTATGCTGAGTTAGCAATAGGCCAGAAGAAGTAGGAAGAACTTCAATGCCAAGAAAATAATGAAGATCCCCAAGATCCTTCACCGAAAAGCGATTGGCGAGAGCAAGCAAGAAGCTCTTGAGAAAAGCAGTGTCATTTCCTGTGACAATCAAATCATCTACATATACCAAAAAATAAAGTGTAACAGTAGATGTATGATAGATAAACAGAGATGTGTCACTTTTTGAGTTTACAAAACCATAAGAGAGCAAAAAACCCTTCAGCTCATTATACCACGCTCTTGGGGCCTGTTTGAGACCATAAATGGCCTTTTGAAGTTTACAAACATGAGCTGGATGATTTTGATCAACAAAACCAGGTGGCTGTTGCATAAAGACCTCTTCAGACAAAGTTCCATGAAGAAATGCATTATTTACGTCCAATTGGCGAAGAGGCCAGCCATGAGACACGGCAATGCCAAGAATAAGCCGAATAGTGGTTGGCTTGACAACTGGGCTGAAGGTGTCATGGAAATCCACACCCGGCCGTTGATGAAATCCTTTTGCTACAAGACGTGCTTTATACTTGGAGATGGAACCATCGGAATTGCGTTTTATGCGAAATACCCATTTGCAACCAACAACATTTTGGGTAGGCGAAGGTGGAACGAGTTCCCAGGTACCATTTCGAAGAAGCGCTGTAAGCTCATCAGACATGGCTTGCCTCCATTCAATATGTTTTATTGCTTGAGTAACACAAGAAGGTTCAATAGAGTCAGGAAGAGGATGAGCGGTGTTTGTTTGGTATAAACGTTTGGGCTTAAAGATGTTGTTTTTGGATCGGGTAGTCATAACATGAGAGGGCTGTTGTGGAATATTAATTATGGAGTCGGTAGTGTGACAAGGAGATAGGGAAGAGGATTCTGGGGAAGAGGATTCTGGTAAAGAGTTTGAAGTATTAATAGAAGTTGAATTGTGAAGAGAGATACCTGATTCCGCAGAAGGAGAAGACAATGATTCTGATGATGGACGAGGCAAAACATGTATTGGAGCAACCATGAGATCGCCAACCGGTGACTGTTGCTTAGTGATTAAAGAAGGCGCAGATTGTGATGGAAAACAAGTAGGAGACATCAACCATTGATCTAAAGAAGGCAAGGACTTAGAAGAAGAGTTAAGAAAAGGAAACTCAGTTTCGACAAACCGAACATGACGTGAAGTGTAGACTTTATTGGTTTGGAGATCCATACAAAAATAAGCACTTTGATTTAAGGAGTATCCAAGAAAAAGACAAGGAGATGATTTTGCTTCAAGTTTATTAGCTGTGTAAGGCTTTAACCAAGGAAAGCATAAGCAGCCGAAAACTTTGAGTTTGCTATAATTTGGTGTACGTGTAAATAGTTTTGCATAAGGAGAGGAATATTGAAGAATGGGAGTAGGGAGCCTATTAATTAAATAAACGGCAATTTGGAAGGCATAGGACCAGTATTTTAAAGGAAGATGTGCTTGGTGAAGAAGAGTTAAACCCGTGTCAACTATGTGTTTGTGACGTCGTTCAGCTGTACCATTGTGTTGAGGTGTGTGAGGTGGCGTTTTAAAATGTTGAATGCCCACTGTGCTTAGAAAAGCTTTGAGTGCAGTATATTCACCCCCACCATCCGAGTAAATAGAGATTATGGACCGATTAAAAAACTTTTCAACAACAGCTTTGTATTGACGAAAAATGGAGAACACATCAGATTTTAGACGCAGAGGATATAGCCAAACATATTTTGTAAAATGATCAACAAAAATCACATAATAATGAAATCCGTCAAATGATGGAACCGGTGAAGGTCCCCAAACATCAGTGTACACCAAATCAAGAGGTCCTCGACTTTCTAAGGTTGAGACACCAAATGGTAGACGTTCACTTTTATTACATAAACAAGATTGACAAATAAAATCAGATGAAATAGATGAGGAGAGGGACACTAGACCAGAATGAACAAGAGTTTTTATTATTTTTAAGGAAGGATGACCAAGGCGCCCATGCCAAATCACTGGAGAAGCTTTAGCAGTAACACCGGTGGACAAAGCCATGGCTGGACTTTTATTGGAATGTTCTGCAATCGGCCACTCATAGAGATCATGTCGATTCCTTCCGCGGAGAAGAGGAGTCCCCGTGCACAAATCCTTCACAACAAAATACGAAGGAAAAAATTCAATGGAAGTGTGGTTAGAACGACAAAATTTGGAAACATATATGAGATTTTGTTTAATGGAGGGAACACATAAAACATTTGAAAGGTTAAACGAGGGAGAAAAGGAAACTGAACCGGTGTGAGTAATTTTCAAACCTGAACCATCACCAATGAGAATATCATCGGGACCTTCGTAAGGTTGATGAAGAGATAAATTTGACATGTGAGAGGTGACATGATGAGAAGCACCTGAATCAACTATCCAAGGATTGTGTGGAGAGGGAGAGGTAGTGACATGATTGGCGGAAGGTCGGGAAGGACGAAGATGAGGAAAAAGTTTAAAGCATTTCTTAGCATCATGACCACGCTTCTCACAAAATTGGCAAATAGTGGGATTAGGATTGGAAGGATTGGACTTAGACTGTTTATTGGCTAGAGAGGGATTTGGTAGTAAACCAGGAGTAGAAGGAGAAGAGGAAGGCCTGGATGGACGAGACAGAGGTTGAGAATATTTTGCTAAGTTTGCAGTGGGTGGTGTGGGGTCCGGATTGTGTTTCTCACTATGAAGGAGGAAAGTTTCATGATCAATAATCTTATCAAACAATTCTTCAAATGGTACCACAGAATCTCTAGTTCGCATAGCTGTAATGAGTTCTTTATAAGCGGGGCCAAGACCACGAGTAGTGTAGACAAGAAGATCGGCATCACTAGGAGGAGCGCCAAGAGCAGTCAGTTCATCAGCAAGCTTCTTGATGGAGATGAGAAAATCTGTAACAGATAAAGAGCCACGAGTAATCATTGTTAGCTTATCCTTAAGATGAATAATGTGGGTGGTGGATCTTTTAGCATATAGTCGGGAGAGTCGAGTCCAAGCTTCATGACTGGATGTTGCAGAGGAGACAAGTGGAATGACAGCTTCAGTGAGGGATGCAAAAATAGCATGGAGAATGAGTTGATCTTGCCGACGCCATAGAAGATAATCTGGATTAGGAACAGGCTGCTCATTTTGAATAATTGTTGAGGAGGGACACGGGAATGTGCCATCAAGATAACCCAGAAGATCTAGACCAAAAAATAAGGCAGTAAACTGAGCTTTCCAAGAGAAATAGTTCAGGGTTGTGAGTTTGAATGGTAATTGAGCAGCAGCATTGATGGTTATTAAGTTTTGGGAGAGATTAGAAGGAACGGCAGCAACAGAGGTAGAAAGATTGGTTGAGGTGTCGGAGGCCATTTTGTGAGAGGAGAAAAAAAAAATCTCGTTGGAGTCAGGGCTCTGATACCATATAAAGTTTAAATGAACTGAATATTGATTTCATTCACATATAAATTTGTTTACATCAGAGGGTATATATATAGACATATACGTTTGTTGTGTTACAAGGAGAAATACAAGGAGATGATAAGAACAGAATTTTAAACTTCAATAGCTGTCGTATCCAACTCTGGTGGAGAGATTTTAGCAACCAAGCCTTGTGGAGATTTTGAAGGAGAATCCGAACCTGATGCCAAACTTTGTGGAGAAGCAGTTGAGAATGGAGACTCTCTAATAGAAGCAAACCTAACGCATACCTTACGCACGCCATTGGTACGGCAACCAAGTATGCATGGAAAAACTTTGGCCTGAGTTGTAGGACCATTTTTCTGGCATTTACGTAACTAATAATTTTTAATAGCTTGTTTCGCATTTTTTAATTAAGATTTTATTTAGTATTATTTAAAAAGATTTTTATAGTGTTTTCTATCATAAAAAGTTAAATTTACTGTTTGAATTTACAAAATAGAGGCTAATTTCTTATCAAAATAGAATATTATACTTGATGAGGACTTGCACCTTTGTTTTGTCTTTTCTTTCTTTTTTTTTTTTTTTTTTTTTTTTGAATTTTGGAGTGAGGGAATCGTATGTTCACCTTATGATCAAATCAGGTATAAAATTACTATTAGACTATACATTACAACCACTATCTTGCACTCATTTTAAGTAAACTTCCTTCTTCTGAAAATTAAATAATTGGATTGATTTTTTTTAACACAGTATTTCAAAGATAATAATGATTTATTTTCCTTTTATATCAATACTACTTCATAATTTTTTAATGATTATAGTATTTATGGTCCTTTTGGAAACTACATTCATTTTGTATTGTATTTAATATATAATACAATATGTATTTGGATATTTTGTTCTTACATTGTATTTAAATGTAATATCTATTTGGGTTCTTGATCATAGATCGAGACATATAATGATGTAATTGGTAAAAGCAGATAGAAAAATGGAATGATAAATAGTGATTATAATGGATTTAAATTTTAAAAATATTTTTATTTGAATAAAATATTTAAGATATCCAAATACGAATCATGATCTATTGTCTCGGATTTTCTGTCTCATTGGTTGTCTCTCCTAATAGTGTCATGTCACACCATCTGAGTTAAGAATTCAACCACATTAAAATGCTAAATATTAGAAATTCTTAAACAAATTAATGGCTTGTCAAAACCCTATTGAGAAGACAGCTTTTGAGATAAGAAAATGAAATAACGGATCTAGACTCTCCAAACATACATTGTATTTTATTGGGATATAATACAGGATGAGTGAGGTTTCCAATGCAACATTATATGGATTCGATATATATATATATACACACACATTTATCGCTGGTTAAGGGGTTCGATAATTACTTGTGTGATTACTTACTATATAAAATAAAATTATCAAAAACTAATTTAGTGATAATACCAAAGAAAAGTTAACCTAAAAAGTATCTGTTGCAAACAGGCTATTTCCAATAAAATCCCACCAGGTTACACAAAGAAACTAGCGAAAGTATCCTGCAACATTGCAGGCGTTAAGTATAACAACATATAATATAGCCAATATAGTATCAACTTTTAAAGTGGGTGAGATATCAGAATATCATGTATATTACATGGTTTTAATATATAATAAAATGATTGTCCCTAATAACAGATTTAAGAAAGCAATAATATTTCCCCTAAAAAAAAAAAAAAGCAATATTCCATATTTTATTGATTGATTAATTGTTTAATTATCTATAAATTCTCAAATCACGACATATTTCCTCATTATGTATCATTATCCAAAAGCTAAATTTTGCAAAACCTTCCATCAAAAAAAAAAAAATTTGTAAAACCTATAGAACCTCCTCAACTCATAATCAAGCATACGAAATAAATCAATATAACAGTTATTAAAAACGAAAAACCTATGCAAATTAATAATCACTACTAGAAATTGTCAGATCCCCAATGCAGTTAAAACACTATTTAAATCGTTGTGAAATTTTATTTAGCAAAGCCATGGTGGCGTTAGGAGAGGCGACTCTAAATTTCCATAACAAAACATACTTCCTGACGCGATCAACACATCACTAAGTTTTTGAAAACTTAGCGATGCTACTTGGCATTAGGAAATTGGATATCATGTCTCAGCTTTTTCTTGGAAACTTAGCGACACCAAGTTTATTTTTAATATTTTTAAAAGTTAAACTTAGCGATAATGGTGTTGGAAATTTCAAGGTATTTTATTTTATTTTAATAGTTTTTATTTTGTTTTAATTATTTTTTTTATATCTAATAACTAATATAAGTATTGAATTAATAATAAATCATGAAACGTTCGAAGAAGTCTGATTTAAAACAATAAAAAAAAACATATAAAGTCATAACAAACATATTACATATCTAAAATCTTAGTACCGATGTAACAAACTAAAAATCTAAAATAGAAATCCACACTAGAAACTAAAAGTCTAAAATATAAATCCACACTAGAAACTAAAAGTCTAAAACAGGATAAACTAATAATAATTAGATGTAGGATAATAATTAAGCATCTCGATCATCATCATTAGCATCATCGTCGTCGTCGTCGTCATCATGCGAAGAGGTTGGAAGGTGTTGTTGGGATGGTGGTGGTAGAGGAGAAAGAGTACTTGGATCTAATAAAGGAAAACGTCCTGGGAATTGCATAATGTTCGATTCAGAGGTTAAATGTTGGATGAAGGATATAAATGCCGTAATTTTTCTCTCATGTACTGCATTTTTAGAATGATATGCATCTAAAGCTTGACTAAATTATTAAAATTATAAGCACATTAATTAAAATCAATTTCTCATATAATCCTGCTCCGCTTGAGAGTCACACCATGTTTTAGTCTGGTGGTTGGTATACATGAGTTCGTGAGACTCAATGTCACCAGCAAATTGATTAGTAGTGGGATCAGCCTGTAACAATATTTTGAATTAGAGCAATAAACACAAATTATTGTTAATTATATGTTTGTGTGTGTGTGTGTGTGTGTGTAGAATCAAGTTTTAAATACCAAATCTGCACGATGAGCAGCAGAAGATTTTGACCCGTGAGTTTCACCATGCCATTTCCAAGTTTTTCTTTTATATAATTCTTGCATCCCTCTGTCTATCAAATATGAGCTCGTACTATTCCCAATGGCCACCAGTATACGTTACTGCAACGATGTCCAACTCTTATCTATCGACATTTCCAAAATAAAAAATAAACAAAAATTACAAAATTTTAACTATTGTCCTGCACCCGATGACTCTCAAAAGTAAAATCATAGTTGTACATTTTAAACTCTGTTTTTTTTTTTTTTGGGGGTAATGGTAGAGTTCATTAAACAACAAACCTACAAGATAAAGGCAAGACCAAGATAAAGGCCAAGTAAACAATGCAGCAAGTAAAGCCGAAACAAAAAAACAAAACAAAAAAAAAGTGTAAAATAAAGCCAAAACAAAACAGCAAACAAAAATCTCGGGTTGAAACAGACCATTTTCAAATGTGAACAAGATAAACAAATTTATAGATTTTGAATATAAACTAAATAACTTACATATAGCAATGCAATTAGAAATTTTTCAATGGAGGCACAATATTTATTAGAAAAAAAAAAGGATATAGTGAAAACTTTTCTAAAAAAATATTATTACGTTTTTAAATTTTTTTAAAACTGTTTGTACACTTGTTAGCTTGGTTTCTTAAAGCTTAAGCCTAGAGTTTTTTATTTTATAAAAGGAATTAAAAGTGTAAGCTTTTTATCGATATTAAGGGTGAGTTTGGCACCCATTTCATCTCCATCTCATTTCAAACTTTTTTTTGTCTTTTTCTTAAAAAGTTTTTATCTTTTTCCCAAAAAGTTTTTTGTCTTTTCTGAAAATTCAAAAAAATTTACTATTACAACTAAAATATTTCAACTCAAACTAACACACCAAACACCCCCTAATAGTTTGTTAGGTCTTATTTTAATTGAGAAGGACGTATCGAGTAGGGACCTTACTTTTAATTTGTATTATTGAATGAGGACATATTTGTAAATATGTTATGGAAGAATATAACTGAAGATAACCTATTCGGCTATTCTTTCTTTGTTTTGGCCTATTTCGGTTTTCGTTTTCTGGTGTTGACTGCTTGTTTCTGTTTGGCGGCTTTGTCCTTCTTTGGTTTAAAAAACAAAAAAAATAAAAAACAAAACAAAACAAACAAAAGTTAATTAAAAGGTTGTTTGGAACTAGGGTTTGGCTTGGCCCGGCCCGGTCCGAGCCCGATGGACTATTTTAAAAATTCAAGACGGGGCGGGCGGCCCATTTAAAATACAGTATTTAAATTAATTGAGCGGGCCGTGAGCGGGCCGGGCCGGGCCCGACCCAATTTTTAAAAATTAGTTATAATTTTTACTGATATTTTAGAAAAAGATAAAAACGAATATAAATAAACTTTTATTTTTTTAATTTTATTTTATTTTTATATATATAAAATTTTTAATTATTTTTTTTTATTTTTTTAAATAATGAGCGGGCCGGGCCGAAAACTTAAAATACTCGGGCCGGCCCGTTTAAACCTAAAATCCAGCCGGCCTGTTTGGCCCGGCCCAACGCCTAGTTAAACAAAAAAAAGATAAAAACAAATTAAGCCAATAACCTCTAATGTAAAGGAGAAAGAGGGGCGGGAGGTGGACCGCAAATGTAGTGGAGACTGAGAGTCCAGCGGCAACGGGCGGCGGCATACGCCATACGGCAACGAGCAGCGGCAGACGACGATGGACGGCAGCAGACGGTGACAAAAAGAGTAAAAACAGAGGATTGAAGAAGGCATCAACAAATAAAGAAGAGAAAAAACAAATCAACAAACAAAAAATATATAAACATATAAATATTGTAATAATGTTATTAAATTGGTTTAACTAATCTTCAAGAGATTTCCTCAAAATAAATTACCTCTTCAAGAGAGGGGAGGCTGAAGGGAGAAGGAGATGAGAAGGGAATCTAGGTTTTAATGAGAAAAGTGGGTAGAATTCACCGTATTCTCTGACCAAAAAAATTTACTAATGTCATTTTCTGAAGATGACATGAGTAAACAACAAATTTCCCAACGCTCAAAATTTGACTTTGTCTATAGACGCTATTCTTGTAGTGAATCGTCGTTAAATATTTCCAGAAAAAAAAAACAAAAAACAAAAAGAATCATCACTTTAATAGTAACATGTTATCATACTCATCAGTATCAGATCAAACTAAAAGGGGGAAAGAGGTAAATATCACCAATTTAATAGTAATGATTGCTATTTTTATGGTTACGTCGAGGAGAACATTTTAATATTCTTATGTCTTTTTTTTATCCTGTTTTCTGCTATATTTTTTTTTTACTGCAAACGAAAATTTTTGGGTCAGTAATATTATTGTGTTGTACCCAAGTTTTGAGCCGATTGGTCTATTTTTTGAGAATATTAGTAATTATCATAATTACAAAAGCAAAAATAAACAAATAGCACATCTATAAAATTGTAGGTATTAAATTGTCTATGGAAGCCAAAAAAAGTAAATAGCTAATTGTTGGTCTGAAAAAAAAAAAAAAAAAAAAAAGGACGTAGTGGAATGGCATTTTAAAATTTATTTTCGAAATCATCGGATTTATCATATGTTGCAATATAAAAATTGTTCATAATATATTCGTTCGATCTTATTTGGCTAGACACTTTTAGATGATATCAGTCGGCTTCTCAACCACTCGATCTTCATCAGTATTGTCCTCTCTTTCAAACTAACTGATCTGTTGGCACTAATTGAATAATCTCAGGCTTCTCAGTTCTTCTTTCAATATTCTTGCCTATATATGGATTCTTAATTCTAAAGATCTAAACTAGTAGAGATCCATAAGGATCTACAATTGTATCAATAGGCATTTAATTATAGTTGAGAGAAATTTCCAATGTTACCCATAGGAAGTATCCGTAGAGACTTAACACGTCGGTGACAGGGTTCCAAAGATCGTTGACTTATAATCATGACAGTATCGTCATTGATGACGCATTTGAGCAATGAATGAGAAGGAAGACGAAGAGAGAATCTAATTTGAGACAACCTAATTTTAGGATCTGTTTGGTGAATGAGTTTGAGTTGAAAAAATGCAGTTTGAGTTGAAAATTTTTGTTGACTTTTCAAAAAAGATAAAAACTTTTTCAGAAAAATACAAAAATTGATATGAAAAAGTACAGTTTGAGTTAAAATCCTAAACGAGGCCTTAGAAATGATAAAAGGACTTGTTGAAGTGGAAGCTATTTTATCTAAACAATGCGTAAAATATTTTAAAGTGACCTTCTCTATATCAAATTTGGCTATAGTTTTTTTTGCTTGTGGTAAAACTCGATCCAAACTTCCACTTCTATGGTATGTTGCATTTTTTCCCCCAAAATATAGCGTTATACAAGGGAAAAATTTAAAAACTAACATCATTATGGCCCTTTGGACATTGTCTTTGGAGGCTACTTTTAGATTATTAAAGAATCTATAATAGGTTAGAGGTGTTTGGTAAACTCTACTTTTGCCGATAGATTCTAACAGAAATTACTTGTCAAAAAAATTTCAAATTTCAAATTGTGAATTATAATTTGATTAACTTTTTTTTTTTTTTTTGAAGAAAACTTTTATTATTGTAATTTTATCTGTCCTTGAAGATGATATATAACATCTTCAAATAAAGGGTAAATTGCTTATTTTGTCCATAAACTCCTAACATTGTGTAACTTTGGTTTATTATTATTATTATTATTATTATTATTTGTAGTAGGAATGTCCCTAAACTTTTGCAATGTTGCTACAATAGTCCTTTTCGTTAATTTTTGAACGAAATTTGTCCATAATTTGATCAAAAATGATGCTAACTTTGGATTCCATTAAAAGATTAATGAAAAAGACTAATATATTAACGTTTTTAATAGTTTATGATCATTTCAGTTACGAAAGGAAATGCCCCTAAACTATTAAATGTTGCTACAATAGTCGTTTTTTTTTTATTTTTAAACAAAATCGGTTAGTAATTCAGTCAAAATTAATGTTGATTAAGGGATTCTGTCAAAAAATTAACATAAAAAACTATTGTTGCTACATTTTAAAAGTTTATGAACATTCCAGCTACAAAAAAAGGTTTAGAGACCAAAGTTACACAAAATTAAAAGTTCAAAAACCAACCATAGTAATTTATCGATAACTTATTTTTAGTAACATTAAATTATTCATCAAAAGTTGTATATATTTTTCAATGATGTTTGTATAAAATAATATAAGTAGACAAAAATATAAAGATCTAAACTAGTAGAGATCCATTAGGATCTATAATTGTGTCAATAGGCATTTAATTTTAGTTGAGAGAAATTTCCAATGTTACCCATAGGAAGTATCTGTAGAGACTTAACACATCGGTGACAGGATTTTAAAGATCGTTGACTTAAAATCATGACAGTGTCGTCATTGACGACGCATTTGAGCAACAGATGAGAAGGAAGACAAAGAGAGAATCTGATTTGAGACAACCTAATTTTAGAAATGATAAAAGGATTTAGTGTTGAAGTGGGAGCTATTTTATCTAAACAATACGTAAAATATTTTAAAGTGACCTTCTGTATATCAAATTTGACTATAGTTTTTTTTTTTTGCTTGTGGTAAAACTCGATCCAAACTTCCACTTCTATGGCATGTTGCATTTTTTTCCCTCAAAATATAGCGTTATACAAGGGAAAAATTGTAAAAACTAATGTCATTATGGCCCTTTTGACATTGTTTTTGGAGGCCACCTTTAGATTATTAAAGAATCTATAGTAGGTTAGAGGTGTTTGGTAAACTCTACTTTTGTCAATAGATTCTAACAGAAATTACTTGTCAAAAAAATTTCAAATTTCAAATTGAGAATTATATTTTGATTAACTTTTTTTTTTTGAAGAAAACTTTTATCATTGTAATTTTATGTGTCCTTGAAGATGATATATAACATCTTCAAATAAAGGGTAAATTGCTTATTTAGTCCATAAACTCTTAACATTGTGTAACTTTGGCTCCTTATTATTATTATTATTGTAGATGTTGGGAATCTACCGTCAAAAATTTTAACAGAAGTTAGTAAGAAAGAATAAAATAAATAGCAGATTGGGCCCTTGGTAATCGTTGATGAAATTCATAAAACATTTAATTATGAAAATAATCAAGTAAGAAGAACAGAAAGTAAATAATCAACACCAAGATGTAAAGAGGTTCGCCAATTGGATGCTACGTCCACTGAAAGTATGGTTTGTTTACTGTATAAGAAGGTTTTTTAATATAATCAATTACAATATTTCTAGGGAAATTTTGACAGCATGAGAGTACGAATCTGACAAAAGGATCCCAAGATCTTCTTTGAAGGGGGTCTTCCTTTATTTATAGAGGAAGAATCGTAGGTCTTAACCTGAAATTCGTGGTGAGAAGTTCTCGCTCCTGTCTGTTGGGACACGTGTAAGAAGGTCAGTTATGCAGCTGATTTGGCGGTTATCAGGATGAATCCGATTATAAATCATGGGCTCAGCAGTTATTGACGATCTGACGTCATTATCAATCGTGAACTTGTCAGTTATCATGGAAGATATGACATGTCATTGTCGAATGTGAGCTTGACGGTTATAGGGAATGTCCCTATTAGATTCTCTTTTCGCTCGAACGACGAACGATAGTTCGGAGATAAGGCTTAGATCTTGCCAAATCACCTTTCGTGGGTTATGTTCGATGTTCGTCCGATCGTTTTCAAACTAATTGATTCAATGTTCGAATGCGAACGATAATAATCTAAAATAAAGCAAACTACGATTGTAAATTGGGTCTGGCCCAATTAAACGAACAATCATCGTTCATTATTGAACAAAGTAATTTCATAATTTGGGTCCGGCCCAAATGTAGATTTGACTCAAGAGTCCGTTGTTCGTTTGATAAACGGTAAAAGGCTAATAATATAATGGGAAGACGAAGTCTAACCCTAATTATTATTATTATTATTGTAGCAGGAATATCCCTAAACTTTTGAAATATTACTACAATAGTTCTTTCCGTTAATTTTTTAACGAAATTTGTTAGTAATTTAATCAAAAAGTGATGCTAACTTTGGATTCCATTAAAAGATTAATGAAAAAGACCATTATATCAATGTTTTTAATAGTTTATGGTCATTCCAGTTACGAAAGGAAATGCCCCTAAACTATTAAATGTTGCTACAATAGTCATTTTTGTTAATTATTAAACAAAATCGGTTAGTAATTTAGTCAAAAATTAATGTTGACTAAAGGATTCTGTTAAAAAATTAACGTAAAAGACTATTGTTACTACATTTTAAAAGTCTATGAATATTCCAGCTACAAAAAAAAGTTTAGAGATCAAAGTTATATAAAATTAAAAGTTCAAAAACCAACATAGCAATTTATCGATAACTTATTTTTAGCTAAATTATTCAGCAAAAGTTGTATATATTTTTCAATGATGTTTGTATGAAATAATATGAGTATTAAAATTATTATACAATAAACATGTATGCTAAAATATTTAGTAGACAAAAATATATTGTCTTTTTTAATTAGTATACATTTAACAGCAATTTTATTCATAATTTACCAAACACATAAAATTCTCTTTTTGGTATTCACAACAAATTTGAAAAAAAAAAAATTTACCAAACACTTACCTGTTTTTAGATATAGTAACTTTAGACTCGTAGCATAGCCACGATAATGCCAAACTAACCCTATAAATGGAGCAATAAGGAAAAATTATCTAAATAACAATATTTTTTTATTAATTAATCAACATAACATAAGTTTCTTTTTTTATCAGTATAACACAAATTTTATTCTATAAGTGTTTAATTTATATCATATTGATCCAATATTATAGTTTTTAAATTTGTGTTACGCAGGCATTTCCCGAGGCAATCATCCCGAAAAATGTTTCTTAAGGGCCAATCATATGAAACCCAGCCCTTATGAAAATAGCCCAATAGAAAAAGTCCAGTGAAACCCAGCCCATTAAACACTCCTAAGTGGCCCAGCCCATGAAATTCGAAAACTTCGACGAATCAGTGGTCGGGCACAAGTACAGCACAATCAATAGGCCTCTTGCAATTGAAAATTTGCAAATCGTCCGTCGGAAAAAAATATAATAATAATAATAAAATCGAGTCTGAGTTTTTAGACAGAAAGGAAAAGAAAGATTTAAAAAAAAAAAAAAAAAACCAAGCGCAACAATTTTGAGGTCTCACATGGTGAGATTCTTTTATCGAATAATGTTAGGGTTTTAAATTTCTCTTCTCTCTCTGTTTTCTGTTTTTGGTTTAGCTTTGTGAATGCGAGTTTGTTTATTTGTTTTTGTTTAATTTAGTTTTTTACTATTTTAAAGGCGGAGGAAGAGTTTGATTCATTGTTCGACTACAGTCGAGTTCAACCAAAAACCCTCCCAGACGGTGAGTTTTCCTCATTATTTTCTGTTTGGTTGATCAGAAACTCCATTGATAAGGTTTGGTTTTTTTGGTTTTTTTTTTTTTAAACGTTTTCTTGTATATTTTCAACTCAATGTAGTTCTGTCTGAACTAAGATGTGAAAAAGTTTGAAGCTTGAATGTCTTTGAAGCTTCGTGTGAAGTTCTGGATCTCGGATTGAATATTTAATATTTCGTTGAATCTTGATTGATTATTTCCTGTTACGTTTATGGCTGGATAGGAGTTGGGTATCGAAAAATTTTGAACATTAAATTCGATTTTATGCAGTGCTTTCTCTTTCTTCTATAATCGTGTTTTTACTTGTAAAATAATCAGGGTAGTTTGGTGGGACCCACATTATTTTTGGAGATGAGAAGGGGGTTAATCATAGTACCCTTTGGTATTGATTCCAGGATAATGGGTGTGAACATAAAATTTATTAATAATAATATTCCCTTTAAAAGCTCACATACTTCAGACCAATGATCATGTAATTTTATAGAAAGACATTTTAGTATTACAACGATAAGACTCCAATTCTTAGTTTTAGTATACACTAGAAAGGGAATCTGATTATTTTTATTCTACTTTTTATTTTTATTTTTATTTTTTCGAACTTGGGGTGGGGGAATTTGAACTTTTCATCTTAAGATGGAGTTATATGTGAAATTACTATTAGGCTATGTTTGTGACCACGCTTCGCTTTCTAATAGATAAGCAAACATAAAAGTGGCCTCAATTATCGGCGTTTTTTGTTCCTTGACATTCCTTTCCAAATCCTTCCTCTTTCTATTACAATGCGATTTCGTTTCAGTTTGGTAAACATTGCTTCTTTTTAAGTTTGAAGATTGATGTTAGCGTTTGATCACTGATCTCTCTTTGAAACTTGATTATTTTATTACTGTTATGTCTGTGGAAGACAATGAGTTGGGTGTCAAGGCGATTTGAAGTTCAAATTCTATGCTTGATTTCTTTGAAGCTTAATTCTTTTTCTTCTGTGCGTGCCAAAGCAATTTGTACATTGAATTCTATGCTTGATATTTCTTTGAAGCTTAATTCTTTTCCTTCTGTTATGTCTATCACAGATGATGAGTGGGATGTTTTTCCAGAGTCCTCTCCTAAGAGAAGGAAGGTTGGCAATTCAAAGTTATTAACGATATGTGTTAAAGACTATTACGGGATTGATTTGTGGTTTGAACTGGAGTTCCTTTGCTTGTTTATTTTTTTATTTGTTTTAAACTGCATGGTATCAGGTTGAAAAGGTAGGGAAAAATGGGAAAACAATTCATGTGCTTGACTGTGAAGAGGAAGAAAAAGAAAACGAGGATTGGCTACCTCCTCCACCAAAAATTTCACGTCCTGCTGGGGTCCTTGCTGAAAATTCAACCATTAAAGAGTTGAGGTATACAAAAACTTTCCCTTTGCAATTGTCACAATTTGATTTTGAACGTCTACTTGTTCCTTTTGAGATGGCCTTGTTAAGTAGATTATGGGCTCCTTTAACCGCCAATTTTTCATATCAATGGTTTTGTGCCTATAGGTTAATGAAGCAGGAGCTGTTATCATGTGCACAATCAGCAGAGGACATCTTGCGGGACATAGAAGAGTCCGCAAAAGGAGAAGTTGGTAAATCGTTGCAGCCCTCTTTGGATGCTATTGCAGACCAACCTTCAAGACCTCATAATGAAAGAGCTAAGATAGTTATTTCTGTCCAGGACAAGGATGGGCTCAAGCAATTTCGCATATACATGGTACATTTTTTTGAAAATTGGGATTCTAATTTGTTTGTATGGCTACTATTATCATTATGTCTAGTTACCATGGGTAAAAAGAGCAAAAGTCAAAACCAAAATTGGGGTTCTGCAGTATTACGGCTATTCTTTCTGGAACATATATGTTAGGAAGGAAGAAATATCTCATTCTACGGTTAGAACGTTTTATCTATTGAAGATTATACTACGCGTATTTCCTATAGTTGTCTATTTGTTTGTCTATGTGTTGCTTGTGGTCACATTAAAGATTCTTCCAGACAGTTTGGAAGAATCTAGGAATTGATGGAATTGATCTATCAAAAAATTCTGATGAAACTTTGGTAAACATGAAGATTTTGTGTGAAACAAAGTCTGAGTTTCATGTAATACTCGATGATCATAAAGTTGTAACATTCATTTCTCTCTCTCTCTCTCTCTCTCTCTATATATATATATATATATTCATGTTTGTTTCAGTTTAAATGTCTAACAATTGAATAATTAAAGTAAAGTTCTAATTTACAGGATGACAAGTTTGAGCGGCTCTTTAAACTGTATGCTGATAAGGTTAAGCTCGACCAACGGAGTCTGGTATTTTGCTTTGATGGCGAGAAAATAGGCCCAGAAGCAACCCCTAATGCGCTTGAAATGGAAGACAGTGATATTATTGAGGTCCATGTGAAGTCAAGCTGATGAGGTAATCTCTGTTCCTTTTTTTCTTTTTTTTAAACGGCACCATGCTGATGAGATAATTGCATATAACATTAAATACTCGTTTGGAATTTGACCTTTGCTTCTATGATATTGAGCATTTGAGAGTTTCCTTTCTTTTCTTTTCTTCTCTCTCTCTCTCTCTCTCTCTCTCTTTTTAAATGAGGTATAAATATGATTGTTCAGCTGCTTCAGCAAATGAAAATATACACACATTCTTTTGTAACAAACAATCACTTGTTAATGATATGTAGGATTCTCATAGTTCCAAAATTCTGCAAGTTTACTACATCATTGAAGCTTTTTTTTTTTTTTGGGTATCTGGACTATATTACTCGAGGGAAGAGTTTTAGATCGGTGCTATGCTACCTTCTGTTTTCCTTAATACGATGTTTGAGGGTGTTCTGTTTGTACTAAATCTGTTAGAACATTACTGAATTGTGAAGACTGAAGACGGTTTGTTTAATTGCTAAAGTAAACGAAATTTTTCTGTCTTTTGGTGTGGAAAGTTACAGTGCTGTCCTCCCTTGTTCTACCTATATTCACCGAATTCTTGGTTTTCTTGTCATCCTTGTGTCAGTAGAATTTGGGTTTTATTGTGCACTTACCTTTGCTTCGTTTTCTATTGATTCGTTTCTTAATGTTTAAGTACTGCTTATATGACAATTCGCGATAAAGTTGTTGCCCGTTACTACTAAATATTTCTTCTGGTTTTGCTTGCAGGTCATTGCTTCAAGAAAAACATCAACCTTTTTTGACTTTTCCTTTCCTCTTTTTTTTTTTTTGGGGAGTGGCCAAAACACACTTCTGGTGTTGCAACTATTTGGCCAAAACCGTATAGTCTCCTGCATGTTTTGCCATACTACGTAGAGTAACTAGTAGACAGCTTTGGACAGATGAGGTAAAATGTATGTAATTTTACTCTTCTAAACTGGGGTTTTTTTTTTTTTTTTTAATAAATGGAAATTAAGAATTTATGTGCTAAATGTTTTGCGTTGCTGGTGAATTTGTAAGCTGCTATCTTTAGTTCCGTCGGTAGATTTTCTGACTTCTTTCTCTCAAGAGCTCTTCAACTCGTCCACTATTTTATTCGACTAAATTTGCAGTATTAGTAGGGAAGAATCTAGTTTTTAGTTCCATTTTATCAGCGACCATGTGAGAGTTGGTGACTAGAAGTCATGGACGAGTCACAACAGTGTGATAGTGGAGGTGAATCTTGTCTTTTATTTATTATAAATGTAGTGGAAGTTAATGCCATATTAGGGATTTGATTATATGATTTTTTGTTAATACACACGAACGAAAGACAGAGTATTTTTGAAAGCTTTCTACGGAAAAATTATCTTTTAATATGTGTTTTTCAACATTAAATCGGGATGAAATCATTTGTAATGCTAACAAAATCTCTCAAAGATGTGGTTTAAAATTACGCTCTATCTTGAAAATTTATTTTTTCATATCATACCCTATCATCCGAACTTTGTTCTGTTAGTTTGTTTTTACACCTAATTTGTTAAATAAAAAAAATAAAAAAAAAATAAAAAGGTGCAACTGCAAATGGACCTGTGAGTGCGAAACGTACTGAAGAGTCAAAATTGCTGCGTTTTCTTCCTTTGTTTTATCTTTTGCTTTGTGGAAAAAGCTCCGCTTATATATATTTAACTTGGATTGGGGTGACTTGAAGGGTTATCATTTATGATTCAACTTAGAGGGTCGGCCTTGTTCGTAGCTGATTAAATCCATGTGTTTCGTGATGTATTAGGTCTGGTTTTTCGAAGTTTCATGTCGTATTCATGTCAATCGTGTCAATTTAAAATTAAAATCCTTTGACTAGCCTATTAAGATTCTTGGACTGATCCAATGCATTACACTACTTTGTTTTGTTATTTTTGTATTATTAAAAATAAATTTTAACACTTTTCAAATAGAAAAAAAGGAAATCGAAGAATTACTTTTATGTTTCGTTATTAAGAAAAAAAAAATTGATGCCATTCAAAAGTCATGAACTTGAACATGTCAATTTTCATTTTGGTATAACCACTCCAAAAAAGAAAATTTTGATGCTATTGAAAGTTGTAGGCTTGAAAAATGAAAATTGTCATATAGGATCATCATGCTCACCAAGCTATGTCGTGTTTGACTCATGCTCGTGCTTTGTCGTGCTCAACATCCTGTAATGTCGTGTTAAGCCCACGTGCTTTAAATTATGAGCCTGGCACGGTTCACTACCTCATGTTGTGCTTAATCCGGTCCAGTGTAATCTCGTCCCGTAATGTTTTAACCCAGAATTTTCTACGTCGTGGCGGCATGTTAGTTGGGCAGCCCAACTCAATTGACAACTCTAAATAATTATTAATAGTCTCATTTTGCACCCTCTTTAAAGAGTTCATTGGAGCTTTTAACCACCAAAAAAATAAAAAATTGTGAATCAAAGCACAAATTCGAAAAAGAATTGGTACCAAACAAGCAATTCACCCTTATTAAAAGCACGTTAACCAGTTAACCCTAACTGTAATCCGAACCACACCACCTCACATGGCATGGTGAGGTTTTTTTGTCTTCTTGATTTAGTTTGGTGTTTGATTAGCACTTAACTGTGTGGTGCAGTGCAGTTTACGGTTTGAATTTTCTCAAAATGATAATAACCATGCCGTACTGCATATTTTTATTGATATTAATTTCAATTATCTTTTACATGTAAGTTACAAATTTACATTTATAAAAACTTTTCTTTTGTGATTATTTTTTAACGACTTGTTTTATACTTTACCGTATATACTCTTAGAAAGAAAAAAACGTTCAAAACCCAGAAAAGTAAATTTGATCTTCTTTTCTTTCTTTCTTTCTTTCTTTATTTTTTAATAAACAAACTAAATTACTTGAGTTGTTAAAAAAATAATCAAGATTCAAAGACTAAACCGCACAACCATATAGGTATGGTTATTTTAGTTAAAAATTTCAACTGTGGTGGTTAACAAAAGTCATTTTAATTGCACATGTGGTTTGCTGAGTATTTTTGATATAGGAAAATTGTAGTAAACAATAATTTTACAAAAATAATTAAAGTAAATAATTGATTTTTAAAATATTTATATTAAATAACAAATTTATCAGATAAACAATATTTACGTTCATAAATGAATCATTTACTGATAATCAGTCACCATTTGATATAAATAACTGATAATAAATTGTTTACCTTATAAATTTAATGTAAAAAAAATCATTTATCTCTGATAAATTATAAATTTATTATTTATTATAAATATTTTAAAAACATATTATTTATTTTAATTATTTTCTAAAAACTGTTCTTTATTTTTTTTTTTCTCCCTCCAAGAAAAAACCGCCCAAACACATCATTAAAAAAAAATCATAAAAATTAACAAGTTGTCTAAACTTCCTTTTCTACCCCTGTTTCTGCTCTTGCTTCCCCATTTCATCTTTCTCTGGTAGGGTTTAGAACACTCTCTACAAAAACTCTCTCTCTCTCTCTCTCTGTCTCTCCCCACCATCGAGTAGAGGGCCATTTCTGCAGCGAAACTTCTCGGAGCGACGAAAAATTTTGAGGTACGATTTTCTCTTTTGAATCACCTTATTCTGAAATTTTCCCTTTTCAATTTCTATTACCTTCTTAGATTTCACTTGTAAGTGTCAAGAAATCTCTTTTCTCATTCTGATCTTACACAAAAATCAAAACCCTGATTTCCCGAACTTCTCAGTTTTCTTAGAAATGAACCGGAAATTCCAAAAGCTGAAATATGGCTCTCTCTCCTTGCCATTTTTGTGTTCAAATATGTTTTCTACTTTCTAACTACTTCTTCTTCTTCTTCTTCTTTTCCAGGTTTTTGTTGAGAAAATATTTGTTTCTCTTCCATGGCGGTACGTTGATATTAATCCCAGCGACTTCTTTTTCTTTTTTTTAGTTTTTGGTGGGAATTTGAGTTTAACTTGTCTAACTTTGATGAAAATGCTCTAGATCGACACAATTTTCAAAGATGAAGCCAGCGAAGAGAAAGGCGAGCGTGCCAGAATGGTGAGTTTTACGTGTTATTCTTGTCCCTTTTTGACTTAGTTAATGTACATTTTACATGCTCTGATCCAACAGTTGAAATACACACACACACACACACAACTTATTCTTACAGTTGTAGTTAAATTTGTGCTTTTGGACCTGAGTTATGTTAGCAAGTCCTTCTGTACCATTAGTTAATACTTATACATACTGCCATTTATTTTTTGCTCACTGATTTTTTTTTTTTTTTTTTTTGTGGGGTTATTTTAGGCATCCTTTGTCGGTGCTATGGCAATTGCTGACTTGGTGAAGACGACCCTCGGACCAAAGGGAATGGTAATACTTATCATTGTGATACATTGCACATTAAAGCTTCGTTATAAATTAGATTTATTGTGAATAGTTTTGAAAATTGGTTCTGTGAAATATCCGTTGCAGGATAAAATTTTACAATCGACGGGTAGAGGACATGAGGTTAGTGTTACCAATGATGGTGCCACCATTCTGAAGTCCCTGCACATTGACAATCCTGCTGCTAAAGTCCTAGTTGGTATCCTTGAATTCGGTTTTTATGGGGCTTGTAAGTGTTTTAAGAATTTCTGCTTGTCATCATTATGCTTATTTGGGATAGAAACTTTTTTGAAGCAAATTACTTGCTCTCTCTCTCTCTCTCTATATATATATATATATATATATATTATAGTCATCCTTAACGTAGGGGTTAGACATTTCAAAAGTACAAGATGATGAAGTTGGTGACGGGACAACTTCTGTTGTTGTTCTGGCTGGCGAACTTTTAAGGGAAGCAGAAAAGCTTGTTAATGCGAAGATTCACCCGATGACTATCATATCAGGTTTTTGTTATGTGAATCTAACTTGTCTTGTATTGACATTACTATGTTCTCTTGTTATATAATTCTGTATTTTGTTCTTTAGGTTTTCGAATGGCAGCTGAATGTGCTCGTGATGCTCTGCTGCAGAAAGTCATGGATAATAAGACTGATTCCGGTATTGATTATTGTTTAGAGTCTGTTCGTTTTTTTTTTCCTTTTGCCTTTTGTGGAATTTCCTTTACTATTTTTCGTAAAAAGTTATAGCCATTCAGCCCATGTCAAGAATTAATTAGGCTTCCGTAGTAGTTCCAATGTGTTATTCTTGGTCTGCATTGTTTTCATGTTCAATCCTGTTGGACGCTGTAAGCTGCAACTGCCGTTTCTTTTTTTCCTAAAGCTTGCTTATATAGTCAACTAAGGACGAAAATACTGGATTCTGCAGAGAAATTTAAATCAGACTTGATGAAGATTGCAATGACTACTTTGAGTTCGAAAATTCTTTCACAGGACAAAGAACATTTTGCTAAACTTGCTGTGGACGCTGTACTGCGGCTTAAGGTAATTCGTTAATTGACATATTGCAATTTTCTAATGGTGTATATATGCGTTATGCAATGCTTTGAGCTTTCAAATTTCAATGACTATTTGAAATGAACCTGACTACTTGAGTGGTGGTCCTTGTTTGCAAAAATCAAAATTTCATTGTGCAGTCAATGTTGCATGTAATTGTTTTAATTTGCACAAAAACTACTTGAGGTTCAACTTTTTGATCATATTGTTTGATAAAAATCACTACATCGACAGGGAAGCACCAACTTGGAGGCTATTCAGATCATAAAGAAGCCTGGAGGGTCCCTAAAGGATTCCTTTTTAGACGAAGGGTAGGTTATGTTGAACAAAATTCTTACGTTCAATTTTCAAGTTGCAATCAATCTTGAAAAGTTCATTATAAGGCATGTATGTTCACCGGATTACTGGTTCAATGCCTTTCTTTTGGTAAAAATAGGCAATATGTATTTTTCATATGTAGCTTTAAGTACTTGGAAGCTACATGATGTATTGTGGAAAGTGCTCTCCCGTAGAATAGAGCATTTATATTCAGCTGATGGTAGTATTTTTCTTACTATTATGCTCGACTCTGATTGTTCAGGTTCATTCTTGACAAGAAAATTGGTATTGGCCAACCCAAACGCATAGAAAATGCCAAGATTTTGGTAGCAAATACTGCAATGGATACAGACAAAGTGAAGATTTATGGGGCGCGTGTTCGTGTTGATTCAATGTCAAAGGTTGCTGAAATTGAAGGGGCTGAGAAGGAGAAGATGAGAGAAAAGGTTCAGAAGATAATAGCTCATGGCATAAACTGCTTTGTTAACAGACAGTTGATTTACAATTTCCCGGAGGAGCTATTTGCAGATGCTGGAATACTCGCCATTGAGCATGCTGATTTTGATGGTATTGAGCGTCTGGCTTTGGTAACTGGTGGTGAAATTGCTTCAACCTTTGACAATCCAGAATCAGTTAAGCTCGGGCACTGCAAGCTCATTGAGGAAATCATGATTGGCGAGGACAAGTTGATCCATTTTTCTGGTGTTGAATTGGGTCAGGCATGCACAATAGTGTTGAGAGGTGCAAGGTATGTTGAGCAAACATTGCTCTCTTTTTCACTCCTCTGTGGGATCTATGTTCTATCTTTGAATTATTTGGTTTTTAATAGTAGTGCTTTTTTCTGCAATCTCTAGCGTCTTCCCCTCTATTTCTTGATACGAAGTAAACACTACAAAAGGACTTGTTCTGATACAGCACCTGAGATTATATAATGCAAATCAGGTTCTGATCTGATTTAGGAATAAATTTATACGCATAGATGACAGACCCTATATATCTTTTTTAATCCATCAGTTTGCTTTTAAGCTAATAGAACCCACAAATTCATATTTCTTGTCTTTTTTCTTTTGGTGAGTGGTTTGCGTTGAAGATTAAATTTAGTTAGTTGAATTATGTTTTACTGCCATTGGTAGAGATGGTCTAAAGTATATAATCTGTTCTTCGAACCAACAGATAGTCCTACATCATATTTATTTAGGTTTTATAATGTTCTTTTTAAGAAAATAAAAAATGGATATCCGAATCCCTACATATTTACTCCATTATTAAGCTACATTGTGTCTCTGCTGTCTTCGAGATGTTGCAAAATGACTTGTTTATATCCTTTTGGCAGCCGTCACGTGCTCGATGAGGCTGATAGGTCTCTGCATGATGCCCTGTGCGTGCTGTCTCAGACAGTCAATGACAGCAGGGTTTTGCTTGGAGGTGGATGGCCTGAGATGATCATGGCAAAGGAAGTGGATGAGCTGGCAAAGAAGACACCCGGAAAGAAGTCTCACGCAATTGAAGCTTTCTCACGGGCACTCTTGGCCATTCCAACTATCATTGCCGACAATGCTGGTTTGGACAGTGCTGAGTTGATTGCTCAACTCCGTGCAGAACACCAAAAAGAGGGATGCACCGCTGGAATCGATGTCATCACTGGCTCTGTAAGTACTCTTTCATTTATCCCAATTTTAGTCACTTCACCACAGAACACGTTGTTGATGGACTTCGCATAGTAGGAGATATTCTAATTCTGAAATTTTGACAGGTTGGAGATATGGCGGAACTAGGAATTTCTGAAGCATTCAAAGTTAAGCAGGCCGTATTGCTCTCTGCAACAGAGGCTGCTGAGATGATTCTTAGAGTTGATGAAATCATCACCTGCGCACCGCGGAGAAGAGAAGACAGAATGTAGAGATGGTGAATCCTCTTGGCAGGAAAGGAACATTTGTTTTAGTATCTTTCTCTTGGCTTGTCCGTTTTGAATTATTGCTATACATACACTGCGGTTGGATGGAACGCTTTTGGTGAGAACTGGGTTGCTGAGGAAATTTTTGTTGCTTTGTTTCGGTTTTTGGTTTTTGTTAAGAAATTTTACTTATTTATGTAGTTTTTTATTTTTATTTTTTGGTGCCGGTTGAATCTTGTGGATTAGATACGCCTACAGGACACTAACGTCAACGTAAACAGTTTTTCTTACAGAATAGAATCTGTCTTCCCATTCCAAGCTGAAAAAAACATCAAAAAAAAAAAAAAAAAAAACTCTTAGCATACTCCGATGTCGTCGGTAGAGTCACGACTGCGAGTGGTCAACAATACTTAAAAATTGGTCTTCGTTTTTTTGGTTCCTTATTTGGAAAAACTAACTGTTGAAACAACAAGAACTTGTTTTTAGAACACCGAACAGAAAAACCTGATGTCGTTTACATGTTGTCGTCTTGTCCCTCGTCGTTAATCTCATTGTTGTTTAGAATACAACGTCGTTTCAAATAGTTCTTCTTTTCGAGACGTCGCGTATGGTATTTCGTGGGATAGTCACAAAATATTCCTATATCATCTCTTTTGTCAGAGTTACCATTTAGCATTCTTGAAGCCACTATGGTTTGTTTGGCGCAATATTTCAAATCAAAAACATTCATTTCATTTCAATTTCAAATTTACTTTTTTGAAATCTACCCAACACTGGTTTTTCTTTCTCTTAAACATTCGTTCATTTTAGATTCTCATTTTAAAATAAGTTTTTTTAGATGGTGTGTCAAATGGAATAATATTTCATTCAAAAAAAAAAAAAAAAAGAAATGAAGTCTGTTATAGCATTAACGTCTGCTAGTATAGAGTGCTTTTTTTTTTTTTTTTTCTTTTTTGAATAGGTAGAAAAGAAATTGGGAAGTTTCACTGTCAACCCTTTATTTGTTTTTAGCCATAACAAAGCTTGATAGTCAACTAAATAACGAGGACATGGAAATCACATGGTGTGGTGGTCTACCTCAATAATGACAATATAGTTAGATAGGAAAAGTTTTCAAAAACATGCAAATATTCATAACAAAACCACCTTTGACGTTGATATCTGAATTGAATACACTGCCATGACATTGATGGTTATAGTATGATGAGCATCTACTCTAATTTAACAGGCCTCTCCTCAAAGTTGAGCTCATTGCTTGATCCAATCAATTTTTTCCCCTAAAAAAAAGTGCCGATAATGCTTTTTTTTTTTGTAAAAAAAAAAAAAAAATCTAGTGGTGGTCTCATCATTTTCAGGTTTTTGAGCTCCATAAATAAGAACGCTTCTCTAAGCATGATTGAATCAAGTTCTTTATATCAGTTTCTCTCAGTTGTTCAATCAGGATTTACCTTATGCTCATCAACCCAAATATGAACGATCAAAACTAGAGTGAGGGTCTAAATGGGAGGAAAGAGTGATCAAACCTAGATAAACAAAAGGGAGATACCTAACAAAGGCATTTTAACTCTTTGGCAACCCCATCAACCTCTACGGGTGTAAAGTGCCAATAAGTGCTTACAAAAGTGGTCATGGCCACACGTATTAGTTTTGGATTATGTCCTTCCATTTGGAACTAGTTAAAATAGAAAATAAACCAGTTTTCAACTAAATGCGTAATTTGCTTTCATCATGAAACATGATAATATTAGCAATACGTCTTTAAGTAGCTGGGGATATAGTTTAGTGGTAAATCTGTGTATGATGAAATTATTCTTATTTATATTCTTAAATTTTAAGGTAATTCACATTTTATTTCTTAAATTTAAAAAACTTGCACTTTATCCCCTGCACATTGAATTAGTACCACTTGACACCTTCCGTTAGAATTTCTATTAGGGAAAAAAATGGAGTTAAGTACGATCTAATGGTCATTTTTTGTTTGTTTTTAACAGAATTTCTAACAGAAAGGGTTTACTAATAGTAATTTCTTTCTTCTTTTTTTTTTTTTTTTTCCGCATGTTTTCAATCAAAGTTTGAGTAAAAGAGATTTAAGTCAAACTAATTCAAAACTCAAGGGTAAAGCAAGAGTTTTTAAAGTATAGAAGATAACGTGAAAGCTACTAAAATTCGAAGCATGAGAATAATCTAAAATAACTATATATAGGAAATATCTCAAGTCCGGTAGCCGGATAGATTCACAGTTGTAACATTATATTGAGAACTTTTAGTTACTAGTTGATTTACATTTATCTTTTCATTTAGAATTTTGTAATAAACTACTTAGAATAATGAGTGCAACAAAAAACAAATATCTCCGAAAATATAACATTAAAAATTAACTGATTATAATAAAAATAATGTGAATTGAATTTGCTGGTTCGTAAAGGTGAGGAATAGAAAAGTAAGACTGTATATACAAATATACACACACTACACGTTAACTTTATCCTAACAACAATGCCGTCTTTGCTTGGGCAAAAACGGTGTAGATGGTGGTTAGAACCAAAAATAAAATAAAAATAAAAGGAAAGAAAAAGAAAACGCCTTAACTGCGCCTAACTTCTCAGCAATTAAAAACGTTTGACTTCACATATAAGCAAAGCTATGTAGGTTATATGTGGCTTTCAAAAAAGCCAAATATTGAACAAAAGAATAAGAAAACCCAGCATTTTCTCCAGTACCCTTGATAGGATAGGGTGCTAAAATATAACTTACTAGTGTAGAGTGCTATTTTTAACTATATTTTTCCGAGATTTTGTTAAGGTTATAGATGATTTTGTTTAGATTTGACGTTCAAAAACACACTAATAATAAGATGTTACTATCGTAAAAACTCTTAAAATACTAGTCTTTTGTTCATGTGAATTTTATGTTTTACGACACACTAATAATATTCAAATCTACATTCAGGGGCATTTACAAAAATATAAAAGAGTGTGATAATAAAGGTAATGAGATTGGAAATGGAAGTAAAAGAATAAGAAATAGGATTGTTAATTTGATTTCTAAATTTACTTGCCTATTAAATGATGTAGTTGGAAAACAATTCCATTCTCTTTATAATATTTATCTTATCAATGTAATTATTATAACATATCTATCTACATAATTAAACAATCATTTTCTAAGTAAACTTATTTAAAATATGTAAGTAAATTTGACATTCATTTTATTTAATAAGAAATCAATACCAAGAGAATGTCAAGATTTTTAATCCTTTTTCTCATTCCCTTTATCATATGGGATCCATTATATTCTTATTTTTCCTTTAGTGTCATAAGGTCAAGACTCTCAATCACTCGGAAATCTCTATCAATTGTAGAGGTATTATCAAATAGAGCCTCATATTTACTCATTCTAGGTGTGATGAGGTATTTTTCTCATAATTTACTTGTGAAACCGATCTCAGAAGGGGATTGCAACTTTTGTGTTACGGAGTCATCGCATTGTGTTGCTCTGTTTGCTCCTTTATAGTAGTTTGAATGCTATTTCACTTTATTAAAAAAAAAAAAAAAAGAAAAAGAAAAAAGAAAAAAAACGATAATTCATATTTTTTCCCCCCAAAATAAATGCGCACTTAGCCTACGTTTGGTAACAAAGTTTAACTCCAACTAAACTGTATTTTTTCATTTTAATTTTTGTCTTTTTCTAAAAAGTCAATAAAATTTATAACTAATTTTTAAAAAGTCAACTAACTTAAACTTAAAAATTTTATCTCATCTCAAACTCAATCCAAACACCAAACGAACCATATATATAATAACTATATTTACCTCCACTATCTCACTTTAGGGACTCGTCCATTACTTCCAGTGACTAGCTCTCATTTGGTCATTGGTGGAATGGAATTGAACTAAAAACTTCCCTACAAATATTGTAAATTTTAGTTGATCAAAAAAAGTGAAAGAAATGAAGAGCTCTGTTGGGGAAAGTTGGAAATCTCTAAACATAACTAGAGAGTGCAATATACAAATTGACCAGCACGTACTCTCAATCAAATATCTCACTCATTTTTTTTAAGGGTTTAGAACTGAAAATTTGAGGGCATTTTTTGCAATTTAACTTCACCTCAAAAGCTAGAGATAACGTGGAGTGCTACCAAAAAAAAAAAAAAAAACCCTCAAAAGTGATGTTACTTTAAAATAATAATTTTTAGAAGTATTATTAATGAAATTAAACCTACTTTTTAATACGCTAGTTGATTTTTGGAAAGAAAAAAAAAACTTGAAGATGGGAGATTTAAATTTTATTTTTTGTAATAAAGTTAGGCGTAGATTAAGATCATATTAAACTTTGGAAATTAGTGCTGATTTTTTTTTTTTTTTGAATATTAGTGCTGACTTTTATTGTTTAAGAAAAATCCACTTTAGGGTTGAAAAGTTAGCGCAAGAAAAAAAAAAAGAAAGGAAAAAAAAAAGGGACGTTGACCGCTACTTTGCTCAAGAGTGTGACTATATCTGAAACACTACTACTTCGTTTAGCATCCGGGTTTAACTCTAACTAAACTGTACTTTTTCATCTCAATTTTTGTCTTTTTCTAAAAAGTCAACAAAATTTATTACTAATTTTTAAAATGTCAACTCAACTCAAACTTAAAAATTTCATCTTAACTCAAACTCAACTCATTCACCAAACGGACCCTAAATGTTTTTTCTTACTTAGGATTAATTACAAAATCCCCTCAAACTAGGGATGGCAATACGGGTCGCGACACGCCGACACGACTCGAAAACGACACGAATTTTGCGTGTTCGGGTTGGGAAAAATAGGGGGCGAGTTATGTTACACACACAAAAACGTGTCGTGTTTGGGTTGGACCGGTTTTTTTCGTTTCAATTTCGGGTCAAGTTCGGGTCAAGTTCGTGTCGCGGGTCAATTTCGTGTCAATTTCGTGTTAATTTCGTGTTGCGGGTCAATTTCGTATCGTGTCGTGTCAACTTGTGACGGGTTCGTTTCATGTTCGTGTCGCGGTTTCGTTTCGTGTTCGTGTCGCGGGTCGTGTTCGGGTCGGAAAGAAAAAATACACGGCTCTAACACGAACAAACCCGACACGTGACATGAATTGCACCCCTACCTAAACTAACCCTTATAAATTTTATTTCTGAAAAAAAAGTAACTTTCCCCTTCAAATATGAATGTCATTAAAAAAAAAAAAAAAAAAAAAAAAAAGAAGCTTACTCGTGTGATACAAAAAGAGATGGTTGTTAAATAAATATTGTGCAATTACTTTTCTATCCCTCCTTAATCTTACTTTGTTTTTTCCACCACCCCAAAAATCTGCTTAGATCCACCCGAAAATGCTCAACAATACCTTCCATTGAACTTACAATTTCTAATGTAAATATCAAAGTCAATGTCATATTGCATTAACAAGTACTTAAATTGTTTTGATAAATGGTTCTATTTTGTCCTCTAATGTACAACATTTATTTTAAATGCTACATCTACTTTTACTTATAAAGTTTTGTGCTTTGAAATTTGTAAAAGCCAAAATTTTAAATTTCAAAACTTGAAAAGAAAAGGAATTTATTAAGGAAGAAGGTCATGTAATTTAGTTAACAAGAAACCAAATGCCAAAACTATTTTTCTCTGAGAATGTTAATTCATTGTATCGAGAAATAATTTCCTAACCCAATTGATTGAAAATTTTGAGAAAAATATTATTTATCACTATTCATGATGATGTAATCATTATATCTATCAGTAAACTAAAACTAACATACAACAATTTGACACCTTATTTTTTTATGTAACCATTTTCATTAGAAACACATGTGTGGTGATGTATTGCTAACTGTGATAAATAGCAATAGTCTTTTGATTATTAGTACAGAAATTTTGCATTTAGTTTTTTTTTTTTTTTAAACATGCGTTTTGGTTGATAGGTTTGACTTAAAATATTTGGGTTGGAGTTATTTGATTTTTAAAAATATTAATTAAAAAACTTGTTAATTTTTTAGAAAAAGATAAAATAATTTAAGGGCCCGTTTGAAGGAAAATCTGAATATATTGTTTTAGAGGTTGGATTGGAAATGTGTGTTTGGGGGGAAAATTTTTTAAAAAAATTATGTTTTATAGAAAATAGTGCAAAAATTAGAAATGTGTTTGGAAAAAAAAAATATGTAAAATTGATATTTTTTTATTCGCCTTATCATTGTGAGCATTTTGACATAAAAAACATCTCATTTCGATTTAAAATGAGAAAGTTATGGATTTTTAAAGTTTAAATTTTTTGAAAATAGAAAATAGATAAAACCTCCATTTGGTGTTATGGTTTGAGTTGAAATTTTTAAGTTAGAGTTGGTTGATTTTTTAAAAATTAATTATAATTTTTATTGAACTTTTCAGAAAAGACAAAACTAATATGAAAATTTAAGTTTGAATTGAATCACCAAATGGAGTAAATAAAATTTAAAATTTAAAATCTAGATAGTAAAATACTATATGGAGATGTTGCCCCAATTAGGCACTAAGATTCTATTTGGATCACCGATTGAAGTTGAAATTTTAATGTTGAAGTTAGTTGAACTTTTTAAAAATAAGTTATAAGTTTTATTGACTTATTCAGAAAAAAATAAAAATCCAGTTGAAAAGGTGTAGTTTAGTTATAATTGAATTTGATTATCAAAAAAAGTCAAATTTTTTTAAAGTTTGAAATTGTTTGCCTTTTATATTCTTAGTATTTCCCTTGGACCAAACAATCCTATGTGTTTTAAAAATAATATGGATATGTTTTATTTCACCCATCTAATCAACCATCAAATATTTATTTTATAATATTACTCTCTACTCATCTATCATTGTTTTTATTAATCTTCTGTTCTAGAGAGATTGACAGTGAAATGTTTCATAAACTCAAGTTTTTTCATAACATTAACATTTTAGGATGAAGTGAGACAACTTATTAGAGTAAGTCTTTGTTTGATTCTCCATTATTAACATCAAAAAATTCCAACTCAATTTTTATCTTATTCTCATAAGTCAATAAAAATTTTAATTAATTATTAAAAAGTCAACTAACTCAACATAAAACATATGTTTGATGTACGGTTGGAATTGAGTTGTGCATTTGGTATACAAGTTGAAATTAAGTTGAATTGAGTTCATTTGAATTGTTAGAATTAAAAAGTGTAGCTTTTGTTTGGTTTGTTAATTAGAGATAAAATTTTTAAGTTGGAATTGATTGACTTTTTAAAAACTAGTTATAATTTTCGTTGACTTTTCATGAAAAAAAAAAAATTTGAGGTGAAAATTTTAAGTTGGAATCTGAGTTCCAAATGCATCCTAAAAACTTAAAACTATTCGGAAAAAAATATCAATATGATGCTTGTTTAATTTCTTTCGAAATTCAATGTAATTTTAAAAAATATATATTATATTTTGGACTCGTATATATAAAGTTATGAATTTTTAAAATTTGAAGTTAAAAATTTATAATAACAACGATAAGTAATGAAAGTTGATTCACTTTTAGAAAAATTTAAAAAAAAATTATGATTCAAGTTAGATTAAATCGATATACTAAATAAATAAATAAGTAATTCAACTCAAATGGACGAATTAAACATGGCCTAAAATTGAAATTGACCGGCGAGTAGTAAAAAACAGTTAAAAACAAAACAAAATACTCAACTCCTTACGATTCATCTAGTTGACCCTTTACAGTGGGCCCCACGCACCTAAGAACTCCAACAGCCTTTAATACCCAATCGCCGTAAAGGCATGGGAAAGAAGACGTGGCAAGTTCTTATTGGACAAGAGAGGTAACCTTTTGGCATCACATTGTGGCCCAACTTTTCCAACACTTTCACACATGGTGAACACGTCATCCCTCAGGGAGGGTGCATGGATAACGCCGTGGGTCCCACTTGAAGGCCACGTGTTCTCATCCATGCTGGAAAAGTTCACGTTCATAGCTGTACACGTCAGATCCAAACCCCAGTTAAACAAAAGAGAGTTCAGAGATCAGAAAAGCCAAAACGCACATAAGAAGATAATATAGGGAAATTTAGAGAGAAAAAGGAAAAAAGAAAAAGAAAAGAGCAGAGAAAGCTCTCGGACAGAAAGTCAGACCAGATTTTCCCAGGAAAATTTTGCTTCTGTGATGGTTTTGTTTACGTAGGAGGAGGACAACACAGAGCTGACCCCACCTTTTTTCTCGTTGGTTTTCTTGGTAAACAAACACGGGTGCGTTCCTTTCTTTCTTTTTTTTTTTTAATCCTTTAATTTAGCTTCTCTTTTAGAAAAGTTCTTTTTTTTTTTTTTTAAATCCTTTTATTTAGTTTTTCCTTAATATGTCAGAACTTTGATCTTAAAGCGTCTGTTCTCCAAAGTTTAATCAGTATAAGCTAATCCATGAGGCAAGCTATTTTTCCAGATTGGATCGCTTTTTTGTTTTTCGGGTAATTTACTTCTAACGAGAGGAAATTTAATCGATTTTTTTTTTAATATATTTAGAGGAAAATTGTTGGAATTGCTAAGTTGCGTTGACCATAGGATTTTGGATTGACAATCTCAACGCAGCTGATTTTCTAGATAGAAAATTTTACAATTTTAGCAGCCAAAAAGACTATTTACAAATTTAAATGCGTTTGTTTTTAATTTAAAAATGTGTTGGAAATGTGAATCAGGAACTTCATCTGATGGTATTTTTGGACAACTCAGAAATTTCGAACTAGTTCCTGGAAAATGGAGAAAATATGTGAATTCTGCACAACATTGAGGCCAGTTATTTACTGCAAGGCCGACGCAGCGCATCTGTGCCTATCCTGCGACGCCAAAGTCCATTCGGCGAACACGCTCTCCAGCAGGCATCTCCGCAGCGTCCTTTGCGATTCGTGCAGGTTTCGCCCAGCAAATCTCCAGTGTTTAGATCACCAGATGTTCATGTGTCGTGTCTGCGACCGCAGCCTCCATGACGCCTCTTCTCGGCACCAGAAACGAGCAATGAGAAGTTTCATGGGGTGCCCTTCTTTCAAGGACTTTGCTGCCTTGTGGGGTTTCAAATTAAGCGAGCTCGAAAGTGTTGTGACTCAGCATGATCAGTTCGTGTCCTCTTCTTGCGGTTCCGGTGACTCCACCGGCGATGCCACTGGACATTCTAGCTCACAAATTGAAGGCCAAGTAAAGGTTTGCAGATCTAATTAATTCCAAAATCTTGTGTTTTTAGTCCGTCAATTTTAACTTAATTAACTATTTCACTTCAACAACTTGACATAATAGTACTTAGCCCCCATTGGATCTTTGTTTTAAACCCACTAGTCAGACGTTTTTCTAAAGGATTTTCTAAAAATTTGAATTCCCGATTTGAAAAGTGGGTTTAAAACGGAGATCCAAAGGGAATAATAAATTTGGACCATAACAGGTTCACAAGAGAATGTGTAATTTTGAAATGTCTTTTGGCCTTGCAGATGTTGCAAAAGGGTCAGCAGCAGAGAAGCAATTGCTTTATTTTGCAACAAATAATTGACTTGAAAAGGCTTCAGCTCAATGGAGGAAGCAATCCTTCGCCTTTAATTCATTCCGAAGAGCAGAACAATCTGTCTTCTTCAATGAGACACCATGCAAAGAAATTCAATGAAAATCTTGATCAGCCATCGCAAAATTCCCGAGATCTCGGAACCGATGTTCAGCAGCGGGACAACAGTCTACTTCAAGAGCTGAAATGCGACGACCCTTTTCCATTTCCATTTTCGCCGTCATCCTCGAGTGTCGGGGAACAGTTGTGGCAGTGTAGAAGTCCAGTTCAAAATAGTCAGGTTCGGTCAATATCAATGCTTTTTACTAAATTGGATTCTTTTGTTTTGCTCAAACTCAATTCAATTACAATTTAAATCTCTCATTAGGACAGAACAAGCTTTCGATATTTAACATGTTCACGAAACAAAATTCATGTTAAATATCGAAAGCACGTCTAATTTTCCCCTTTTGAGTCCCTTTCCTGTACACGGCTCAGGAAAAAAATTTGTTTGCTCTACATAAGAGTTTTTTATAGTGAAATATTAACTCAGGAAAAAACACTTTTTAGCTTCTAATGACATTGAATAATGAAAAAGAAAATCAGAAAACAATGCTATTTCTATTTCGAATACCTCGTATTATTCAGATCCCAATTTTCTGTACAAACTGATGTGGTAGACGAGTTTCTATATTTTCATTGATAAATGTAATTTTTTATTACTTTAGCGTAAAATTTTTAAAATACTTATCAATAAAACAATGAAACCCACATGTCATGTCAGTTGATATTTACAAAGTTGAAACCGTTGCATTATTCTAATTAACTGCTAAATAGGACTAGCGAAAGTGTCAGAATGAAGTTCTTCTATGATCATTTCTGTTTTAAACTTTACCAGCAACACATCAGAGTTTTTCTTTCCCTCTTACCAAAAGTCAACTAATGGTTTACGAAAGCTTCAATTTGGATCAATGGAGTTAAAATTTTTAAGTAAGAGTTGGTTGAAAAAACTAGTTATGATTTTTGTTGACTTTTTAGAGGAAAAAAAATATAGTAAAAAAAAATCCAATTTAGTTGAAGTTGAACTAAAACACCAAACAAACCGGCTCAGACCAATTTTTACTGTCAAATTATAAAATTGTTTCTTTTGATCAATTTTTGCAGTTATGGTCTCAAAACATGCAAGACCTTGGTGTCTGTGAAGAACTCGTTTGTCAGGACGATTTCAACATCCCCGACGTGGATTTGACGTTCCGAAACTTTGAAGAACTATTCGGCAGTGACCAAGATCCGATCAGGTCACTCCTTGACGAGAAAGACATGTCATACTCCTCCATGGAAAAAGATTTTTCTCTTGACAAATTAGATAACACACTTTCAATAGCTATGGAGGTATCCGAATCATAGTTTCATCGTCTTCATTTTGTTTTCACCGTAGATTTGATCCCTGTGTTCATTGCAAAATAATTTTGAATTCTCTGTTAGGACGTTTCGATGGCTTCCTCCGTCTCCGAAATGGAGAAAGACATAAACAGTTATAAAGTTCATGATCACGGTGCTAATCGGCCGTGGCCGATTCTGCCTTCACATTCGAGCATGTCACTGTCCGTTTCTAGGTTTAGTGCCGATAGCGGCGGTGGAGGTGCTGATTCCCTGGACAGTGGAATTTCACGTTATGTGGCCGGAGGAGAAGGTTCAACCGGTTCGCCGGATTTGGAGGTTTCGCATTTTGATTCAGAAGCGAGAGAAAGCGCCAAGATGAGGTACAAAGAGAAGAAGAAATCTCGAGTGTAAGTACTCATTTCTTTCTCTTATGAAGCTTTACCATTGCACGTTATAAACGCCACCATATTCCAGTAACTTATCGATATAGGACACATATAAGGGTGATTGTAGGTATGATACTATATCTGACTCCATTTAAAAGTGTAGGGTTTAAATCTTCCAATCCCCAAATACAAATAAATAAATAACTTATCAATATAGGACAAACTCACAATCTGATACCTTCCCTTACGCCTAGTGTGTCATGCAAATAGGCCAAGGTCCAAACCCACCATTGTCTGCACATTCTGGCTCTAATGCCATGTTAAATGGGTTTGAGTAGAACTCTTCCTCAAAAGCTGACTCAGGGGGACACAGAACCCAATCCACATATAAACATCATAAAATCCCAGTAATTTTAACAGTATTTAGGTCTAAAATTCAATTAGTGAATGTACCAAGACTCTTGTGTCTTTCAAAATTTATAGGTTTGTCTACAGTTGAATTTGAAATATTTTTTTTTTTGGGTCATTTGTTAAACTTTTTTTAATTTTGAATCAAATTATGTCAATTATGTTATTGTGAGTCAAATACAATATATTATTGTAAACAAGAGCAAATGTTCTTAATAAAAAATTTTATGGTCGGATATTTAAAAATAAAATGTTAAGAGTTAATTTCTAACTCTCAAATTATTCAACAAAACGGATGGTTAAAATTGTCCTATCTTATATAGATAGGATATTTATAATAGAATTCACCTTACTTAAATTTGACACAAATCTTATTTTATCATTTGACATTTAAAATATACGCATGGTGTGGTAATTTCTGTTTTCATGACACAGTTCATGACAGAAGCCCCTCCACGTGCCATATCGTAGTTGATGTTGTACAATGGTAGTATAATAAAGTAAAAATGATTATGTTGTTCTTGAAATGATATTATGAGCTCCAAAATTAACAAGCTTTTGATCAGGTTCTGGCTTCGTGCTTGTTGATTGCCTTGTAATTTAATCAAATAATTCATAGCCTTTTAACTACTACTTATAATTCTTTTGAGGCTGTGATCCACTCCAAGATACCGATATAATAAGAGTGTATGTCAAGATTAGAACTTATAATTTTCTATTTAAGTTTGGTTACTCAAGACTCAAGCTTTTAGGTCCATATATGTGCACTAAATACCACAAAACGTATCTACATATCTTATAAAAAGTCATTTGTAAAATTATCGTTAACATTATATATTCACTATTAGTAGATTACTAAATTTGATAATTTGACTCGAATTCCGAACTCTGAATTAAAAAAAAATTCCTGAAATATAAAGATTCCGATTATATATATATATATATATAACCTAATAAAATCACATTATAGTTAGCAACAAATCATACTCAATAGATGTGGCGAGTTAATCTTTCAAACTAGTCTTCCCCTATTTAGGGGACTAGTTGGGGTGCCCCGTCCAAAGTTTTGGGCTGTCATGATTAATTTTGGTGGTTGAACTGCATTATGGGTCTCATTATTACCCGTTAGTTTTGATTTTTTTTTTTTAAATTATTTCGGTTAGGCTTAATATATACATCTATATACGTATATATAAATAATGTTGGGATATTAATTTTAATCTTAACTTTTGAATATCAACCTCCGTGATAAGTTAATTGTCATTTTTTATTTATTAATAAGTCTTCAAAATTAAAAGTTTATATTAATCAATGACAACTAATACTCAAAAGTTAAGATTGATTGAAGTTGATGCACTTAACACCACTCCCATGTGTTTATATATATAATTTCTCAGAAAATGGTATTTATCAAATGTAGATAATATGTTATCATAAATGTTGATTGTATCATATTGCATAAATTGTATAAAAATCTAACGGTTTAAAACGGTATCTATCACAGGCACGAGAAACAAATCCGATATCCATCTCGGAAAGCAAGAGCCGATGTGAGGAAGCGGGTGAAAGGTCGTTTTGTCAAGAGTGGAGGGGGAGGCTATGACTCCGACAGCGTTGATGTGGCAAGAAGCTACTAGAAATTTAATTATGCTTTTTTTTCTTTTTTTTTTTGGTTTTTGTTCTGTAGATATATGTCAATGTTAGTCCCAAGTAAAAATGATCGGTCAATGTTTTAGTAGTCTCTTGTTTATTACTCAAATCTGACCAATTCTTTCTTTTTCAGTCCCTTTAATGGATGGTTCAATGTGTTTTTGTTTTAGCCGAGTATTTGGTTTTGGTACTATTGCTTGTAGTCATTTATGCGGCTTCCAAGAGAAATAATACATTGTTAAAATTCAGTTTTCTCTACAAGATTATCTCAATCATATGTCATTCGTATATTTTATATCTTGCATTAACTAATAATTTTACGTACAGACGTGAAGATAAAATTTATGTATCTTTCCTTTTTTGGACTATCTCGTAACAATGAGCAAAAAAATCGACGGTATCAAAAATTTTAAATTCAGGGATCGATTGTGAAGAAGGAAAGTTCAGGACTGAATTATTAAATTGTAATTGTTTTTAAGCTCAATACCAAATACCAACTTAGTTGTCAACCAAATGGGTTGATACTTGACATGATGTTAAAGTATTAAAATTAGTCTTAAGACAATATGATAAATTTATAAACATGTTGGAGGCAAGATCTACGTGGAATAGAGACAAGTAACATGATGGGCCAAACTGTAATGACAAAGAAAGAGAAACTTAAAAATAATAATTATAATAAATAAAATAAATAAAAAATTATTTGTTCAACGAGGCTTGCGTTGAAAATTATGTGTTGCTGAACTTAACAACCATGGAATGAGGAAAAAGTGTCTGAAATAGGGTGAAAGTGTAGGGTTAATCACACAACAAATTATTTTTCCACCAAACATCAGATATTAGATGTTGATGGGGGAGCTATTGAACAAATTGCTAGGTAGTTAAGGTTGTCATTGAGAAGCAAGCTCTCAAATCCCAAAAAAAAAAAAAAAAAAAAAAAAAAAAAAAAAAAAAGAAGAAGAAGAAGAAGAAGATTATGATGGATTAATGGGAAATGTCTTAATCCACTTTTCATGACCAAATACAAAAACCCCAAAAAAAAAAAAAAAAAAAAAAGGCCAAAACCACGCCATCTCCTATCAATAAGCTTGGAAAACAAGCAACAATGTAATTGAATACCTCTCTAACCGCAACTGGGTCTTTCAAAGACTTACTTGTGTCGCCTTCTCTAATCGTTTTCTTCTATCTTTGTTGTTGGTTTCTTTTTTTCTTTTTCTAGATTAAGTAATGTAGAGCTTTTCCGAGAAGAGAATAGAATATACCAACTATGTACTATTTGTACGATTCGTTGCTCAATGCATGTACGTGTAATTAGTGAACCTAAAATTATTCGGGACATCACTGATATTGAAACATTACAATTAAGAAAGAGTAAATCCCGTCGACAAATATCATGTTTGGAATCAATCTTCCATTGGTATATTATTTTGAATATCATTGATGTCCCTAACATTATTCATAAATAATGAAAAAGCAATTATGTGTTAGATCTAGCACAAGAAGATTAAAATATTATATTTAGTTGTTCTAAGAAACTACTTTTTATATACTAGTTCCCTATCACGTAAGAAAAAGTGTGTATAAAATGTAACCTTTTTTTTTTTTTTTTAATTTTTTGTTGGTTGCTGGAAAATCTATCTTACAACATATAACCTTGTCGCATTGAAAAAAAAAAAAAAAAAAAAAAAAAAAAAAAAAAAAACTCCCTTGTGAGTTGTGCATGATTTGCCCTTGTAGGTTAAGCTTTAGTTTATAGTAAATTATCCCTTGACACGTGGTCAAGTTGAATTATTTCTAAATATTGGTGGTTAACAACACTCTATGCGACAAAAAAACGATAATTCTGCAAGCTAAGAGTCCGTTTGGTTCACCAGTTTGAGTTGAAAATTTTAAGTTTCAATAGTAATTTTTGTTGACTTTTCAGAAAAGACAAAAAACTTTTTCAGAAAAGACAAAAAACTTTTTGAGAAAATGACAAAAATTTTGATTCAAACTAATAGTTTAAATTGGGTTTCCAAACATGCACTAAGTGAAACATATTAGAAAAATAAGCCACCCTATAAATGTGAATGCAAACATGGTTTAGTAATAATTATATATTTGATAACATAAAGTGTAGTAGTTAAAATTCCCCGTCTTAAATACGAAAACATCATGTATATGTAGACGAGTACTTTTTGGTGATTTATTATTTAAATTATGAAATACAAGTGCATATTTTATTAATTATCATTAATGTTTTTAATTATTTATTTAATTTATTAAAACCGTTAAATACATATCATATTAATAAAATAACAATAGTTATTGATAGATAAATATTGATGAAATCATTGAGTCGCACCTTTACATTGTCTATGGCACCTAAAACAAGTTACACAATTTCTCGAACAAGTTAGCCTAAAAACATATATATTTATCTACAAGTACAACAAAAAATGGTAGTAATAACTAATAACATTACTAATAAGATGGAGGTGCGTGTAGTCATGTATTACTAATGCATCCATAAATATTCACATGAATTAAGATAAAATATTTATGTATATATATATATATATATGTTGGTTGGTAAGAACACAAAATAATTTAGTTATTAACAACGTGATGTTTAGCTTGCGTTTGTTTCAATGATACTAAACTTTTTATGGTAGAGTTGTTTGATTTTTTAAAAATTAGTTAAAATTTTGTTGATTTTTGAGAAAAAGAAAAAAATAAATTCAAAAAATTTAATTTAAAATGATGTTATAGACAAAGGGCCCGTTTGGTTCGCTAGTTTAAGAGTTGTAAATATTTTTCAGAAAATGATGACTTAAGGGATAATAGTTTAGTTTATTTTTTTGAATTTTCAGAAAAGACAAAAAACTTTTTGGAAAAAAGATAAAAACTTTTTGAGAAAAGACAAAAAAAATTTTGATTTAAACGGAAATGAACTAATGTACCAAACGGGATAAAAGACTTAATCGGGTCTTTTCGGATATGTGGGAAATCATTAACTTTCCATAATTAAAAGAGAACGATATCTCCAAATTTTCTACGTTTCGTACTATATTTCCGAATATATTTCTACCCATTTTCACTCAACCCGAGGTCTTAAAATGGACCGAGTGAATTAGTTATTGGTGGGTAATAAACAAATATTTGGGGTTAATCACAGAAATGGCTTGGCTTCAACAAAATGACCAGAATGCCATTACAAATACACAGAAGTTGATGTAACAGGAAGGGCAATTCAAAGAAAGACAATCACTTTTTAATCTTTTACACACACAGAGTGAAAACTGTCCCTATGAAACGGTTCGAATTCGTTTTTCGCTCTGTTTCTCCTCACTCCACACTACTGCAGCTCCCTGTGCTAAGCAATATTTATATATAAATATATATATATATATATTCACACACATTGACACACACACATATATATATATGAATGCCAATTACTCTTTACCTTGTTCCTCAAGTAATTAGAAGAACTTTCTCCGATTTCTGCTTCTGAAAGGTAATTCTCTGAATTCTTGTTTAGATTTCCCCATAAATCTCATCAGAAATCTTCTTCTACCATCTCAGTTTTTTGATTTTATCTGTGAATTTTTGTCAAGAAGTGCCGAGAAAAATGCAAAGAAACGTTTCGCCGTCGTCGTCGTCGTCGAAGTTCCAATCGATCTTCGGACGCGAAGAGGAAGCTTCCATGTCCTTCACGAAGTTCGATTCCGATTCCGATTCCTCAATCTCCTCCGCCATTAATGGAAACTGCCTCTACAGCTCTCTTCTGGTGCAGGACCGTCAGGAGATGGTGAACCGCCACAGCCTCTGCCTCCACCGCCTCCGCCGAGCCGCCGACGAAGCCACCTCCCTCCGCCACGAGAACACGAGTCTCCGCTCCGTCAACGTAGAGCTGAACAGGAAGCTCCGCCTTCTGATCCAAGCCTCCGTCGGTTCTCGGACGATATTCGGCGGAGAAAAGGCGGCGGGGAAGAAATCGGTTCGGTTTTGGGAAGGAGAAAGGAGGATCGAGAACGTTGAGGTCGAGAGATTCTTGATTCCGAAGAGCATCTCCGTCAAGTCCGAGGAGTACCTGAAAAGTGCTCGGGCTATCGTCGACAATGGCGGACGGGCTCGTCTTTCAACGCAGTCACGAACCCCCGCGCTACAGAATGTTAAGGTAATTTTGTAATTTAATTCACTTTTTTTTATGAATTTTTTTCTTCACTAATTTTCCATTGCGGAAATGATGTTCGTTAATTTTCTCCTGTGCCTGTTCAGAGTGGTTTTGAAAATGAAAAGAGTTGGAATGCAATTGATTTTTTGTTGATTTCATTTTTTTATTAATTTGGACGTAGTAAATTAAAAGGTAATAATACTTTTGATAGAAAATTTAAGAAGATGAGCTTCACATTTAAATCATGTCAGATGTGATATTATTGTTAAGTTGTATTGTAACGGCTTACTTATATTTTCTTAGTGTTAAAGTAATGATCAATTCCTATGAGTCATTTCTTGTATGTATAAAATGAATTTGTTATATTTACAGAGGATTGATTTAAAACTAATATGTTTTGTTACACATTGCATCATCAATAAGAGATAAATAGTGGAAGAAATCATTTTTCTCTGTTCATTAACAAGGCATGTTTGAACTTGCAATCTCCTCCTAAATCCCTAGCTCACCCCACCCAAAACCCGCCGTACCCCCGGATCAACTGGTCTTTGCCTCTTTTTACCCATTTAACAACATTCAGAACTATATATATATATATACATACATATATATATATTTTGGTGGCTCAGAATATTGGGTTGCCTAATTTTCTTTAAAACATTTATAGGCCGTTTGGATCATCATTTTAAAACTGTTTTTGGGCATCATTCAAAAGGTTTTTTTGCAGTTTTCTTTCTCATGAAAATTTAAATTTACTGTTCAGATTTATGATCCAAACAATTGCTTATTGAACGTTTTTTATATACATCTTGACCATCAAATGTTTGTTAACAATTGAATTTTGTTGCACTAAAATACAAATGCCTAACGTTCAATGACCACTAAATCCATAATTAACACAGCAAAAGGTGTACGTGAGTGGAGGAAAGAACAATGACCATGAGCCACTTGAAATAAAGGTGGACAGACAAGGCGCTTTCAAGACAGAGCTGTGCAACAAATGGCAGGAGTCGGGCAACTGCCCATACGGAGTGCACTGCCAGTTCGCTCACGGCGTCGGGGAGCTCCGTCCGGTCATCCGCCACCCCCGGTACAAGACCGAAGTCTGCCGGATGGTCCTCGCCGGCATCGCCTGTCCCTACGGTCATCGGTGCCACTTTCTTCACGCCCGTGCTGACCAGGAACATCTGTCCAGTGGTCTAAAAATTATATGACACAACAGACATCACACCTTTACAAGATGAATAAGGATGAGTCTAAATATCCTTAGGATTATATAACATGTTTATAATGCCCCTTTTGCCTATTGAAAGTATAGAGCTGAACATATATAAGTTACACGAGAATAATTATTGCCGTGTTTGAGATTTTGAGGGAAGTTTAATTGTATTCAAGCAAGGCGTTGGAGCCTTTGGAAAGTGAGGATTAAGGTATATGTGCATTCCGAAAAGAGGTCAACTTTTGACCTTTCTCTTTTTGTATTCATCTTTATGAGAATGAGAGATTCATTTCGCTGTAACACCTTAAAATTGTACTCATACATTCGGCCTCTCTGTACTATGTCGTGTTGTGTCGTCGTATGCAAAAGATGATGGCCGTATCTGATTTTGAGCCATGATTCATTATGGGGTTTTTTTTTTTTTTTTTAGGAATGTCCGAAAAATAACACATCTCTCAAACATTATCCTATTTAGATGATTCATTTTTCATCTCAGTTTTTATCATTTTCTGAAAAAGTAAAAAAAACAAGTAAAATCAACAAAATTAAATTAAAATTTCCAAATCAAACTCATTCACCAAACAGACCCTTAGAATGATTTCGATTTTCACCCTCTTACAATATCAAATAAAAAGCGATTAACATTAAACATGGTAAAAGCCTATTCGTGTTAAACCAATTTCGACCTATTATTAATCAAGGTAAAATTAAACGTGTCCTCGTTCATTCATGTCCAATAAGAAAGCCACTAACTTGTGTTAAACTGCAACTATGCCCTTTCGTCTTTATTTTCGGTTAGCCCATTTCCATCTGGGTCCAAACCCATTTATTACGTGTTGGTCGTGACTGTCGTGTAAATTATTAATCACATGATCTTCTTCCTTTTTTTTTTAGCTAGAAGCATAACATGATCTTGTTAGTGATGTTGAAATATGTCTAATATATTAAAAAATGCAATATTTCAAATCATTATCGTAATTACATAATTTTTCTCTTCGTAAAACATTTCAAAAGATGAAATTTTGTTATTTTCCAATTCTACTTTTAGAAACGTGACAAGTAGTGTAATTTCTCAGAAAGAAATATAGATCTACTAGTCCATGTGTCAATGACAAACTAATCATGGTGGTTCTACATTTAAACCTGATTTTTCACAGCTCAAACATGGTCCGCTGGTCTTTCATCGCTATCTTCTTAACTTTATATAGATGTATATATATATAATTATATATATATATAATCAAGAAGGAAAAATCATGGGACTAATCGACGCGCAACGGAGATATGTAAATGGAGGACCTTTTTTTAAAAAATAATAATAATAATAAGTCTTACATGAGATGACATTCAGTTTTCACCAAGTGTAGAGATATCAAAGTAAGAAGCTAGATAGCGCTATTTGTTTTTGTTTTTTTTTTTTTTTTGGGTAATGACACTCATTTTTCATTGAACAACATATATGATCTATAACATGTTGGAGTAAAATTTCTCCCAATAAACTTTTCTGAACTAAAAAATAAGATTAAACGAGTAAAATAATCTATAATGTTACGCAATAACACAAATGACAAAAATAAACCTTAAGAACAATACAGTAAAAATAAGAGTTCAGTGTGATTATCTTAAAATTTCGTATTATAAGTTGAATATATTCTTTTTCCTCTAATTCAAGGGAATTTATACTACATTGAGAATGAATTAAACCCAAAGAAAGATTTAATTCTTCTATTAATTCAAGATTTTATTATCTATTTAATTACATGAAGTTTTTCATCTTCAATTGATTTAATACTCAATAACTCTGAATATTTAACGTCTTAAGTACTAAATATTTTTATTTGTTGACAACTTATGAAGGTTTAAGCTTCCTCCTCTGACTTCTGGTACGTACTCAAGACTTATAGGTAGATTTGTACCAATAATTAGGTAGACTTCTTGTTAGGTACCAGACTTCTATCTTATATATAGGTAGACAAGTTTAATAACTGTGCGTTGCACGGGAAAAGAAAAAAAAATTGAATAAAAAAACTGAATATTATATAATAAAAGCAGTTGATTAAGATAAATATTATAATTATAACAAGTATAATTCTTTTCAAAATCTCTCCAATAATGAAGATGCAAAATCAAAATGACAATAGTACTAACAATAATAAAAACAAAAACAAAAGAAAAAAATAAAAAATTCTTCTATAGTCATACTCATTTAAAAAAAAAAATTTAAAACAAAAATAAAACCAAAAAACAAAAAAAAAAGGACAAAAATCTTTAGACTCAAAAAACCGAAAAAAACTAACCCTAACAAAAAAATTATAACAAAATAAAATATATATCACATTTTTTTTTTTTTACTGTTTTAAACCCCAAAAAAATTTCAGGTTATATACATGCAAAAACGTAAATAAAAAAATGATTTTTAAAATATAAAACAAAACAAACAAAAAAGACACCCAAAAAAAATTACATTTAGAATCCTTTAAAAAAAAGGTCTTTAAAAAATAGAACAAAAGAAACAAAAAAGACACCAAAAAAACCCAAAAAAAATCTAAAATAAAGATAAAAAATTTAAAATAAAAAATCGTTTAAAAATCAAAAAAAAGGCAAAGTGAGCAAAAACACAATACAACAATAGATCGGAATCTAATGTCTAAAATTTAGCGTAAAAAAAAAAGGCAAAAGCAATGTTAAGAAAAAAACAAACTCTAAATAGGGGTAAAACCGGCAACACACTGTAAGAAAAAGAAAAACAATTAAAAAAGAGGTGTAAAACGGTAATTGTACTGTGTAGGTAGCCGACAATTTCTGCATATAAAGGTAAAAAGGTCAACTCACTGTAAATGAAGGAAAACCAACTAAATCAAAAGGGCAAAAAAGACTCTGCACTGTAGACAAAACAGTAAAATATGTGAGAATAAAACCGTCCTTCTACTGTAGATCAGCCAAATTTAGCACATGGGCTATAAGGCAAAATCAAAATTTTACTGTAGAAAAAGCAGTTACTGTGCTTTACTATGACAAAAGGTATTATGCATTACTGTACAATTACTGTAGATCACTATAGAAAAGTTACTATACGGTACTATACGTTATTGTAGCTAGATCGATGAAAACAAAAAAAAAAAAAGGTCAAAATTACTGTAGATTACTGTTAAATGAATAATAAAACCCTTACATCCTTTTAATATATTTATAAATTTGTACCTAAGCATGAACTTGGGTAGACATCTACTTTATAACTAGGTCTACTTAAACACGGGTTCGCATCGACTTCTACCTTAGCAAGGGCTTAGGGAGACTTTTACTCGGATTGAACTCATGTTTAACTTAACTTTTGTTTGATGTTTTAATTAGAATTTAAATTTTTCATCTCAATTCTTGTCTTTTTTCTGAAAAGTCAATAAAAATTACAATTAGTTTTTAGAAAATTAACTAACTTTAACTTAAAAATTTCATCTCCAATTAACGAACCAAACAGAGTTTTATTATTAATAAATTTTATTAAATATTTCAATTTAGTAAAAAAAATTTTATATTTTTGATGTGAATTTGAGTAAATCCAACGTCTAAAATTACACTGTTAGGAAGGTACCTCTATCGTGGAAAGCTCCAGAAAGACTGTCATTTTTTTTTTTTTTTTTTATAAAGTTTAGGGGAGGACGGGGTGAAAATGATACATTTTGAAGCTTTAAGGGCATATATGGCAACAAATGCCCAACTTTAGAGATATTTTAGAAATATTATTCATAAAATATTGACAACGAAATGTGTATATAAGGGATAAGCTAGCAAAGCTGTCGGAAAAGCAAACCCTAGAGAACATGAGAGGAAAAGAGAAGAGGGCAAAGGGAGATGGAGCTTGAGGAAGTTGTTGGATATGGGAGGATCGGCAAGACTTATATATTAACTATTTTTGAAACCTTTTCTTAAGTTGTCTTTCCTTCCTGCCGATTCCGCCCATTCCAATAGTTTCCTTCGGTTCCTCCCTTTTCCACTTTCTCTGCTATTATTTTCCCCCCAGAAAAACTTTTATTTTTCACCATTTTTCTACTCTAAACTCTCCACAGATTATATGGAGTGTGTAAAAAGGAGAGACGGAGTTATGAAAGTTCTTTGGGTAAGAGGTGATTCAACTTTGTGCAAGGTTTTGGTTACACTTTTTTTCTTTTCTTAAATATATTGAGATTGAACAGTTGTTTTCTTTGATTGTTGATTTTTTTTTTGTTTTTTTGGGGTTCTTTCTCTTCTCTTAGTTTGCAGATCTCTCCAGATCTCTTTTTGTCGGATTTAATTTGTTGGGTTTTTTCTTTTTTTTTGGTTTATGTTATGGTTTCTCTGAATAATTTTCTCTCTGTATACAAGAGATAGAAAGAAAAAAAAAAAAAAAGAACAAATAAAAGTCTAAATAATCTTTAGCAATATTTGGGAAAGAAGTAGTTCTAGACTTGGTCTACTGTTTGACTGTAAGTGCATAGACTAGACAACAGAGGATTACTTGTGGAGTTTGTATCGAAATCTTCATTGTTGTGTGTTAGAAAATTAACGCCTCCCTTAAGTCACAAACTGAAGAAAGAAAATCATACCCAAAAAAAAAAAAAAGGAAAGAAAGAAAAAAAAAAACCATTTTGAAAACGTTTTTCAAGTTTTCCGATAGAAGTTCTTTCTTTTTCATTTTTTCATTTTTTAATTGTTCTAAAATAGACTTTTACTTTGACCGGGCAAAAAAATGAAACGAAAATATTGAGTGAAAAAGTAAAATAAAATTATGTCTCATTTTTTCCGTAATGTTGTTTGCGTTGCAAATCACATTATAACGACAGGTAGTTTATGCAAGACGTGAAGTATTTGTGCGAAGCTGATATGTCGTTTATGCTATTAAACGACATTCCATGACATTTGGAGTTAGGCATGTTTATGAACTGAAGCACAAAAAAAAAAAAAAAAAAAAAAAACTGTCATTTCCTCAACTTGAATTGGGGTGCACAAGAAACCAGAAAACCCACCCAAGAGCGTGACCCAACCATCATTTATTTTTGATTCTTTTATTTTTGTAATGTATGATGGCAATTTTTTCGATGAATTGAGATTTTCTATTTAAATAATTAATATCGAGTCTTTAAAGCTTAATTTGAATTGTGGTTCAAATTAGCAATTTTCATTTGGCTCAATTGACCCAACTCGATCGCAAACCTCCCAAAACCGACTTCCTTTAGAACAAACTCGACTGCCATTGTCAACAACTGGTTTGATGATGATGTTCATGAATTCCACCAATACTAATTTGAACTTGACCCGTTTGAATCCATCACAAAATATAGAGTTCGAATGTTTCGTCCTTAAATTCAAATAATATAATAATAAAAAATTAAGTGGAAAAAATTAAAACTAATAAGCAATAAATTAATAGAGAACGAAGCTCCTAAGCTCACTGCAAAGCCCCATTACGGAACTCTGGAAAAGCCCTCAAAAAAAAAAAAAAAAAAAAAAAGGAAGTTATGCTCCGACGATCAAGTTTATGATCAAATCTAAAACCGTTTGAAAGCTTAAACTCGTGTTAATTCGAAATTTTTTAGTGTACATTTGTACGGTAGCAACAATTGTTATAGTTATCAAGTTTATTATTTCTTGCGACACGAGAGTAGTAGTCTTGGAAAAGAGAAAGCAATTACAAACAAAAAAAAAAGGTTGTCAATCTTAGTCTAGTTTGAAGATTTTTAAGTTTCATAGTAGCTTTTGAATTTTGCAAAAAAAAATTTGAGTCTGTCTACATAAACTAGCAAAAATTTGCCCAAGGCCCAATGTCTGACCGCAACCCCACCCATGTCTAGCGCTAACCTCAACTGCTTAGCTAGACTTAGTGTTGGCCTCCAAAAAGGGTTGGCAATGGAATGGGTCCGGGACAGGTGGTCTTCTCACCAATCCATCCTACGAATAAGGTCCCGTTTGTTTCGTTGGTTCATTTTAAACTTTTCATCTCAGTTTTTGTCTTTTTCTAAAAAAGTTTTTTGTCTTTTCTGAAAAGTCAACAAAAATTACTATTGAAACTTAAAATTTCCAACTCAAACTGGTGAACCAAACGGACCTTAAAAATACTATCTATACTCACCTCGTAATTTGTTTAAACTAATGGAGACGGGGCAAGATTTCCACATCTCGAGTTTGGAGCACTAAGGGCATCCATACTCATCCCGTAATATGTTTAAACTGATGGAGATGGGGTAAGATTTTCACATCTCGAGTTTGGAGTACTAAGGGTATGGGATACCCCATTTACCTTATCGTTGTTTTCATCATATCAAAATTAAAAATGTAAAACATACATATATACATCTATATAGGAGTTGAAATTAAAATAAACAAAATTATAGTTCTCAATTTTTTATATGTCAGAACATGTTAATATTAATACGTAAAGTTATACATATTATAAAATATTGTACATGAAAATTTTAATATAAAAATAAAATGTAACTAAACATGTCGACTAAACAGATTATAGGATCAGATACCTCTAAAAATGTCCTTGTACCATAACTAGGTTTAAATTTTTAATCTGATTATAATCCAAATACCATTTAGATTGGATATTTCTCAACTTATTTAAAACTGATCCCTACATATTAATGGTGAACATAAAAAATTGTTATCCTTGTCTCCAACTGGATCGATACTAGTCTGTCCTGACATCGACTGAAGTCCAATCACAACTTGTTATAGTTCGGTACGAGCATAACATCGACTTGTTCCTTGATGCCAATCCTTTCCGGATGCAACCACGGCTTGACTAGTGACAATGACCAAACTAATGAACATGAATTATAATTTTGTTTAAAAGAATTTTAAAACAAAAATTTTTGTTTCTTCGATCTAGATTATAAATAAATAAAAATAAAAAAAAACACACACACACACACAAATACAAACAAGTTCATCGATCATCTTTTCTAAACGTTTGTTTCACAGAGTTTTTTAAAAACTATTTTTAGTCTCTTAGGTCTAAAAATAACTTTTAAAAGTATTTAAATGATTTATCAGAAGATTTTTCAGTCTCCAGAAATACTTTTTGTCAAAGTCAATAAACATGAATTTTGACAAAAACTCTTTTAAATAAATTTTAAAGGGTATGTTTGCCTCGTTACTCATTTCAACTCAAATTGTATTTTTTTTTGTTTTTTTCCCAAAAAATTTTTTCTTTTTCTCAAAATTTTTTTTATCTTTTCTGAAAATTCAAAAAAATTTACGACTACAACTAAAATATTTCAACTCAAACTAATCAACCAAACATACCCTAAAATTTATAATAAAATTTAAATTAGATATTGTAAACATCATTTAATATTTTTAGTACTTATTAAAATAATTTAAAAATTATTTTAACTTAAAAAACTCTTTGACTCTAAATACATATTAAAATGTTAAAATTTTATTTCTCTTCTTTTATCGATTAGAAGTAAAAGTAAGGGTTCGTTTGATGAATGAGTTTGAGTTAAAAAAGTACAGTTTGAGTTGAAAATTTTTATTGACTTTTTAAAAAAGATAAAAATTTAAAAAAATAAAATAAAATTAATATAAAAAAAGTACCATTTAAAAATTATCATACGAAGCCTAAGAGTTATCTCAAACAGACCTAAATATTCTAGTTTTGTTTAGAAAAATGAAAAAACTGCTTAAGAAAACGATAATACGCACACTAGTTAATGGTGGGTTCAAAATTCAAATGGAGTGACCACAAACACAGAATCCCAAGGCAGCATAGATCATTGGCCCCCACCTGTTCTGACCCAGGGCCTCTTTCCTCTTTTTATTTTTTCTTTTTATTTTTTATTTTTTGACTTTCATAATTGGATTTATTAAAAATAAAAAGTTTTTACTGCATGCACTGTCTTAAACTCTTAATACATAATTTTCTTTAAAATATACTCTTTTTGTAAGCTCTGTCTTGAATACTTAAATATATCAGATTCTATTAATTTGCACCTAAAGATTTCTATTAATGATAGTAATCTTTTGCGTTTCCATTATTCAATATCTTGTATATATATACCATTCTTTTTTGTATATATATATATATATATATATTTTTTTTTTTTCAACAAGTCACGTTTTATGCTTTTGTCTGGGACGAAATCATTATTCACGCTCAGAAAAACAAATAAACAAAAGAAAATACAAAAACGAAAAGGATAGGAAATTGCAGTGTGAATGCCAGTTCATTTGTCAAGCAGAGGACTCTGGAATCTGCATCTTTTTCCACAAATGTGGGTCCCACTTGACACTCACAGGTTTACCGTGTCTGCCCTTATCTTGGTCTTCGGACCCACACGTCAAAAACCATACGTCAACGCGTTTTCACATGGTCCCCCATGACTTCTTTTATTTATTATTTTTATTTTTTCTATATTCTATATTTATTTTTTTACATATACCCCTGAACTTTTTGATAATTTTCTTTTGAGTAATTGACTTGAATAGTCCTTAAACTTTTTTGAATGTAACCATTTGGACCCTATTCTTTTTTTTGATTGAGATAACCCTAAACTTTAATTTTTTGACCATTTCAATCCTTTCAGACAAACTCCATTGAATTTCTAACGGAATCTTACTAAAATGAACATTTTTGCAGTAAGAAAAATGAAATTACCCTTAAATCTTTCAAAAAACTCTCTCTCTCCGTACCTACTTTTGCAGGACAAGCAGCCACCATTTTCAACCGACACCCGCCCCCACCCCCCAAGTTTAGATCTAGGTGCCCTCCCTCCAAAGTCACAAAATCTAGTTCACCCCTCTCCTAGTTGCAATCTGCCCCTACCCCCTAAGTCGTGAAATCTAGTTCGCCCCCAAATCCCCCCTCTCCCTCCCTCCTTTAGGTTGCCCCTTTTTTCTGTTGGTACCCCCCCTTACGGCGTTGATCTGAGTGTTCACCACACCGCTGATTTGAGTCTTCACCGTGCTACCTATCTGGTTCACCACCCCTCCTAGTCATATCTGGTCCCCCCCTCCCCTCGCACTGACGCCAATCTGAGTCTTTGCTACGCTGCCAATTTGTCTTCCCCCCATCCTCCTCAGAGTTTATTTGGGTTCGACACCCTACTAAGAAAAAGCCCTAATTTCATCTCACCAAGCCAAAGTTACGAAATTGACCGTCAAAAAGGCGCAAATGTGCTTGATCTGTGAGATTTTTGACGCACTAGAAGGAAAGGACGTGAGGGCCAAGAAAATAAGAGTTTCGGATTAGCACAGTCAAAAGAAAAAATACAAGGACTAAACCATCACTTTTTAAAAGAGTTCAGGGATTATTTGGATCAATTACTATTTTCTTTTCATATTAGATGATAAAATCCATCTCGAAAACTTCTCCCAAACAAGGCATTAATCTTTAAAATTTTTTTTTGACAATCAACCTCTCGAACTAATAATTCTAGACACAATCAGTCCTTATTGCTTACAAATATTAAAATTTAAACAGTTTTTTATTACACCTTGTAATCCAAATTATATTAAAAAAAAAGTATGAAAATTAAGCAGAAATAATCAGTAATCTCTTTCTTGGACAGTCACATACAAGTGACACAAAATAACCGTCCAAGTTTTGATAACCATGAGAAAAAAGGATAAAATATGTCAAAAATGATAAGTTAAGAAGGTTGATTTTTAAGAAAAAATCAAGAAATAAAATTTTACAAATTCCTAAAATTCTTGAGACAACATAACCTTTTTTTTAATCAGAAAACAAACTCTTTTATAGAATATTGTATTTTACATTAGATATTCAGTTTCATACCATTTTGACGTCAACAATAGATGTTGGATAAATTTTAGGTCAAAATCAAGCCTCTATTTGGCAAATGGATTTGAACCTGTAATTCAATTTTTATGTATATATAAATTAACGAGTAAAAACATATAAATTATACAAAATGACTGTGAAATACAACATTTCAAACTCCATGATATATTTTGTAAATAAAAACAAAATGTAAACAGGATAAAAAGAGAAACAACTTTTTTTTTTTTTGGTTAATTTCCCTTTTCCTGAGTTGCCAATACAATGTGAATTTAGGTATAAAACATAGACATTACTCTCCCAAGGGAGACACAGACTCCAGTTTCTACTTCTCAGTAAGAGAAAACATGAGAGAAGAGGGAAAGAGAGAATAGAGCTGGAGGAAGTTTTTGGCCATGGGAGGTTTGGCAAGAAGAAATAAGTGGCGGGGAGTTTTGTTCCCACCTCATCATCTTTTTTTCCTGCCTATTCCTCCCATGCCAATGATTTCCTATGGTTCCTCTCTTTCCCTTCTTCTTCTTAGCTTTCCCATTATTTTTTTATTTTCTTAAATATGATATATATATATATATATATATATATTTTATATAATTCAGAGGGAACGTGAAGAAAGAGAGAAGCTGGAAATTTTTGGGTGCGGGGCTTTTGGAAAGGAATCTGGGAGATATGTATATGTCTATATATATATATATTTTTTTTCCCTCTATATGTTATACAAATATATATAGTATACAATATATGACACATCCGAGATTTTTTTCCTAATCCCCCCATTCCGATGATTTCCAGCTGTTTCAATCTTTCCCTTTCCTTTGTTAATGTACTCTGGTAAGGTTTTCCCTCCACACGCCCCCCCCCCCCCCCCCCAAAAAAAACCCAATCACTTTTTAGTTATTTAACTGTATAGAAAATTTTTTGTTACAATTTATCCCTTTTATTTAAAAAATTGCACTGTTGAAATAAAAAAATAAAATGCGTTCAATGCGGGTTGAAGCATAAAGTTGCCTGGCTCGTTAAATACTCCTAATGAAATTAATAATTCACTATTCTTAATAATCAGATTTAGAGACTTTTTTTGTTCATCACGCTATTATTCTAGGTTTACATACTCCTAATGAAATTAATAATTCACTATTATATTGATCTTAATAAAGGGGGCATAAGATGCATGTGGCTCCAGGTTAATGCTAGATAAAAAGGATTTTGGTTGCAGTTTTTCTTGTATTAGTCTGGGATGAGGCGGTACTTTTGATATTCTGGCTTTTTGGAGTGGCGGTGCCCATAACTTGACAGATGCTTCCCTTTCTTGCAAGGCAAGCCTAACCAAGCAATGGAAGGAAAAAGGACTGAGACCTTCCTCGCTCACAGACAGACGACTAGCTTTAGCCAAATCCCTCCTTCACCAAAAGCGTCACTTTCGTCAAAGAAGGATCACGCATAAAGATGATCAATTCATTCACTCTTTTTTTTTTTTTTTGGGCTTGAAAAAGTAAAACAATGTTTTTTTTTTTAGCTGGAAAAAGCCATTTTTTTAAAATTTCTAGTATGCCACTTTTATCAAGTAAAATTAGTTGGTAAATTTTTGCGTGTGTTTTTTTTTTTTTTGTATAAGGTAAATTTGTGTATTTGTCATATATATCTTTGTGCTTAAGTAATTGATAAGTTTGAGTAAATATCATATTTGGTGACTAAACTAATGGGTAAAACCTATACTTGTGAATTCACAACCAAAAAAAAAAAAAAATACTTGTTAAATAAATGAGGTTATTTGGTGTTTATTCGTCAATTCGGTCATTCACACAAGAAAAACAATTAATTATTTAGAAAAATTTTAAAAATATTATGTGAAAACAATTTTTTTTTGGGATAAAATACAAAGACAATAACACATAGTGGGGATAAATATACCACATGACCTTCACAAAAGAAAGGACACTAATGAACTCATCTATAAGTGAACTCTACTAAATTACTACTTTCAGAATAAAACAATTCACACTACAAAGAAATTCCTTAAAATTAACATATACGGACGGATCTGTACATTGATTTAAAAAGCTGATTCTAAGGTTTGGTAATTTAAAGAAGGGTAAGATTAAACACCAATTTAATCATCTACTTGATTTGTCAAAAATACCATTCAGTAATTCTAGCAGGTGACATTTTTTTAAAAATAAAGTTTTGAGAGTTTTATTATGTGGTCAAATGCCGCACATAAGCACAAACATGGACAAAAACAAAGGAAACCAACAAAATCAACGTCGGTACATAAACCATAGAAGGCTAGCTGGCGAGTAACATGGTTTGCCTCACGGGAAACGTAGTTGCAAATTCCACCAGAAACCTGTGACAAAAGACGTATAATTTCTCCCCACACTTTGCCGTATTTACCGATAGTTTGTTGCTCATTCACAGCCTTGACTACAATTTGCAGCGTCAGACTCGACATTTAGCCGGTGACATTTCCTTGATGATTTCCACTTGAGCTTTTAATGGTATTTTGTGATATATTAAAGACAAAAGTATGGAAATAGATCGTTTGAGTAAGGACTATTACTTTTTGATGTTTGTGGGCATGAGATCAAAACTATGGATCCGTTTGAGGGAGGTTTTACAGACGTGTTTTGCTTTGAAAATGAGATGTACATATGCGTTCGGTGTTAAAGTTTGGATTGTATTATTTAGGTTTGAGTTGAATTGTGCATTTAGTAAGCGTTTAAATTGCTGGAGTTAGAAAGTAAAAAAACTTGAAATGTGCATAGAAAAAAAAAAAAATCAATATGGAGTTTGTTTCATCCGTCTTAAAATTTTATATAATTTAAAAACATCTCATTTGGACTTTATATGAAAGATTATAGACTTTAAAGTTTGAGTTATAAAACTATATGAATAATAAAAATGATGTTGACTTTTCTAAAAAAGACAATAATTGAATTGTAAATTGTGATTCAAACTGGAGCACCAAACAAGAGAGTAGTTTTAAAACGTGCATTTGGGGAAAAACACTGTTGGTAATGAAAAAATATAGAATTTTAAAATGTTCATAAAAAAAAATAATAATAATATGAATCTTGTTTAATTTTTCTCGAAATTATATACAATTAAAAAAGAAGTATCATATTTAGAATTAAAATAATAAAGTTATAGATTTTTAAAATTTAAATTTATCGTAGACAATTTAATTATATAAACAGTAAAAATTAATTTTGAGTTAAAAATATATTATTCAAATTAGATGTCAAATCTTTTCCCGAACAACCACAAGAAGAGCCTTCATTCTCCTACCCTTTCATTCAAACAGCATTTTCAAAATAATAACATAATAATAGAGTACAACTTTGAATGTCAAATTATATTAATCTAAAATAAAAATATAATAACTAAGGAAGATCTTTAATATTATGTTTGATAGGGTGAAAAAAGAAAGAAAGGAAGTGAGATAAAGGAAAAGTAAAAGAAAATTCATGAAATTAATTGTTTGACAAGAAGAAAATGAAAAATAAAATAAAAAAAGATTGTGATAAGATTTATTTTTTTATTCCCTCTAAAAATAAGAGGAAAATTAAATTTCACTTTAATAATTACTGAAATCACTTTTTTATCACTGCTTTTATGCTACGTTTGGTAAAAAGCAAAGAAAACAAGAGGGAAAAAAAATATTTCCTCTTTCTCTTGTTTTATTTCACTGTATAGGATTCCACTAGAGGCATCAATTATGCAGAGAGCTGCGTCCGTAAAGCTTGACTCCAGAGTCTTCGAGTCAATTGATGCAAAAATAAAGGCGGAAAAAAAAAAAGGAAGATTAAAAAAAAAAAAAAAAGGGAAAGGCAGGGTCAGATGAATGACAATTGATAATTCGTAAGAAGAAAGAGAGGAAAAAGAGAAGAAAGGCCAGGTCAGATTCCATGTTAGTATTTGCATAAACTTCCAAGCTTTTCCATGTTTTAAAGACTTCTGAAACGCGCTTTTAATAAAGAGTCCTCAGTACTCAGTCCCCACCCCTGACACCTCTGTGCTGTTTTGTCTACGTTGCTGACAAGTTCTCCGGTTTGTTTTCCACCTCAAAAAATAAAAAACATAAAATTAGTGAGGGATATTGTCAATTTAATGATTTTTTTAATAATATCTATTTTTTATGATAATTTTGTGAAAAGTTTATATTCCGCTATCTCTTAGAGTCCGTTTGGTTCGTTAGTTTGAGTTAAAATATTTTAGTTATAATAGTAAATTTTTTTGAATTTTTAAAAAAGACAAAAAACTTTTTGAGAAAAAAAAACTTTTTAGGAAAAAGATAAAAAAAAATACAGTTTAAGTTGAAATGAGATGATGAGATAAACGGGTGCTTACTTCTAAATAATAATAATAATAATAATAATAAATAATAAGAGAGTATTTGGGAAAGAAATGAAAAAAAAAACAAAAGAACCTTATATGCTCATATTTTAAATAGACTCAATGTTTGAGCACTTTTCCATTATTTTTTTCTTTAATTTTGACATTTTATTCTAAAACTTTCTAAATTATTATAACATATCAGGTTTTGTTAACTTTGCATTAAATTAACATTTAAATCCGGAAGATTTATATTAAATTTGTATTTGATTTAAAAATATTTAATTAAAAATGTGATTTTTCAGTCTTCATATAAGATGAATTGTGGCTTTTTATTATCAAACAACTGCACCTTTTTCCACTCTATCAAAACAAAGACCAAGAACAGGTGTGTCCTCCACTAGCCTCAATATTCATGACTAACCCAAACTGGAAATGTCCGTCTTGACCGGGCGTCGTCGTTCAATTTCCCCAACGTGGGGCCCAAATCAATGTCGTTTTCGAAAGTTTGGTCGTCATCGGCTTCAGATGCCCATCAGAATTGTACCATGCCATTATACACAGCCATGTGTGATTGACTGAAAAACGCCTCTCTCTCTCTCTCTCTCTCTCTCTCTGTAAAACGATTTAAGTTTTTTTGAAATTTTAAATTTTCTAATTTTAAATTTTTTCTTTTAATTTTTTTTTTTTTTAACAAACCCTAATTCAAATTCAACTCATTTACCAAACACCCTAAATTGCATTTAAAAATTAATTATAATTTCTATTGATTTTTCACCGCTATAAATTTTCTAATTTAAAATTTTTTTTAGGATCTTTTGGTAAATTAATTGAGTTTGAGATGAGATAAAATTTTTAAATTTAAGTTAAATTAACTTTTTAAAAATAGTTATAAACCGGTGATAGGGAAATAAAAATTATAAACTACTTCTTTACTTCTTTACGCTTTTCCCTACTCATAACACAGCAACCAACACTCACCAAACCCGTATGATAAAAGCCTCCACCCTCCACTTTCTTCTTCAATTAAGCCCAACAAATAAAAATAAGATAAAATTCTCTCGCTTTCTCTCTCTCTCTCTCTCTCTCTCCCCCCCGATTTCTGAGTGATAGGGAAAGAGGGTTTGAGCTTGATGAAGTTGCTGGGCCTGGGAGATTTGGTAGGAGTCAAAACAAAAAAAAAAAAAAAAAATTGTTGTTCTTCTACCAAATCCACCCATGCCCACAGTTTCCTCTGGCTTCTCTCTTTCCCTTCATAATCTCAGCCAACAACCTAACCTCCATTAATTTTTGTGGAAGAAGGAAAGGAACAAGAGGGAAAGGGAAAGAGTTTGCTGGGAGTTATGGGTGTGGGGGGATTGGGTAAAACTGTATATATACATGCTTATATATATATATATATATACACACACACAAACATATAAACAAGTTTTTCCCAACACCTCCCATACCGTTGATTCCCAGCTCTTATTCCCTTTCCCCATCTTGTTTCTATTATTAACTTTGGCTTTTAGGATTCAAATCGTTCTTCAATCAGGTATGTTTTTTTTTTTTTTTTTTTGGGTTCTGTTATATTCTTATAATTTAGATATTTTGACCCCTGATTAAACAAATTCAAATATTATGTATGCTTATTATTTCCTCCCATATTCGATATTGCTAATTTTTAAAAACTAAACAAGATCCATTGACAGTTTAAAAACTAAACAATTCAAATTCTAAACAAGATCTTGTTTAATTTACTGCCAATTGATAAAGAATAATTATAATGGTTTATTCAGACTTTAAGCATAGAATCAACCAATTAGTTTGCCAAATTAATAATATTATATAATTAATTACAGATTGATCATTTAAAAAAATTGATTAACTGTTAAAAAAAAATTTTAAAATAATTTTTAAAAACTTTAATTATTTATTTAAAAACTTCTTTAAAAAGTTTTTACCTTTAAATCCCTTTTTAATTTTTTTGCACAAATTTTGGGTTTTAGCATATGTTTAGTGTTAGGGTTTGATTGTTTGATTGTGCGATTATCAATATGTTTGAATTGCTTGAGTTAAAAAGTACAAAAACTTGAAATTTGTTCTAACAAAAAATTAATATGAACTTGTTTAGTTCGTTTTGAAATTTTATACAATTTGTAAAAAAAAATCTTTTTATTTGAACTTGTATATGTAAAGTTATTGACTTTTAAAATTTGAGTTATAAAACAGTGTGAATAATAAAGCTATAGAAAAAAGATAAAAATTAGATTGTTCAGGTAAGGTTTGGATTGGAGATCCTAGGCATGTGTTTGGTGCTAATGTTTGGATTGTAGAATTTGAATTTGAAATGATTGTGTGTTTATCGAGACATTTGAATCGTTTTAGTTAAACAGTATAAAAACTTAAAATGTATTCTGAAAAAAATTTCAATATAGAGCTTGTTTCATTCGTCTCAAAATTTTATGCGAATTTTTTATTAAAAAAAAATCATTTCATTTGGATTTGTTTATTTAAAGTTATGAATTTTTAAAGTTTGAATTATAAGACTCTGTATGAATAATGAAATTGAAGAAAAAAAAAAACAAACATTGGATTATAATTCTATGATTTGGATTATAACAACGCATGCTTAGTCTTTTAGATGGCATCTAGCAATTGTGGTTTTTTTTTTTTTTTTAATGCTTTCACACAAATGATCAGAACAAATATATTGCTACTTATGATTACTTTATATATATTAGCATGTGAATTTGCTATTCATCATATTCGGTAAGAAACTTGCAATAATGGGAAGCAAGTACAAAAAAGAAGAAATCTTAAATTTCAAAAATAAACTATAAAAGTTATCTCTCTCTCTCTCTCTGTTTTTTTTTTTTTTTTAAAGAATTTTGCTATTTGACTACGGAGAGCATGCTAACTCCACGTGGTTCAAACTTTGCATTTAGGAAAATTAATAATGTATAGCTAAAGGGAAATTTTTTTTTTTATTAATTAGAGGTGAGAGGATTCGAACTCTACATTATATATTGGAGTCAGATATATAATAATTGTTAAATTATATCTACAATCACCGAGAGATTATTTTGACACATTATTGAATTCTAGTACTAAAAGTAATAAAAAAAATTAAGAAAATAAGAAAAACTTGGTAAAAAAAATTTTAAAGGAGTTTGGTTGCCCAAAAGCAAGATAGCCTATTAAGTCTTACTTTTTTCAATTATTTTCATCACTTTTTGATAAAATATGAAAAATTCATTGATACAATCGAACCGTTACATATTTTATTAAGTTTTGATCTTTATGTTTTTGGCCCGAGTACATTTCACATTATTTTTAACAACCAATTACCAAAAAAAAAAAAAAAAAAAAACAACAACAACAAGAACAACAACATATTTTCTTCCGAATCAAGGACAAGAATCATATGTTTCCTTCTTATTAAAAAAAAAAAAAAAAAAAGAAAGGCGTAATTTTTGTTTATATTTTTTGTCAACACATTTGCTGTTTAATTGGTTGACATAATTCTTTTCGAATGCTTAGTCAATAACTTTCATTGGAGAATCATCACTTCAACGCAGAAAATGAGGATCATCAAATTAATAAGATGCAAGTCAGGTTATCAAAACAAAAGAAAAAATGCAAGTGGTTTGTACTTTTGATTGGAAGAGCCGAGAGAGTTTTCTTTGAAATAAAATAAAAAGAACAGAGAGAGTCTCATGTAACAGAGAGAGTGGTTTTCAAACAAAGTCCCAATTGCCGAAAGATTGAACAACTACGTAAACATGATGCTAATGCAGAAGTAGGCGGAATTGTTACCTGCTCATTTAAGATAAATTAAATCACTCTCAATACCATAGAGTTTTTATCCAAATTCTTCTCCTATCACCTACTGAGCTAGTCTTAGCGGGACAAATAAAAATTGTCCATATGATTGTCTATTTGATAACAAAAGTTATTGTATATATACAAATGTACTAACGAGTTGCTTGTGACAAAAATGTATCAAGTCTCATACTGGAAACGTATATATATGTATATATAAACTTATACATGTAGTAGGTTAAAAATGAGCACGAGTATTTATATTGATAGTGATAGTATTGTTTGGGACAATTGGATCAAAACACGAGGAACTAGAGAATTGCAATGTCATGGTTATGACTAGAACTGGTACCTACTCTGTTGTAACCTACGTTTGGAAATGACCAAAATGGGCTTTGATTGATGGAGATAGAAACTTTGGGGTGGGGTGGGGTGGCGTGGGGTGGGGTGGGGTGGGGGTGTTGGGGTGGTTTTGTAATATTGGTGAGGCACAAACAAACGCTAGTGTAGAGAGTGTTAAGGGGGTGTTTGGTGAATGAATTTAGTTTAAAATTTTTAAATTTCAATAGTAATTTTTCAGAAAAGACAAAAAAAAATTTTCAGAAAAAGATAAAAATCATGATGAAAAAAATACAATTTAGTTTAAAATAAATATGAAACCAAACACCCCCTAAGAAACCATTTAAATTGTAACGGGCAGTAAGCTATAGGACATCTCTCGTGCCATTTCCAACACCTTCCTTTTTTGGCAAGCTCACAACCAAAGTTTTGGCTTTAATTTGTTGCAATAATGACATGTTTACTTACCTGTAATCGGAGTGATCATGAATCGGAGTGGACTGGATTCGGAGTCAGAATATGCTATTTACTTGAGTTACAGAAATCGGAGTCGGAATCATTGTTAATTCCATTCATGCATTTACTTAGAACAGGAATCAGAATCAGTTACTGTAAATTTACTTGTATACCCCTTTATTTATTGTGCTTTCAAAAATTAAAAATTGATAATTTTTTTTATTTATTATCATATTATTAATCAAAAGTAAAATAACCATTATGATATTAATGCAATAAAATTAAATTGTGTAATTTTTTATTTAAAAAAATTTAAAAGAGTAAAAAAAATGAATTAAAATAAGTAAAGTATAAAAAATATAATAATAGAAATATAATAATATATTGTGATAAAAAAAAGTTATTTATGTACTCTAATAATGTTAATAGTAATTACGTTAGTTATAAAATATTAAGTTAATAAAAATATATTATATTTGGCTAATAAAAATAATTAATATAGGTTATTATTATTTTTAAATACAATTTTTAATCCTCAAAAGTAACTTAAGAAAGTAAAATTGGGGGCAAAATAGTAACTTAACTTTAATATCAAAAATGAGAGTGATAATCTGGTAGGGGGCTTGGGATTGCTAATCGCCTTATTCAATCCCAAATTAGTGTGGGTCCCATACAATTTCACTCCCATTCTAAGATAAAAATAGATAAATAAATAATGAATTAACTCTTATTCTCCGCTCCTAATTCCTACTCCTGACAATTAAACATGCCATAAATTCGTTTTCATTCCCTTCAGGTCACCTAATGGCTCCAGCCTATTAAGCTCACTCTCTCGTTTCTAGCCGCCTAAGCCTCAATTGCAAGCTAGAGCAACGTTTTTTTGGCTGTAATTTGTTGCAATAAATTCATTGTCATTTCCTTCACGTCACCTAATGGCTCCAGCCTATTAAGCTCACTCTCTTGTTTCTAGCTGCCTAAGCCTCAATTGCAAGCTAGAGCAACGTTTTTCAAATGTTATGATGTACGTTTGGGACTAGCTTAGCAGTAAGGAAGATTTAAAGTCTATTTAATAGAGTTTTTTAAAAGTTACTTTAGTTTTTTAAGTTCAAAAGTTATTTTTGAAAATATGTAGGTAATTTATCATAAGAATTTTTGATCTCTTAAAAGCTTTCTGTCAAGACCAAAAAATATATCTTTCAAAAAAAAAACTCTTATGAGTTAACTTTAAAACTTATACCAAAACTTAATTTAGGGCCTATTTGGGGGTGCTGTCTCCAGTTGGTATTTTATCATCTGGATTTCAAAATCTCAACTCTAAATTAAACTTTCTCTCTCTTCCATTTCAAAAAACTCAAACTTTAAAAGTCCATAACTTATTTTAAATGAGATGATTTTTATGTCAAAATACTCGTATCGACGAGATTAACAATATAAGATCCATTTTGCATATTTTTTTCTAAACACATTTCAAATTTTTGGACTATTTTTAATATCACATAACTTTTTCAAAATTTTTCTCCCCAAACATTTATTTCCAACTCAACCTTCAAAACACAATCTCAAATTATCCCCCAAACGGGCCCTTAGATGTTATAAACTTTATTTTAACATTTTTATCAGTTGTTATTAAAGTTTAAAGTCATTTTCACTTTAAAGGCTCTTTTTAAAATATGGTTACCAAATACTTATGCAAAAACCGTAGCTTTCACTAGTAAAAATTATGGATTACATGACGGTTATTTTACCATCGTGTAGTGTAAAGTTTACACGATGCTTAGACAATCGTCGTGTAATCCAGCGTCGTGGAAGATACCATGACGGTTTCATAACCGTCGTGGTATCTCAATATTACACGACGGTTCACACCGTCGTCGAATTAAGAAATTAGCAAACGCCGTAAATTGAAAACTTTACACGACGGTTTTCCTCCAAAACCGTCGTGTAATTTTTAAAAATTTTGGCTTTTTTTTTTTTTGCGATGGCACACATTACACGACGGTTTTGGAGCAAAACCATCATGTAATGTGTGCCATCACCAAAAAAAAGCAAATTTTTTTTTTTTTAGTTCAAGCCCAATTATACTAGAATCAAATTAATTCTATATAATTATCCAAAACAAAAATCCATTATGGCATTTCATCGAACATGTGGTGGGTGGATAAAAACCATGTTAAAAAATGTGTGTAAAGTGCCAAAACCGTGCACAAAACATTCATCTCCAAAGAGCAACAATAAAAAAAAAAAAATCCAAACAACACTACAAATTACACCCCACACAACTTATTAAAGTATTGTGTGTTCGTAGTTTTGTTAGAAAATAAGAAATTGAGCAATATGGAAGTCACATTGCTCTTCTTTAAAGAAAAATAATCACGGCCTTGATGGGAACATCGGGAGAGAGAGATGGTGGCGACAACGGTGGCGGAAAAAAATTGGGGCTATGGTGGCAGTTTGGGAAAAGTTTGAAGTGGCGGCGGCGATGTGACCGGATTTTAAGTTAAAGGGGGTCGGGTGGGCAAAGTAGGTGGGGAGGAGAAAAATTTGAGTTGTCTAGAGGGTTAAAGATGAAAATGATGACCAATGAAGATGAAAGTGTATTTAAGTAATGGGTTTTCATGTGAATTCCAAAGTAGGAAATTTAAAAATTTTGAAAATTTTCGGCAGATTAAACGATGGTTTTTATAACCGTCATGTAATCCTTTTTTTTTTTTTAATTTGAAAATTTTTAGAAAATTACACGACGGTTTTGCTCAAAACTGTCGTGTAATCTTAGGATTACACGACAGTTTTTATAATCGTGTAATCCTTTTTTTTGTGAAAATTTTTGGAAGATTACGCGACGGTTTTCTATAACCGTCATGTAATCCTTTTTTTTTTTGAAAATTTTGAAAATTTTCAGAAGATTACACGATGGTTTTCTATAACCGTCGTGTAATCCGAGAATTACACGAAAGATTACACAACGGTTTTCTATAACCGTCGTGTAATACGAGGATTACATGACGGTTTCGCTCAAAACTATCGTGTAATCCTCTTTTTTTTTTTTTTGAAAATTTTCAAAAGATTACACGACAGTTTTGCTCAAAAACGTCGTGTAATCCTTTTTTTTTTAATTGAAAATTTGAAAATTTTGAAAATTTTCAAAAGATTACACGACGGTTATTGTCGTGTAATCCTTGTTTTTTTCGAAATGCTACTGGATTACATGACGGTTCCAACAAAACCGTCATGTAATCGAAAACCGTCGTGTAATCGGTTTGACTAAACCGTCATGTAATCCTTTGTTTACACGGCGGTTCTGTCAAACCGTTGTGTAATTTTGTTTAAGACGACGGTTTCACAAAAATTGTCGTGTATTTCCGTCGTGTAAGTCAATTTTTGTAGTAGTGTTTTGCTTATATTTTTCTACTAACTAAAAACAAATATACAAACTCTTTCAAATGGACCTTGAGAATCTTAAATCTTATATTTAAAATCTTTGAGTTTTTATTTTCAAATTACTAAACCAATTACCTCAAAACATATATATATATATATTGATTTTACTTATATGTCTAGCTCAGTCAAATCTTAATGCTTCATGATTTCAAAAATCTAGATAGATTTTAATTGCCTTGTTTTTATCAAACTAATTTACCCTTTTTTTTTTCTCTTTAAAAAAAAATTTAATGTATACCCGCAGTGAATTACACGATTGACTCCGCCACAGCATAGCAATATACTAACACCATGTACTATTGTATTGGGTTATATACAAGTAATGTCAAATATAGGACACTTGTACATGTACACATTATACATATTTGCACATTGTTGTGAGGTGACAATTTACATACACACACATATATATATATATATAGAGAAAGAGGGCCAGGTAGCTAGCTTTTGGTGAAGGCTTGAGCTAGCAAAGCCAAGGCAGTTGACTTTACAAAATATGGTACTCACGAATAAGATGGGGAGGAAACCATCAAAAACACGATCAGCTCCAAAAAACACCCCCTCCCAATAGGGGTGGCAATTCGTATTACGTGTCGGGTTCGTGTCATGTTAGAACCGTGTTGATTTTTTCTTCTCCGACCCGAACACGATCCGCGACACGAACACGAAACGAAACCGCGACACGAACCCGTCACAGGGTTGACACGACACGAACCGAAATTGACACAAAAAAACGGGTCCAACCCGAACACGACACGTTTTGTGTGTGTGTGTGTGTCAATTTTTCTCAACCCGAACACGACCCGCCCCCTATTTTTCCCAACCCGAACCTGCAAAATTCGTGTCGTTTTCGAGTCGTATCGTCGTGTCACGACCCATATTGCCACCCCTACTTCTCAACATAGAGCACGTTTTTTTTTTTAATTTTTAATTTTTTAAAATTCCCAGCTCATTTAGTTGATATCGCCACAAAATGGGGTAGATGATCCCCAATAATATTTCACAAAATGCCACGCAGTTGGTTCAACAATCTCAAGCCCGCCCCAAAACCCGTATTCTCATCATTATCATCTTACTCATTTCTTTTCTTTTCTTTTTATTTATTTATTTCTTTCTTTGGACCCCCTAGATAGCTAGATAGCTAGATAGCTAGCTAGCTTTGCCTCCTCTGCTCGTATCTATACTCTCCCTCTCCCTATCTCTTTTGTCTCACTCACCGGCTCTTTCTGATTGTGTGTAGTAGGAAAAGTTATATAATAATAACCCTTCAGAGAGAGCTTGACACCAACCATAGTATATTATATTATTATATCACTTTTTATCATATATTACAATTATTATTATCATTATTATGATGGACGCTTCCAACGTGGCTCTTGTTTTTGGCATTCTTGGTATAATATATACGTGTATATATGTGTGTGTGTGCGTCAGTATTGTCATTTTCATTTCATTCATGAGCTTCCAATTTTCATCATGTTTCTTTGTTTCTCATGGTCTTAGGTAACATTGTGGCCTTCCTCGTCTTTCTGTCCCCACTGTAATCATCTCTTTCTCTCTCTCTCTCTCTCGCTCTCTACACGCATACATACATACACATATATAAATGTTTATACGTATTTTTTTTCTTTAAAGTTATAATAATAATAATAATAATAATAATAATAATAATTTAAGGTGTGTTTGGTTGAATGGTTAAACCATTCAATTCAAACTTTTTTTTATCTTTTTCCTCAAAAATTTTTGTCTTTTTTCCAAAAAGTTTTTTGTCTTTTCTGAAAATTCAAAAAAAATTACTATTGAAATTAAAAATCTCAACTCAAACTACTCCACCAAACGGGTCCTTATATTTTGTTTTTTTGTTAATTTGTTGGTTTATATAGGCCAACCTTTTACAGGATATATAGGAAAAAATCAACGGAGGGGTTCCAAGCCATACCTTATTCGGTAGCATTATTTAGCGCCATGTTAACGCTATATTATGGCTTACTCAAAGGCCTCCACGATGGCTTCCTTATCATCACCATCAACTCTATTGGCTGCGCCATTGAAGCCTTCTATCTCGTTGTCTTCCTCATTTATGCCCCGGGAAAAGTCCGGGTATGCATATGTATATTTTTTCTTATATACAATTTTACATTAAAATTCTTTTCAAAAAAATTGAAAAAAGTTTGTATTTATATTACAACTTCTTTGCAGATCTACACCATGAAGCTTCTGGTTCTCTTTAATGTGGGAGCTTCTGGACTGATCTTGCTCTCCACATTTTTCGTCGGAAAAGCTTCTCAGCGGTTGAACGTCGTCGGATGGATTTGCGCCGTGTTTTCTGTCTGTGTTTTTGCTGCTCCTCTAAGTATCCTGGTAAGAAATCTGTAATTATTGAATAGCATTTTTACGAAACAAAATAATAATAATAATAATAATAATAATAGTAAGTTTTCAACTATTTTAAAAATTTGTAAAGGTAAATAATTTTCAATTTACGACTACTTACTATTAATATTTTTAAAACTTGCTATTTATTTACTTTAATTATTTAGTGTAAAAATGTTTTTACTTCTTACTTATTTCTTTGTTAGTTTTGTTCGATGTCTGATTTATTTGTTTACTTATTTATTTATTATTTATTATTATTTTTTTTGGGATTCTTGATCAGAGGCAAGTAATCAAGACAAAGAGCGTGGAGTACATGCCATTCGCGTTGTCATTTTGCTTAACCCTCTCTGCTGTAATGTGGTTCTTCTATGGCCTGCTTCTTAGCGATTACTTCATCGCGGTAATTAACTTATCGAATTAATTTTATTTATACCACTTCAAAATATTCACAAATTATAAATTGATTATTTTCTTTTGTATTATTATCATGTTAATTTAATAATTATCACGAGTTATAATCTGTGTGCACAATGATAACTTGTGTGATAATATCACTATAATATAACACGGCTAATCCTATCTATAAATTTTGCTGTACAAAACTAATACTACTTACGGGTTAATTATATTAAGTGCTTTATGAAAAATGTTGCAAACATCTATTTTAATCATAATTTTTTAATATCAACTTACATGATATGAGAGTTGTCATTCATTTATTGACAATATCTTTATAAAAGATTGTTACAGTAACTGGTTATATCAATCAATGAAAAAATGAAACCAATCACAATCACGTGAATTTGCAGACGAAATTTGGGATTAAAGTTGTGTCCTTTAACTCTGTTCATGTTTTATTGTACGTTAAGCACATGTTTGTGCCCCTCTCAAGTTTTAAATTTTTATTTTTGCATGTTATGTTTCTCTATAAATTCGCTTTGTAACCCCATTTGATAAGAAATACTTGTAACTGTGTTCTAACTAAAATTAGAAACTCATGACCATATTTTCCTTATTTAACAAAACTTAACTCTCAATTTTTATTTTTTATTTTACATTGTGTCCACTGAGAAATTTTTATAACTCCGTCACTATATATACATATGCGCGAAACACGTCATTTACCTGGTAAATAACGATTTTCATTTGTTATGATGATCAGTCACCAAACATTCTAGGATTCTTATTCGGGATTGCGCAAATGATATTGTACCTTGTCTTCAAGAACTCCAAGAAAGAGGCGTTGCCGGACTTTAAGTTACACGAGATGCCACCAAACGACGCTGTTCCGACTAGGGCAGTACAAGAGGCCATTGGCAACACTGCAACCTCTGAGAGGAACGATGTTGTCGTGACTGTAGTGTGATCATAGCAATAATAAATGGCCTTTAAATAAACCTAAGTTGAAAATGTATATTGCATGAGAGTGTGTTGACTATATTTGGCAAATGTGCAAATTAAACAAGGAAGAAGAGAAGGAGACTAGAGAGGAAGGCATTGCCAATATTGTACACAAAGATTGTGGAAGCATATTTGTACTGGGTTTTCTCATGTTGTTTTTGTTCTGTTTGTTTAATAATATTTTCTTCAAAGGAGAATCTGATCAACGTTTTCCAGCTAAAAGGTCGTGTAAGATTTCTGTTGGTTTGAAAATGGAAAAATATATACATATCAATGTCTATATACATATTTAAGTGATATGCCTAGCTATTTACAAGTACTTATTCATTTTTATTTAAGGTGTAATTAATATTTTGGTATTTTCTTATGAATCATTGATATTAACCTAATTTATCTCCGTTTATATATAACTTAATATAGTGATGAAAGAGGGAGAGAAAATTACATAAACTTTTACAACTAAGTAGCATTTACCCGAGCGACAAAATATTTATCCATGTTCTCATTTATTTCATCTTCACGTCCAGCAAAATATATATATATATACACACACAAAGTCTTAAATCCAGTATCTGATGATATCCGATAATGTGAATTTCAGTTTCTGTAAATGTGAACTTCAGTTACTAAAAATATGAATTCATGCATAAAGAAATGTAATTATGAAGTGAATGTGAATTCCTCTTATTTTTATATTTTCTTCTACATGAATTTACATTACTTATAACTGAAGTTCACATTCACAGTAATTGAAATTTACATCACTAGATATCATCAGATATCGAATTTAAGATAATTTCTATATATACATATATGTGTATATATAAATTTGTAATAGTAATCTTATCAAACAAGGAGAGTTGAAAAAAGAAAAGTATACACTTTGTCTTTACATATTTAACGGTATGAATGTTGAACTTTTGTTCATACTTCAACCACGTGTCACAATTTTTCTTCCTTTTGTAAAATTTATTACCTATATTTAAAAGTAAGAATATGTTTTTTTATCTTACCTCCGACAACTATTAGGTAACTGCTTACGTAACGATCTTATCAACATCACATAGTGTTTTTTTTTTTTTTTTGTTCTTTTCTTTTCTTTATTTCTGTATTCGGCACGCGCTCCTACATTTAATATAGTTATGATGTGTTTGATAAGATAGTTGACTTTTTAAAGACTAATTATAATTTTTATTAATTTAAAAAATAAAAATTAAAAATTAAGATAAAAATATAAATTTAAGATGATTTGTCAAATAAAGACTTTTAATGTTATAAAAACATAAAATCAATTCCTGGGAAAAGGACAGGAAAAGGCGGGAAATTTTAATTTTTTATTTGATCATGATTACTTAGGTGGTATATCTGACAAAAAAGGTAAAAGAATAAATAAAACCTTGTTTATTGGGAAATTTAATTATTTGAGGCCAGTGTCGTTGATGACGCTTGCTAATTCAAGGAGTACAACGACGACAAATAGCCGTATATATATTTTGTCTTTTTCTCGTTGATATTTGAGGAGACATTACTTACATTGATCATCTTACCCAGTAGATCATCGTTCAAGTGGCTTCATTCACTTTTCGAGGTCTAACTATATTTTGAAAAAAAAAAAAAAAAGTAAGTAAATAGCATTTTTCATATGATAATTGCGATAGATAGTATGTTTTGAAACAAATAATTAGAATAATTAACAATAAATAATAAATCTATCGCATAAATAAATTACTCACTTTTTGTAAATATACTATTTATTAAATAAATTTGTAGATTATCTAATAAATATGGAGAAAGCTACTGAATGACATAAATTTGAAAGCCACTACATTAATATGACATAAAAAATTAACGCTCAATTAATATTACATAAAAATTAAACTAAAGTTAATTAAAATTTGTGTCTTATTGATCAAAATAAGATAATTTGTATTATATTGGTCAACAGATTAAAAAAAAGTTATCATTTTGATAATTTTCTCAATAAAAAATATTATGTTTACATTATAAAATTTATTATTCTTTTTATATATTTTATAACCTTCTATTTATTTTAATTATTTTCGTAAAAATACTATGTATTACAATTTCTCCCCAAAGAATATTGTTTTTTCTATCTAGAATTTCACTGGGATTGGTATAAAGTATACAAGTGATATAGTACTAACTTATGAATATCAACATTCTTTTGGGTCAATGGCTCTCTAGGTTTTCTATGAGAGGTTTTGTCTCTCCCTTATGGTGAGAGTTGTGGCGGTTACTATGGAGGAGATGTTAGGGCATCGGAGTTCGTTCTCTATTACGGAGGAGGAAGCTATGGTGATTGGTATTTCTGACGAGGTCATGAAGAAGGGTTGAAAAGAGGCAAGATTCGGGTTGCTGGGGAAAATTTTATCATCCAAACCCTATAATAAGGGTTATGTTATGTCTACTATGGACAAGTTGTAGGCGACTGACGGTGATCTCTCTGCTCAAGTGATAGATCAAGATACTTTCCTCTTCTCTTTTGAGAAGGAACAGGATAGGGCAAAGGTGTTGGCGATGGAACCGTGGTCGTTCAACAAATCCTTGTTGATTCTAAAGGCTGTGAATAGTGATGAAGCTTTATGGTGGGATAGCTGGAGTTTCACGTGTTTCTAGATTAGAGTTTACAATCTCCTGTATGATGGAATGATTCGGGAGATCGGTGAGAAGATTGGCAATGAGATTGGGAAATTTATAGATATTATTACTGACAAGAATGGACACTGTCCAAGGATTTACATGCGATTGAGGGTGCAAATTGACGTCTCTAAGCCTCTCAGGCGGGGTGCGACGGTGTGCAACTGTGTGGATGACGTTCAAATATGAAAAGGTGCCAGATTTCTACTTTAGGTGTGGTCGAATTGGTCATGGAGACTGGGGTGTGTTGACGATAAAGTTAGGAACTTGAACTTCTCTGACCGGCTATTCTACAGTTCGGAGTTGAGGGCTAACACTCGTCCTTTAGGGATAGGGAAGGTTGGCGGAGGCCGACGGGATGGCAATGTTGGTCGGAGTGAGTGGCCTGGTGAATTGCATACTTTCGTGCCAGGTTTCCCGAAAAATCTGACTGAATCTCAGATTCTTTCCAAAACTGTGGTGAAAGTTCAGGATCCGATACCCTTGCAGATCCCGGATTCTAGGGATTCAGATCCACTGGTGGCTCTTAAGGATTGGCGATTACGACTAAGCGGGACTATATTCCCTTAATTCCTGGGAATTAATTGGTGGGTGATTCTGACTCTTCTAGTCACGTGGGAAGCACACCTCCCTTTAATAAAATGGTGAGTTTAGCAGAAAAACCAATTTTAGTTTAGTCTACCGTGAATGTTCCTTCCTCAAGGTCAAAACTGCTATGGCATAACTCAGAAGGCATGCATGGTACTGTTCACATAGAGGAGAAGGAAGCTGAAGGTCTTGTTTTCTTAGCCAGTGTTGTGGAACCAGTAAAAAGAAGCATCGGTAAATGGAAAAAAGAAGTAAGGTTCAAAGGTGTCATTGGATCGGTTTCTTCCTCCTCAGTGAAACTGAAAAATGTGAAGAGTAAAATGGATATAGAGTTGTTAGTTGGTGATGTTGCTAAAGTTCGAAGAACCGAGGGCCTTTTATTGGAAGTTACAGAATTGGCGAAGGCTGTGTTACAGCCCCGCCAGGACCAATGAGTGTCCTATGTTGGAACGTTCGGGGTTTGGCGAATCCCCGAGCATTCAAAAGGCCTTGGAAACTAATCCGAAGCACTTTTCCAAGTATGGTCTTCCTTTCCGAGACTAGATTGTTTGGGCGGAGAACGGCTAATCTCAGAAGGAGGCTAGGTTTTGATGCCGTGATTTATGTAAATTGTGTGGGTCAAAGTGGTGGCCTCGCGTTACTTTGGAGGGACACTTGGCAACTTTGTTTACGTAGTTCATCATTCCCATATAGATTTAGATGTCATTTCTGATCTCGGTGAAGAGTGGCAGTTCACGGGGTTTTATGGTCCAACAAAAGAAAAGGCTCGACGTCATGCATGAGAGTTACGAAGGCGTTTGCACAATAGCCCGGATGTGCCATGGATTTGTGGCGGTGATTTTAATAAGGTTCTGAGTCTGTTGGAAGTTGACGGTGGAGGTAAGCGATCTCTTAGTGATATGTTGTTATTTAGGGAGACATTGGATTGGTGTGATTTGATAGATTTGGGTTATGTTGGACCCAAATTAACATGGGATAATCGAAGAAGCGAGAGTGCAAATATTCAAGTTCGCCTTAACAGATTTGTGGCTAATACTAGTTGGCAACTTAAATTTCGGAGAGCTAATATAGTTGTTTTGGATTTTTAGGGGTCTGATCATAGGGCTGTTTTACTTCAACCTGTGCCTAATAGAAAGAAGGATAACAAAAGGAATTCTAGTGGTTTTTGATTTGAGTCGTCATTGGTGAAACATGAGGAATGTCTCAGGATTATTGAGGAACTATGGCAGAACCTACACTTTGATGGCTCTCCAAACCGATTGGTATCTGGCCTGACATCCTGTGCTGGAACATTAAGAAGGTGGGGTTTAAGGAAATTTGGTAACATCCCAAAAAGAGCAGCTCAACTTCAGCATTCGATAGCAGTACTTCATAAGGTACCACGCGACGACGAGTCCATGGCTAGAATTCGTGAGGCAGAAAAGGAGCTTGATAAGATATTGGGGTGGGAAGAAGAATATTGGTGTCAGAGATCTAAGGTGAAATGGCTTAAAAAATGGGATAGGAATACCAAATACTTTCATTCTAAAGCTTCCTCTAGGAGGAAAAAGAGTAAGATTCTCGGCTTGGAAGATAGGGAGGGTCATTGGCGAGAGGACGATAAGGAGATTAAGGAAATTTTTAGTAATTATTTTTTGGATATTTTTTCCTCTTCACATCTTCAGTCACCTGATGTTGATGTGGTGCTTAATTGTATTGATGGGAAGATTACCAAAATGATGAGTAAGTTCCTTCTCTCACCTTATTCTGTCGAAGAGATTCGGCACGCGGTGTTTAACTTGGGCCCGACTAAGGCTCCGGGTCCTAATGAATTCCATACTATTTTCTTTCAGAAAAATTGGCTGGTGTTAGGTCATGAGATCTCTCGAGTTTGTATTGGTGTTCTTAAAGGGAAGCACTCCATTCGGTCGTTCAACAGTATTAATGTTGCTATTATACCAAAGGTGGCTGCCCCTGGGAAAATGGTAGACTTTCGACCTATCAATCTTTGTAATGTTGTTTATAAGATTGTTATAAAGGTTATTGCTTTCTGTTTAAATACTATTTTACCATCTGTAATTTCAGTCAATCAAAGTGGTTTTATTCAGGGACGTTTAATTACTGATAATGTTATAGTAGCTTTTAAGCTAATGCACTCACTTAGCAAGGACCGCACTGGTGGAAAAGGTTGGATGGCTTTGAAGCTTGATATGAGTAAAGCATATAATCGTATTGAATGATCGTTTCTTTTCGGTGTGATGCAGAAGATGGGTTTCGTGGATGCGTGGATTAGAGTGGTCACAGATTGTGTTACCACTGATCCTTGTGGTCAACTAGCACCTTTCCGTGGTCTGAGGCAGGGGTGCCCACTCTTTCCCTATCTCTTTCTATTATGTGCTGAAAGCCTATCGGGTCTTCTTTCGAATACTGAAAGGGATTCTTCTATTTCTGGGTTTTCTTGTTCACATAATAGACCAAAGGTTAGTCACCTCATTTTTGTAGATGATAGTCTCATGTTTTGTCGGGCTTCTCTTGATGAGTGTTTGCGCATTATAGAGGTTTTGCCAACTTATGAAAGGGCTTCTGGGCAATCAATTAACATGCAAAAATCTATTATTACTTTTTAGCAAGAATGTTCGGGCTGAACTTTGAATCTCTATCCTCCGTATGTTGGGTCTGGGGTAGACACAACCCCATGATAAATACCTAGGTCTTCCCACGTTGGTAGGAAGGGGTAAAACATAAGCATCTAGAATGATTAAGGAGAGAGTTTGTAGTAAAATGCAATCATGGCATGGGAAATTACTCTCTTTTAGGGGTCGAGAACTCCTTATCAAGTCGGTGGCACAATCGGTACCAACTTACACTATGAGCGTCTTTCGCCTTCCTGTGGCCCTTTGTGATGATCTTCAAGCCATGATGGCAAGGTTCTGTGGGGAAGTGAGGGTGAGTCGAGGAAACTTCACTGGTAGAGGTGGGACAAATTATGTTAGAGAAAGGAAGAAGGTGGTCTAGGGTTTCAGGATGTTTCGGCTTTTAATCAAGCGTTAGTTGCGAAGCAGTCTTGGAAAATTTTACAAAACCCAAATTTTTTAGTTGCTCGGGTCTTAAAAGATAAGTACTTCAAAGATGTAAACTTTCTTGAGGTAAAAGCTAGGGTTGGTGCGTCTTATTTATGAAAGAGTATTTAATAGGGACAGAATGTCATCAAACTTGGTCTTCGACGTCGTATTAGGGATGGACTCTCTACATGGGTTTTTGTTGATCCATGGCTTCCAAGACCTTTTTCTTTTTGTGCAATTACTAAAATGCCAGCAGAAGGGGAATTTTTGATGGTTGCTGATTTGATGTTGGAAGGTAGTCGAGTCTGGGATAAGGGTAAGATTGAAAATACTCTTTGGCCAATCGACCAAGAGCTCATTAGAGGTATTCCTCTAGGTAATGGTGATGGAGGAGATAAATGGGCCTGGCAATTTGATTCTAAAGGTCTTTATAAGGTTCATTCTAGGTATAGGGCAATCATAGAGTCTAAGCGATTAGCGTCCTCTTCCAATGCGAATTTGGATGTCACTTGGTGGAGAAAATATGGAGCTTACCAATTCCACTCAAAGTCAGGCTGTTTGTGTGGTATGCTTTCCACGAGATCCTCCCAACAATGGTTTCCTTGAGCTATAGAGGTATTAATTATGATGTTGTTTGTCCTAGATGTAAAGATAAGATGGAATCCACCTCACATGCAATTCTCGATTGCCCGATGTCGCAAGTGGTGTAGAAGCTTTCTCGGTTTTGGAAGGTGATAGAGAATAAGAGGGACTTCCCATTTGCAAATTTTTTAAGAATTATGAAGTCAGAAATTCCAATGGAGGATTTTGCTCTGGTGTGTTGGCTAGCTTGGAAATTATGGTGTGAGAGAAACAAGGTCGTTCACGGGGGAGAGGATGGAGATCGGCATACCATTCTTGATTTGTGTATTACTAGTTTTGGCGAATAGCAGGTCCTGAATCAGGTTCCGATCCAATTACAAGCTACAGGCTCAGATGTTTGGTTGCCCCATCAACCGGGAATCTCAAGCTAAATGTTGATGCATCGGTCTCACTAGGATCGGATCATATTGGCATAGGTGCTTTCATTCATGACAAAAAAGGGATAATTTTAGGCGCTGTGGCAAAATCAATAGAGGGGACTTTTTCTCCTATTTTGGTTGAGTGTATTGCCCTTCATGAAGGAATTAGAGAGCGTTACCCTTGTGGTGGAAACTGATACAATCAATGTTGTTTCAGCAATTTCGGATAATCAGGAGTTTTCTGAGGAAGGTCTGATTCTGGAGGATATTAAACAGTTACTTATCCAGTTGCGGAGTATAGGTTTTAATCACATTCGTCGTAGTGCTAATCATGTAGCTTATCTTTTAGATAGATTTGTGTTCAATTCTAATTGTATCAATGTATGGATTTATGAGACTCTTATTATAGTATCTAATGCTACTTCTTTTGATGCTATTGCTTAATAATATGATTCTTATTAGAAAATAAAATAAAATAACAAAGTTATAGAGTTTTAAAATTTGAATTTACAGTAGACAATTTAATTATATAAATAGTAAAAATTAGTTTTGAGTTAAAAAAAAAAGAACAAAATATATTATTCAAATTAGATGTCAAATCTTTTCCCCCAACAACCATAAGAAGAACCTCAATTCTCCTACCCTTTCATTCAAACAGCATTTTCAAAATAATAACATAATAGTAGAGTACAACTTTGAACGTCAAATTATATTAATCTAAAATAAAAATATAATAACTAAGGAAGATCTTGAATGCTATGTATGGTAGGGTAAAAAAGAGGAAGGAAGGAAAAATAGAGGAAAATTGATGAAATTTATTGTTTGGTAAGGAAGAAAAAAAGGAAGAAAATGAAAAATAGGATAAAAAAAATTGTGATGAGGTTTACTTTTTTAATCTCTAAAATTTGGAGGAAAATTGAATTTACCTCAATAATTACTGAAATCACTTTTTTATCACTGCTTGTACGTAATGTTTGGTAAAAAGAAAAGAAAACAAGAGGGAAAAAAATCTTTCCTCTTTCTCCTGTTTTATATCACTGTATAGGATTCCACCGGAGGCATCAATTATGGAAAGAGCTGTGTCCGTAAAGCTTGACTCCAAAGTCTTCGAGTCAATTAATGCAAAAATAAAGGGGGGAAAAAAAAAGGGAAGATTTAAAAAAAAAAAAAAAAAAGGAAAGTCAGGGTCAGATTCCACGTTAGTATTTGCATAAACTTCCAAGCTTTTCCATGTTTTAGGGGGAGTTTGGTGGAGTAGTTTGAATTGAGATTTTTAAGTTTGAATAGAAAATTTTTTTAAATTTTTAGAAAAGATAAAAAATTTTTTGAAAAAAAGATAATAATTTTTTGAGAAAAAAATAAAAAAAATTTAAATTGAGTTGGTGGAGTTGATTTGGATAAGAGGGCCTTAAAGACTTCTGAAACGCGCTTTTAATAAAGAGTCCTCAGTACTCAGTCCCCACCCCTGACACCTCTGTGCTGTTTTGTCTACGTTGCTGACAAGTTCTCCGGTTTGTTTTCCACCTCAAAAAGTTAAAAACATAAAATTGTGAGGAATATTGTCAATTTAATCATTTTTTTAATAATATCTATTTTTTATGAAAATTCTGTGAAAAGTTCATATTCCTCTGTCTCTAACTTCTAGGCAGTGTTTGAAAAGTTGGTTTATTTTAATTCAAATTGTACTATTTTTTATTTTTTTTTTTAAATTTTTATTTATTTTTAAAAAGTTTTTTTATCTTCTCTGAAAATTCAAAAAAATATATTATTACAACTAAAATATTTCAACTCAAACTAACCAACCAAACACCCTCCTAAAGCTTAGTATGGTTGGAAGTTTGGTTTAGATTAATTTATATTTTTCTTATCATAATTTATATTTATATTTATATTTTTTAATTTTTTTTATCTTTTTTAAAAAATTACTATTAAAATTTAAAAATCTTAAACTAAACTCATTTATCAAACACTCCCTAAATAATAATAATAATAATAAATAACAAGTGAGTATTTGGGAAAGAAATGAAAAAAACAAAAGAACCTTATATGCTCATATTTTAAATATACTCAATGTTTGAGCACTTTTCCATCATTTTTTTCTTTAATTTTGACATTTTATTCTAAAACTTTCTAAACTATTATAACATATCAGGTTTTGTTAACTTTGCATTAAATTAACATTTAAATCCTGAAGATTTATATTAAATTTGTATTTGATTTAAAAATTTTTAATTAAAAATGTGATTTTTCAGTCTTCATATAAGATGAATTGTGGCTTTTTATTATCAAACAACTGCACCTTTTTCCACTCTATCAAAACAAAGACCAAGAACAGGCGTGTCCTCCACTCACCTCAATATTCATGACTAACCCAAACTGGCAAATGTCCGTCTTGACCGGGCGTCGTCGTTCAATTTCCCCAACGTGGGGCCCAGATCAATGTCGTTTTCCAAAGTCTGGTCGTCATCAGCTTCAGATGCCCCATCATAATTGTACCACGCCATTGCCCATAGCCATGTGTGGTTAACTGAAAAACGCGTCTCTCTCTCTCTCTCTCTCTCTATATCTCTCTCTTTTTTTTTTTTTTCTGTTTTTTTAAATATTTTAATGATCCGTACTAAAACAATTTAAGTTAAAATTTTTAAGGACTTCTTTGACACACCATTTGAACCAACTCAACTCAAACCTTTTTTCATCTTTTTTTCAAAAAGTTTTTGTCTTTTTCCCAAAAATTTTTTTGCCTTTTCTGAAAATTCAAAAAAATTTACTATTCAAACTTAAAAATCTCAACTCAAACTACTCCACCAAACTCCCCCTAAATGTAAGATAAATGAAAGAAGGTGTTTGGTAATGCATTTCAATTTTAATTAAATTGTATTCTTTTATTTTAATTTTTATCTTTTTTTAAAAAATCAATAAAATTTATAATTATTTTTTAAAAAGTTAATACTATTCAAATTTAAAAATTTCAACTCAATTCAAATTCAACTCATTTACCAAACACCCTAAATTGATTGACATTCTTAAAAAATTAATTCTAATTTTTATTAATTTTTCAGAAAAAGAAAAAAAATTAAGATTGAAAATTTTGAGTTTAAGATGTTTTATTAAACGGAGTATAAATTTTCTAATTTAAAATTTTTTTAGGATCTATTTAGTAAATGAATTGAGTTTGAGATGAAATGAAATTTTTAAGGAGGAGTTTGGTGAACCAATTCTTTTTAAACAACTCAACTCAAACTTTTTTTTGTCGTTAATAATCCTAAAAAGTTTGTCTTTTTCCCAAAAAGTTTGAGTTAAGGGTGTCTTTTCTGAGTTTAAACCTTCAAACTTAAAATTTACTATTCAAACTTAAAAATCTCAACTCAAACTATTCCACCAAACATCCTAAATTTAAGTTAAATTAATTTTTTAAAAATAATTATAAATTTTATTGATTTAAAAAAAATTAAAATTAAAATAAAAAATTTGAGTTAAATTTAAATAAAATTGATTCACCGACGTAAAATTGATTTATTCCGCAAACCCTAGCTCACCGCCTCTTTCCGGGCAACTTCTTAACGCTTTTCCCAACTCATAACACTGCAACCAACAGCCACAGCAAACCCGTATTATAAAAGCCTCCACTCTTCACCTTCCTTCTTCAATTAAACCCTACAAATAAATGTGAGACAAAATTCTCTCTCTCTCTCTCTCGCTCCCTGTTTCTGAGTGATAGGGAAAAAGGGTTTGAGCTTGATGAAGTTGCTGGGCCTGGGAGATTTGGTTGGAGTCAAAACAAAAAAAACAAAAAAAAAAAAAAAAATTGCTTGTTCTTCTACCAAATCCACCCATGCCCACAGTTTCCTCTGGCTTCTCTCTTTCCCTTCATAATCTCAGCCAACAACCTAACCTCCATTAATTTTTGTGGAAGAAGGAAAGGAACAAGAAGGAAAGGGAAAGAGTTTGCTGGGCGTTATGGGTGTGGGGGGATTGGGTAAAACTGTATATATACATACTTTTATATATATATATATACATATAAACAAGTTTTTCCCAACACCTCCCATACCGTTGATTCCCAGCTCTTATTCCCTTTCCCCATCTTGTTTCTATTATTAACTTTGGCTTTTAGGATTCAAATCGTTGTTCAATCAGGTATGTTTTTTTTTTTTTTTTTGGGTTCTATTATATTCTTTATTATTTAGATATTTTGACCCCTGATTAAACAAATTCAAATATTAAGTATGCTTATTATTTCTCCCATATTCAATATTGCTAATTTTTTGACATATTTGTTATAAAAAAAAAAAAAAAAGGAAAAGAGAAAGGAAGTAATAAATTGAAATTATTACAGAAATATGTTAAGTATGCTTATTATTTCTTCCCATATTCAATATTGCTGATTTTTTTGACATATTTGTTAAAAAAAAAAAAAAAAAGAGAGAGAGAGAGAAAGGAAGAAATAAAATGAAATTATTACAGATCCAGGGTTGATATTCCCAAGAGTCGAGATCTATGTATTGTATGAGCAGTTACAGACCCAGAATTTTTGGCATCTGACCAAAAATTTTGGAATAGTTATGCAAGAAAATTGATATGAAAAATGTTTGACAGTGTTAAAAATTCTCTTTCCATATTTGATATTTGTAAAGAAAAAAAGAAAGGTAAGGAAAAGAGGAAAGAGAAAGGAAACAAAGCAAAACTGAACCGTGTTCTTGCCGTTATTTTCAATCTTTTTTTTTTTTTTTTTTGGAATAAGAATCATTTTATTAAACAATTATATCAGAAGTAACAGAATTAGAGATTATAATAAGAGTCTCACTAATTCATATACTAATATAATTAAAATTAAAATTAAATCTAGATAAAAGATGAGCAACATGATTAGTCCTATGACAAATATGTTGAACACCTGTACAAGTAATTGTTTGATATCTTCCGGAATCTTTCCGTTATTTTCAATCCTATTAGTTGGACTTCTTTTTTTTTCACATTAGTTTAACAGCATGGTACATAATTGAACATATTTGAAAAAAAAAATTATTTAAATAAGAAAAAATATATGAGTAAAATAAACGGAAAAAAAAGAAAAAAAAAACAACAAAATACTGAAAATAAAAAAAGAAGGCATGCAAAAAAATAAATAAATGAAGAAGATTAAAATATTAAAAATAAATCAGTGCATAAAAAGGATTAAAATGGAAAAAAATAAAATAAATTTATTTGAAGATACTATTTTAGTATTTTAATAAAAAAATAATTTTTTTAACCAATATAATCTATATACAATCTATATGCAATATTAGTTTAAAAACATACACCCGATGCACATTATTAAAACGTATTTGAGAATATTTATTTAACTAAGAAAAATATGTCAGCAAAAAAGTATATAGAAAGGCATAAAAAATTAAAAAAAAAAGATAAAGTACTAAAATATTAAAATCAAAAAATCAAAAAATAATTTAGAAGATAGTATTTTAATATTTTTATTAAAAGTAGTTAAATTAATGTGATTTATTTATAATGAAATGTGTGAAAGAAATTAGAAAAAAGGAAAAATTTTAAAAATACGAAATAAAATTTTTTTGAAATACGAAATACATATATTTTTTTAAATATTTAAACTAAGAATAAATCTTAAAAAATATATAATGTAAAAATTTCTATATAAATTTTATAAAATAAATGCATTGAGATATATAATTTTTACATTTTAGAAAACAAATGCATAATTAATTTATATGTTATAAAATTTTAGATATATATTTTTTTCTTAATTTTTAGTAAACAAATTCTGTATATCTTGCATGATATTTCATAGAGATAGTACAAAACATTCAAATAATTTCTCTCTCTCTCTCTCTCTCTCTCTCTCTCTCTCTACATGAATCCCACATTTCGTTAGTTTTTTTCCTTTCTTTTTTTTTTTTTCCCCTCAACGCACCCTCTTTCTCTCCTTCACCCTCCCTCAAAAACAGAACCAAAAAAAAGGGGGGGGGGGGCGGCTCTCTCTATCTCCTTGAAAACAGAAGGCAACAAACAAAAAAAAAAAAGTCTCTTTCTCACTTCGTGGGCCTAGACCTCGAAATTTAGGTCTGGTCAAACGGGTCAGGCCGTGACCCGTAATTTAGGCACGATCGATGGCTCGGTCCGGCCCGACTCGCATTCTATGAGTCCGGTAAAAACTCGGTCTTATAGTAAGAGTCGGGCTTGGGCTCTCCTTTTAGGCCTTGGCCCGAATATATGTATAACCATTAGTTATGAGAATTCAGGTCCGCCCGGCCCAGCCCGGCCCCGTCCTGAATTTTTGAAATATAAGAGGGCCGGGCTGGGCCAGGTCGAGCTCAATTTTTTAAATTTTTATTGAATTTATTTTTATTTGTAATTTTTGAATAAATTTGTATTAAAAAAACATAATAATAATTTTAAAGTTTTTAATAAAAATTTATTATTATTATTAAAAAAAATTAAAAGCTTAAAGCCGTTGGGACCAACGACTGTAATAGCCATTAACTTATATATATATTATGGGTCAAGGCCGGGTATAAAATCAAGGAAAGTCCAGCTCGACTCTTACTATAGGACTGGGCTTTTACCGGGCTCATAGAATACAGGCTGGGCCGGGCCACCGACCGGCCTAAATTACGGGCCGCAGGCTAGTCCGTTTGGCCCGGCCCAAATTCCCAGGTCTAATAACCATTGTACCAACGGCTATTTCATAGCAGTCGTTGATCCCAACAGTACTTCAATAAACCTTTAATTTGAGTTTTTCAGCAAGTAACAATAATTTTTTATATAAAAACTTTAAAATTATGTATTTTTATTTTTTGAATACAAATTTATTTAAAAATTACAAATAAAAATAAAATTAAATAAAAATTTAAAAAATGGAGTGGGCAAGGCCCGACACGGCTCGCTCCTGGCTCACTCAAACCATCTAAGCCCGCGGGCTGAGCCGGGCTTATATTTCAAAAATTCGAGCCAACCCGGCTCGGCCCCTATTTTTAATAGGTCGGGCCAGCCCAGCCCGAATTTTGAAATAGCCCATCGGGCTCGGGCGGCCCGAATTTCCAACACTACGTGGGCCTCATAATTCCCACTCCCCCGTTCTTTCTTTCCCAAGTCCCAACACATTTCCCTCCCTCTTACTCTTCTTCCTCCTTCATTTGTCAATCAACCTGAAGTACCAAAAAAAAAAAAAAAAAAAAAAAAGATAAAACGCAAGTTTCGATCAAAACATGTATTTTGGACAAAAATAATAAGTTTTTTTGACATTTTTATATATTGTATAGATATAAAATGTAGAAGAAAAAAAAGTACTGTTTTTCTTCATAACAAATATTTTGGTTAAAACGTGCATTTTTTTTTTTAGGACGCGTTGAGATGGAAAGAATGGAGAGAGGGGGAATATGTGAGGTTCATGAAGTGACGGAGAGAAAGAGAGAAGAAAAGGAGAGATAGGGGTATTGCATTAAGCGTGAGAGAAAAGGAAAAAGAAAAAAAGAAAAAGAAAAACAGAGGATGGGCGTGAGGGTTGGAACAGAGAGAGAGAAAATGAAACTGAGGTTAAGGGAAAGATAGATGTTCATCTATTTTCTATTTTTTTTAAAAAGATCTCTCTGTTTGTTTTTTTTTTTTTTTTAATTTCTTTTTACATTGTTTGAATACAACACTCTTGTATTATTATTAAATAATTTATAATATTTAGGATTTATCCCAAAGAATATTTCATACTCTTTTGTAACTATTTTTGAATTTTTTTGTAATTTCTTTTACATATTTCGATATAAATAAATCACATTGATTTAAGAAAAAACTTTTCATTAAAATGTTAAAATATTATCTTCAAAATAAATTTTTTTAATTTTTGTATTTTTAATGTATTAGTCTATTTTTAATATTTTAGTCATTTTACTTACTTAATTAACATATTTTGATCCTTTTTATGTCATTTTATTATCTAGCAAAACTTATATATTCTTTCTTAGATAAATTTTTTCAAATATGTGTTTTTAAACTAATTTATTTATAAGGAAATATGTACAAGAAATTGCAATAAAATACAAATTTACAAAATATGAAATGTCTTTTTTTAAATAAAATAAAATAAATATTTTTAAGATCTATTTATTAAAAGTGCAAAAGTTATTTTTCATGAATTTAGACCTCTTAATTTAATTTCTTATAAATACATGATATCGTGTTTAATATTACAAATACCCAGTTCTGCCCTTAGCTCATTATTTAGTGGTTGTATAAGAGCATTCACTTGATAAGAAGAAAAAAGGGAGAAATCTTTTTAAAAAATTAAAAATAAATAAATAGGAAAATAGGAAAATCTTTTTTTTTTTTCCTCCTTATCATGATCTCAATTTCATTTTCTTTCTACATTCTAAGCCCCTGCGCAGTTTATTGCCTTGTTTTCCCTTCCTCTCAACTGACAGCTATCCTTTTTGGTTGCTTTTTATGCCAAATTATGTGCCCTCTTTCATATTGAAAACCGAAAGGATGTAATCGTTGTTAAATTATTAAACACATAGGACATATGACATCTACATGTTTGAGAATTTTTTAAAATATTGAAGTTTTTAATGTTATATAAACGCACTATATATGATGTAACAGTGTACATGGCTGCTAAAATATCATCCTTTGACGCTAAGTTGGAGCAATATTTATACGACAATTTAGGTTCCATTTAACATTCAATCTCAAACTAAAATTTTCATATTAATCTATAAAATATAACAACAAAAATTACTATTAAAACTAATCAAGCTCATTCACCAAACGGACCCTTAGTGTTTTACTTTAATTTGATACTGGGTTGGAGAGACTCTAAGATCATATTTAACTCATTACTTTATTTTACATAGTTACAAGATTTTGCGCTTTACTCTAAGTTGCCCTTTAAAAACTTCAAGGGAATATTCTTCGTATATTCTTTTTTTAAGTTCCAAACAATTATTATATTTCACCAATTAGTTTTCTTCTATCTTTTTTTTCCCGAACAACCTCTAAATGTTTTTTTTTTTTGAATAATTTAACGGCAGACTCAAGGGAAAGTTACTTAAAAAGGTGAACTTAACGTTAGTGTTTGAACTATGGTCAAAATTTCCTTTAGTGCATTTTATAGGTGAATCTTACAATTCATTTAAGGTTGAATTGCACCGATAATAATAAAAAGAAATTACAAAAGATAAGGGAGCTTGCTTAATGGCTAAGCAAATTTTTAATTGGTCAACTTTGTAATACTTTCCAATTTGAAGTTCCAAAAATTGGGTTTCACTTAATTATCCTTTTGTGTGAGGTGTCCCTCATTTAGGCTCCATTTGGCTTTCTCCAAAAAGCAAATCCAATTCCAATAATAAATATTATCAGTACCATAACCAAAAACAGTATTTTAAGTTATGTTACCCGTAGCGGTGCATTGTTTCCCCTCTAAAATTCATCTGAGTGTTAAACTGGATTGTGTAAAACTTTTTTCTTTGGACTTGAAGACCAATCTTTGCACCTTTTTACTTGAAATAATGAGCATTTTGCATCATTTTCAAGTCCCGTACCTTATTCTTACTAAGGGTCCGTATTCGGTAAATGACGGTTTTTCGCAGTTGATAAATTTCATACTGCTCACTATACTGCAGTATCGCCTCAAACATATCTTAGCTTTTCCTGGTCAAACGTTGACCGGAATAAAGTCATACATAAATTCTAATTTTGATAAAATCAGATTAAGCATTTCATATAAATATACATAACACAAACTTTGATTTCAAAAGGCAGAAATCATAGTTTGTACAAAAATGGGTTATTACAGGGTGTTTGGTTGAAAGTTTATTTTAAACTAAATTGTACTTTTTTTATTATGATTTTTGTCTTTTTCTGAAAATTTTTTTTGTCTTTTCTGAAAAATTACTATTGAAACTTAAAAATCTTAAACTAAACTCATTCACCAAACACCCCCTTAATTTTTTGTGTCATGCATGACGCGACACTGTTGCCTGTTGGGACAGTGCAAATGCTCTATCCCCTTCGTTTTTGTAGAAAAAAAAATGTAATAATAAAAAGTGCCTAAAACATGTTTAATATTCATATTGTATGCCCATTGCATATTATTCTACAAAATTACTTACTTATATATATATATATATATTATATTTTTTGTACATAAATGATTTTCTTTAATTTAATATCATGTTTAATTAATATAATGTCTTAAAAATTTATTTTTATAAAGGTTGGATAAATAATTAAATATATTATTGTACTTAATATGTTAATAAATTTACAAGTAAATACTTGATAAAATAATATTAGAAAGATTGTTGTAAATGAATAAAAAGGAATGCACATGTGATATTCTTTTCAGAGTGACATGTGAAATAGATGAGGTGGAGATGAACTTTTAACTTGCTGCAAAAATGTGATAAAATAGAGTTATGGTTTGAAGATGATCTAAATAAAAGGTTTCATTGTTATTTTAGTTAAAAAAAAAAAAAAAAAAAAAAGCTAAAAAGTTGTATTTTTGTTGTCCCGAAGTTTAATAAAATAAAACTAGGACATGAACAGATTATATCCAACAAAAGCATGCACATGCATTTAACTTGGTTTGATGCTTTAGAGCCTAGATCAATATTGGGATGAATCCAGGCAAAGAAATAATCATCTTTATTGAACAAAAAAAAAAAAAAAAAAAAAAGGAAAGGACTTGGGGGAATATTTTCTGTCTAATATTTTTGTGCCCCAATCATAGCTTTGTACCATGTATCTTCTCTTTAATTATATATAAAAGTATGAATGTGTATTTTCGTTCATACTTCAAAGCTTGTCATAAGGTTAGAGTAGGGACGAAAAGGCACACCTTCGTTCTTTTATATATAATAAAGAGATTCTTTTCGAACATATCTATATTTAAACATTTTTTTTTCTTATATAATTAATAATTTACACAATAAACTATTTCGCACGTCTAAAGTGCGTGTTCCACTTCAATTGTAGTATTTATTTTATGTGAGAATAAAAAGTGGCATTGTATTTTATAATTTAAAAAAAAAAAAAAAAAAAAAAAAGGCAATACCAAAAGAGTGAAGGTGGAAGAGAAGCAAACCAAAAATGCAGAAAAGGAAAGAGAAGAAAAGAGGTTTCAGAAACTATTGAATCTCTTGCAAACCCAGAAGGATTCAAGCTAAGATTTGACTCATGGCTAGAAGCGTATCGTTGTTAATCCAGATAATCAAATAATTCAGTCTCAAGTGTTCTCCTTTTCCAAAAAAAATTCTTGGAAGAGAAGAAATATTAGAAGGAATTCTTGGTGGATTCTGTTTCTGCTACCAACTTTCCGTAGTCTCAAGAGGAGGCGCTTTTTCAAGAATGCTATCATTTCGCTTCTTTTTGTGTAAACATGATTTGGCTTGAGCTTCTAGAGGATTGAACTAAATTTTCTTGAAAGTATTATTTGCGTCTCTCCTTAATGGTAATTACATGCAAACCCTTGTAGAAAACTTAAAGGGAACGAGAAACAAGTTTGGTTTGAAACTTCATCTTAAACTAAATTGTACTTTTTTCATCACGGTTTTTATCTTTTTCTGAAAAAGTTTTTTTTGTCTTTTCTAAAGAAGTTTTTTGTCTTCTCTGAAAAATTACTATTTAAACTTAAAAATCTTTAAACTAAACTCATTCACCAAACACCCCCTTAATATTTCCTTTTGTGCATTTCCAAACAATCCTGATGAGTCATCAAATCATTGACTTTGATGTTGAAACTAAATAATTATCATCTTAAGAACTACTGAAAATTTATTTGGCTTGAATCGTAGTGTCGTATTGACAGAATAAGGACGGATGAATCTTTTTATTTATATCTTGCCTCAAGTATAAAAGAAACCGTCTATTTTGATGTCTTGTCTTAACTATAGAAGAATCTATATATATCTCTAAATAAAAGGTCTAGAGTCACTTTTGTAGATAGTGAATTTTAGATAAAGCCTTGGCCTTTTCCAAGCATGACCAGAGAGGCTCTTCAAGTAGTGGAAGCAACTGAGGTGGAAGGAAAGAGCCAAAAGGGTTGTAAAAGAAATTCTTTGAACATATGGAAAAACTTGTAATCAGTGGATTTTTTTTTTTTTTTTTTGCAAGCACTGTTAGTAAACATATCTGTGTCAAGTATTATTACAATTAAAGTAAGTTATATGACCCTTTTTTTTTTTTTTTTTTTCAATTCTGTCCTCAAAAAAAAGGGGCGGGGGGGATAAAATAAGGAAGAAAGGGGTAGAAGCATATCAATTTTTTGTCTCAGGTGTCCTCTTTTAATGCTTTTTTTTTTTAAAGATTTTTTTAAATTTGTAACATTTTATTTCTATTTCATAGTCTAATAATAATAATATACTTGACTTCACTTAGGTATATAATTGAATTCCTCATTCCAAGTTTCAAAAACCAAAAATTAGTCTTAAAAAAAAACTGAAGTTATTATATATTAACATTTTGGTCCTAAAATTTTAATTTCTTTTTCACGTAAAAAAGATGAAATGGGGTGAGAGAGGCTCGAACTCTCGACCTCAGGATAACTCAACAAGAACGCTATGAGACCTACGCGCTAGCCAACTGCGCCACCACCCCACGTGGTTCTCTCTTTTTCATAACATATTAATGAACATTTTTTTCTTTGAAAAAACAACTATTCACAATTTATCTTTCGTTGAACATATATATATATATATACATCTCTCTCTCTGCATGTGCAGTAAAGATTCTATTAATACCGACTTCAGAGGAAAACGACAAATTTGATCAGGACACAGGGGTAAAACAGAAATAATAGAGATTCCATTTTCAGAAGAAAATGCTTCAACAACCTTTCCCAACTTTTTTCCTTGGAATTTTATGCGCACCCACGTGAAAAGAGCATCTTTTGCAAATTTCGAAACTTTATGGCCCCTAGACTTTTTTTTTTCCATTTCACACTCCTCATTTAATATTTCATAATAACGTAATTTATGATCGCTGAAGACTTTTTAAACCAAAGTTTCCCCCACTAGGAAATTCCTCTCATTTAATATTTCGTAATTACATAATTTATGATCGTCGAAGACTTTTTAAGCCAAACTTACCCTAACTAGGAAATCCCACCCCCACCCCACGAAAAAAAAAAAAAACAAAGAAAAAGGAAAAAGTTATCCCACTAGTAAAGTACCACCTCACTTTTTTTTCTTTTTTTCTTTTTTTTTTTTGGGTAAATAAGTCACATCTCATTTATTGGCTTATTATATATGCATAAGGGTCTTCTCATACTTATCACTAAAGGAAGAAAATTGGGGAAAATTGGGGGAGACTTTTGGCATCTTCAGTATTTCTTCCTTTCCTTTCCTTTGCCGTGCATATCGATTTTCTCACCCCAAAATTCTGCAAAACCAAGTCATCCGTATGTGTAATTTGGTGTGTGAAAGAATTTGAGAGTGACGGCTGAGAAAAATAGTTTGCTTAGCATGAAGTTATGGGTGTGGGGGGTGCGGTAAGTGTTAATCTGCTTACTTCCTTGCTTGTTTAGCGGATTATTCTTACCGACACCTCCCATACCGGTCATTTCCTGCTATTTCTTCCACTTCCCGACTTTTCCTTACCTTTGATCCGTTGTTTTTTGTTCTACATGGAGTGAGGTAATCTTCTACATCTTTCTCTCTTTTTTTTTCTTTTTTCCTTTTTTTTTTTTTTAATAATTATTGTCCTGTTGAAAAACTCTTCTTACGTGCAGACAGTTTATGCATATTTTATAGAATTTAAATCTCTCGCAGGGAATATTTAAAAAAAAAAAAAAATCCTTTGTAACGTGTTTTATTCCTGGAAGAAAAAAAAATTATAGGGAAGAAAATAGATAAACAAAACCTAATGGAATGATAGAAATAAGAGTCAATTGGTCAAATGACTCGATCACTTTGTTTATTTATTTATTTATGAAACAATCTTTTAAAAATCTTTATTAGTAAATTGACTTTGGAATTATCAAGAATAACCGGATTTTTAGTCGGTCCTTTTAGTTATTTTACTAATTTTAATTTTTAAGGTTGTCACTTCTAACAAATTCCTCAACATTTTTTTTTTTTGTTATAAAGTAAATAAAGAAATCTTTGTCTGGCCTGTTGGAATACTTCGGCGGGTGAAAAGAGGGTTTGAAATATTAGAGGTTTTTTTCAATTATAAATTGGGTGTCAAAATATATTGTTTTGCTCTCATATATGCATCTACGTTGTCTTTGCCTTGTTAGCGATATATATAACAGTTCATTTAACGTTTTCTTTTATTATTTTTTTTATTTTTAATTTTTGTCTATTTATTTACTTTTAATAGAAGAAACAAGTTAAATATTTTTGAATCTTATTGCTAATGAAAAAAGAAAAAAAAAAGGAAAAAAAAAAGGAGATTTAGATATGTGAATAGTGAAATTGAGTTTATTTTTGAAGAAAAAGACAAAAAATATTTGGAAAACTCTATCTAGATTAGAGGTTCCAAACAGGCTCTTAGCACATATTTGATTGTTTCGCTTCAACCAAATAATTTCAATTGTTTTTTGTCTTTTTCTTTAAAAGTAGACCCAGTTTCACTATTCACATATCCAACTTTAACTTATTAAAAACTTAATTTTTAAAAGTCCAAATTTTATTATTTCAAGTTGAAATCAGATAATTTTTTTTAAAAAAATTAGAATATAATTCAAGAGAACGAAAAAAGATCCATATTAATATTTTATTTTCAAACAAATTTTTGGCTTTTACACTTTTTAATTTTAAATAGTTCATTTTTAATCAAATGTACAATATTAACACTCAATTTAATTCCAATCAAAATAACTTGAAAACTTTGATTTAGATGTACTAACGGTCTCTTAAGTCTTTTATATTTTTATGTTTTGTTGGAATGTATAAATTGTATCTTATTGTCAAACTGAACAAAATTAGCTCTAACCCCTTTTGAGAATTATCCAAACAATCATTTTTTTTTTTATCTATTAACCAACATCACACGAAAATTCCCATTCTTGACCAACATGATATAAATTTTAGTTAAATTTAGTTTAATTTTTTTATACTAATTTAATACTAAATTTTTGTGTCATATTAATAAAATAATTTTTAAATTATGTCATTTTAGGTGTTTTTTTCTCAAACTTTTAGAGCATTATTATTGGGCTTAGGAGTTGGGGGCTAACAGCAGAATAGATGCCTCTTACATTCTTTTGGCCCACTGTTGTTTCAAAAGAACTCAGCTTTACGTAGGCCCAAGGCATTTTCGTAAGAGTAATCCTATATAACCCCGTGGGGTTATTGCCCGACCGATATGGTATTTACTGTATAGTGAGTCTCGAGTTTGTTTGGTATGTAAGTTTGAGTTAAGATTTTTTAGTTGTAATAGTAATTGTTGTCAACCTTTTAGATAAGATAAAAAAAATTTTCAGAAAAGATAAAAAACTTTTTGGGAAAAGGACAAATTTTAGTTCAAACTAGTATTTTGAACTTTGTATCCAAACAAGCACTCATAGTTTTCGGCTTTGCTTGTTTTCGCATAAGAATCTAAGAGAGCCTGTTTGGTTGACAAGTTTAATTTAAGTTAAACTATATTTTTTTTGTCTTTTTCTAAAAAAGTTTTTGGTCTTTTATGAAAAAGTTTTTCGTCTTTTCTAAAAAGTCAACAAAAATTATTATTAAAATTTAAAATTTTCAAACTCAATTCATTCACCAAACACCCCCTAAGTGGCTTTTTCTAATATCAATATTTTAGTGGCTCAACTTAATTTATGTACTTTCATATTTATTATTATTATTTTTTTATGGTGATGTTCTTTTCTTTTTCAAAAAGTTAAAACCCCCCCTTTTTTTTTCCCCTCGTATCAACGTAACCTCGTTTAGGACAGCATCTTCAAATGTGATTTTATCATCTGGATTTTAAATTCTTAATTCTATATCAAATGTTACTTTAAAAGTTTACAACTTTTTCATTTTTAATCGAAATTAGATAATTTTTATATTAAAATGCTTGTGTTGACGAGACGAACAATATAAGATTTATTTTGCATATTTTATTCCTAACACATTTCAAATTTCTACATTATTTTCGATATAACATAATTTTTTCAAAAGTTTTCACTCAAAACACACATTTTTAACAAAACCTTCAAAACATCATATCCAAATGTCTCCCAAATGGGCCCTTAGCTTGCTTGATCTTTTTTATTTTTTTGGTAAAGACCCATAAATCATACATAAGTAAAACATGAAATAACAATAAACATATATTTGGCTAATAAACTAGGCAATATAGAGTCAGGTAAATAAAGATTTCATCCTACTGGAACCTTAATATATATAGACAATTTGAAACCAAAAAACCTTAATACATGAGTAAAGTTAGCTAGGGGTACCTCAGGGGTCTTACACCACATGAGGTGACTCCTTACATTATTTACCATTTGATAAGAAATGGGCTCTTTCTTACTAATAAAAAAACAAAAAAACTTTATTTTTTTTCATTCACGTAATGCGGTGAGGGGCACCTTTATTCTTAACACATACTTCATGCAATTAGCACAATTAATGTATATGCGATTGTCCAACTACATCATTCTTCTCCCAAAAAAAAAAAGGGGGGGGAAAAATGAGTCCAATTTGAAATTCTGAATTACACTAAAATTGGAAAAACAACATGCTGAAAACAACAAAAAATTAAAAAAAAAATATGAAAATAACAACAATAAAATACGTTCCATAAAATCTCCAAATTAAAAAAAAAAAAAAACTAACGAAAAAAAATCAAAAAGAAAAGAAAAGAAAAGTGTCGTTTTTAATCCATAATAAAACATGATATTTAAGGGGAATCATCTAATATGGAAAGAGTGTAATAAGATGATAAATAGAAAAACACATTCAAAAGATCCAGAGTGTGAATAAATACATATAAACATTTTTTGTCTTTTCTGAGAAAGGAAGTTTGAGTTGAAGTTGTATGAAGGCAAAAACCAACCATTCTCGTCTTCTTCTACGGATGAAACAGAGGAAAAAAGTGCAATTGTAACAAATGAAGTAAATTAAAGCTTCCCCAACAAGCTTTATTTTTTAAAGACTTTAACAAAGGTCTGCATTTATTGCGTGGGTCCACTTGGACTCTTGTGGAAAATAAGATTAAAAATAAAAAAGAATAAAAAAACTGTGAGACCCACTATACAATAACAAGTGTCACATAAGACGGGTCATAAACCGGTGGGGTTATATACGATTAGGGTCCGTTTGGTGAATGAGTTTGAGTTGAAAATTTTAAATTTGAGTTGAAAATTTTTGTTAACTTTTCAGAAAAGATAAATTTTTTTCAGAAAAAGACAAAAACTGATATGAAAAAATACAGTTTGAGTTTAAACGTCAAACGAGGCCTTAATGTTTTTGTAACTACTTCAATTTAATTAGTTTTTTTATGTTAACTAAATACAAAAATGCTTTGCAGTTCTTTAAAACTGAGATTCGCATAACACAAAGTCATAATTAATCATATGAGCAACGGTGTTGAGATGTTGATCAAACTCCTACAAATCTCACGACATCAAATAATAACGAAACTATGCATAAAGAGGGGAAAAAAAAATATATCATTTTGAGTTATAGTCCTGCAACTACTAAAAAAAACTTTATAGTAATACTAAAGACGTACATTGCAAGAAACAAGGTTATAGGATCTGCGTAATTATGTGCGTGTGAGATCCACACCCTTGTGTTTTGTGGTTTTAGAGCAGAGATATTCGGCTCTGTACGAAGCCAGCTTCACATGAGAGTAGGAGTATGGTCTACTCATGCTCTTATGCGGAGTTGGCTCTACACAAAGCCGTCATTAACTTACTATAACTTAGATCATTATTAGTTTCCAAAATGTTGGAGTTTTTTTTTTTTTTTTTTGATGAACTTGTACTCATTTCATTCTTTAGTCATGTGCTCGTAAGATTTTTTTTTCTTTTTTTTTTTTTTTTTGGATACGGCAAATAGTGTGCGTCAGAATTAATAAAACTTCTTGCCCAAATTACCCAAAAAGTTCAAACTTTCTTAGAAAGCTTGAAACTTTTTTGTAAAATGTTTTGGTCATTAGGCATTATATTTACATACCATGCATCAATCAACACAAAGTTATTGTACTTTGCATACAACATCACATAATAATCATATATTTTCATGATTTCAAAATCCATATAGTCAAGTCTATGTTTTTCTCAAATCAAAGTTCATAAAAATTTGTCTTGTCAACCAAATTTTCCTCTTATACCCAGCTTTCCAAATAGCTTGATCCTTTGGTTCTCCTCGGAAAAGCCCTTGATGATTCTGTGATTAAACTAGAAGGAAAATAATCTTAAAACTTCGAAGGAAACCCAAACTTCACAGAGAAAACCACTATGAAAAAAATCAATGAAGATCTAAACTTTACGTTGATTGGTGGCTAGAACTCTTGGGCGTCTTTGGAGATGGATCTTTGAAAGATTTTAGATGAATATTTTTGAAGAAATTTTGTGTTTTGGAAGGTTATGGACGGTGGTTTTTGATAGGAAAAAGAAAGGGAGAAATGGCTTCTTGGAAAAATGAAGGAAGAATTGAAAAATGAGATTTTTAGTATTTTATGAACTAATCCCCTCCCTTTTATAGACGAAGGCATTTTGGGGTCAATTTGAAATTATTTTCTTCCCTTGCACTCCTAAAAAAAACCGACCTCGCATTATTTTGTTTGTTTGTTTGTTTTTTTAATACACAGTCAAGTCTTTAGCTACCACGATTATCCTCTTATTAGTCATTGGATTAAAAATGCTTTGATCTTAGCCCTTGATTAGGAGATATTTTCTCTATCATATTAATCTAGTGCAAGTCATTTAGAAAATGACACCGCATTACTAGTTATATCCAGTAAATTTTGAAGTTAGGTTGTAGAGTTTTTTTTTTTTTAATAATTAAAGTACTTTTGATGTTAAGTTATAATTATTAAAAAATATAGTACATGAACAATAATTTTTGTCATATATATAATTGCACTTTTTTTTTTTTTTGGATAGAAATATATAATTTCAGTTGATAGAGTGATTTTTGCACTATACGATTAATGTAGATATCTTGGAAAAAGCTTAAATTTTTTTTTGGATAAAATAAAACATGGTTTTAAAATTCCAATAAATTTGTCAGGTTCATTATTTAATTTTTAAAATGACCATATAAAAGAAAAACCACAACTTTCAGAGACAATTTATGATTGCCATATAGTTTAATTTTGAACAATAGAAATGATTCAAGAAAAATGTAGCAACTATCCATATATAAAATATAGAACTGTTACAATATTGATTGAACAAGTAATTAATTATATTCACAAAAAAAAGTTTATCAAAAGAATAAAATTTTAATTGCATTGATTTTTCTGATTTAGTGTCAATTTTACATGATAGAACCCATATTGCACTGTCTATATATTGCATTGCAAATCCTCACATAACTTATACCATCTTGAAATACAATGGAATGAGGAAAATATCTCCTAATGAAAGGCTAAGATTAAAAGCACTTTTGATCTAATGGCTAATAAGAGGATAAGAGTTGTAGGTGGAGATTTGACTCTCTGTGTGTATATATATTATCAGCAGGGTTATGGGGAATGCGGATTTCTTTGTGGAGAAGCAAGGAAAAATAATTGCATTTTAGCCTCAAAATTATTGTAATTTAGTCTTCCCAAGACTTGTCTATAAAAGGCCAAGGGTTAGTTCATTAAAAACACAAAATTCATTTCTTCCTTTTCTCCAAAAAGCAAAAATTTCCTTCTTCATTTTCTTAAAATATATATGTGTGTGTGGGTCTCAATGGTCCAAACATCAAATGATCTCTTCCGAATCCTCAACCAAACACTCCAAGAAACCATATTTCATGGAGATCTAGTGTTCTAGTCTCCAAACAAGATAAAAAGTTTCGTTTATGCGAATTTTCGATTCGTATTTTTGTTCTTGAAAGTTAGGTTAATTTCTCCTAAGTTTTGAGATCATTTTCTTTTAGTAAAATTGCAAGGTTTCCGAGGATGTTCCAAGGAGGATCATGAGGCAAACAAGCTTTGGGAGAGCTAGGTATAAAGAATTTAACTTGGGTTAGAAAATACAAAATTTTCATAACATTTGATTTAAGGAAAAATGGACTTGGTTATGTGGATTATTGGAATCACGAACGTATATGTTTATAATGTAATTGTGATATATGCTAAATATGATGATTTACAGGTGTGACGTTCGTTTGAAATATGTATGTTTAAAGATAAAAACTTTTCAAGAAAGTTGCAAAAGATTTAACCTTTACAAGCTATGAAAGGATTTATGAGTTGGTAAAATGTTGCATAAGAAAGAAAAGTATGTCTTTTCTATATCGATGATTGCTGATTGAGTTAGTTTCTTGACCCTTAAAAAGAATGATAAAAGACTAGACTTTTAAAGCAAAGTTTAGGGATTTCACATAAAGTAGTGAACTCTGAGAAATTATGGTAAGTTATGTATGAGTTGTTATGAACAAAAAAATGTATGTATAGCATGATCAAAATATGGGAAATCTACTTTATTTTGAACTTTGAAATTAATTAGGAAAAATTCCTGTATTATGAGTGTCAATAATCCAAAGATTGATGTGCAATATGTTCTATTTGAAACATTTTTTTGTACAAGTTTGAGAAAATGTGATTTTTGGACTTAAAAAGACACAAATGAAATGAATTTGGGATGACAATGACACAAAATGAATAAAGTGTAAAAATTTATACATTCAGGACCAAAATTAAAAAAAAAAAAAATGAGGTACCTAGAGGCTGAATTTAGGGTTCCATTCAAGATTAACACTGCCAAAACCTGCCTTGTGTCAATTTAGTAATAAATAGATGAAAATAGACTAGAAACCTTAGAGTGACCTAAAGGTAAAATAGGAAATTTTACTCTTAGTTCATAAAATTTTTGTTAGTATAGAACAAGACTAAATGTGTAGGTAAATATAAAATGGGAAAATGCATAGGGGATCAACGTCAACAAAATAATAGAAGGTAACTCTATTTAAATAGTCTTAAACTATTTATAGGCTGTGGACGGAGTTCAGGCAAGGAAAATTATGTTTGCAAGAAAGATAAAAGCAGAAAAGAGGCTAGATCACAAATATCAAAAGCTCATTTTACTCATCTTTTCAAGATGCAAAATTTCACGAAACATTTTCCTTTCAAAAACTGTGGTCCTTTGCCATCTTAACACTGAATTTTTCCATCCAAATCCTCACCTAAATTCTTCTAATAAGTCATTTCCAAAGGAGCTTTAATATTCTAGTTCCAACCAAGGTAAAAACTAATTTTTTTTTTTTTTTTTGGTGTTATTTCCATTTGATTAGAAAGTTGGGAATTTCTAAGTTTTATGACCATTTTTCCTTCCAGTGCAAGCACTAGGTTTTCACAGGTGTTTCAGGGAGGATCAAAGAGGAATTAAATCATTTTTGAGGCTAGGTATGGAAACTCTTCCTATGATTGAAAAATAAGATTTTTATGAAATTTGATTTAAATGGATTTGGCTATATGGAACTTTTTAAGATCATGAAGTTTGTAGTTACTGTATGTGTTATGAGCAAAAAGATGACGGTTTATGTTGATTCGTACTTGGTTTGTAAATATAATGCATAAGGAATTAAAGTTTTAAGAAAAGTTTTAACCTTTTAAAGACAGTTTAAACTTATAAGATTGTGGTATGATTTGTGTGTTGGAAATACGTTGAATGAGAAAGTAAAATAAGCATTTTAATGCGGATGATGATGGATTGCATGGAGAGAGAGAGAGGACCAAACTTTCAGAGGTTTTCAAAATAGTTATGAACTCTAAAAATTGTGGAATGTGATATGTGCTTTGATTTGAGAATGTGAGGGTATTCACGAATCAAATTGGGCGGATTAGGGCTTAATCTTTAGTCCAATCCCTGAGTTTCGAATTAAGAAAATCTCATTCCGTTACCAATTTGTTATTGTCCCAATCGAGTCCGTAAACATTCGATAATGCGTATCGGACTCACAGATTCCATTCATGTACTCTAGAAGCTAAAATTAAAAAAAAAATATATATATAATATAATTCAATAAAATAATAACACGGATGAAATGCAAGTTTTCGACAATAAATTATATTGCAACATAAGAATCCATTTCAACAAACAAACATCAATTAAACTAAAGAAAGAAAAAAGCTAGTTATGGGCAGACAATAAGACTCGGAATTAGGCAGAGATAAATTCTAACTTCATCTTATATATCTTTATTTAGTTTTTAGGGGAAAAAATAAACATATACATATATTAAAAAAAAAAAAAAAACTTCTTTGTCAATCAGAAAAATATTAAGAGAATAGGAAGGTTGTGAGAATAAAATTAGGCCAAAAAAAAAAGATCAAGGTTTTAATTTCACTCTAAATATAATTAAATGGAAGGATTAATTTTCCTGCTTTCTCAGGGACACAAATTTTCTTTAAAAAAAACATAAATAAATAATTAAGAAAAAGGGGAGCGCTAGAAGGAGGGCTCGAACCTCCGACCTTGTGGTTAACAGCCACACGCTCTAACCAACTGAGCTATTCCAGCTGCTTTATAATTGAGGAAGTCATTTTAATTAAATAAAATACTGTTGATTGTTAATCGGGCGCCCCAATGGGATGATCTGGCCCTCTACGAAACTCTCCTTGAAGGTTTTGTTGTCCATTCCAATTTAACGGTCAAAATCTACACCATCAAGTTCAAGCCGCTAAACAAACTTTCTCCCTTTTTTCCAACATAACCCATTAAATACGTTTTCACAGGCCGAGCGTTACTGAAATTCCATATGTCATATACATAAACATCTGTTAAAATAGACTGTTTTATTATTATCGTAATTATGAATCTAATATGGGGTGTTAAGATTTATTGGCCAATACAAAAAGGGGTATTGCAATCTTCTTCGGTTTGTTGGAAGATTTGGCAAAACCTTAATTGAATTAAATTAAGTAGATAATCATCTTGAGAGATCACACCACAATAATTCCCTTGAAAGTGCAGGGACATGTACTTTATGTACAAAATAATGCTCTCTATAATGACGGTGCAGATAAAAAGGAACTTTGTCCCAAAGTCAAACAATGTCTGCGAACAATTCAAAAGGATTTGCAGCCCAATATGCGAACAAGCCTTCACAATCCTTCAACACTATATATATGTTTAATTATAGCTAAAAAGGGGAAAGAAAAAGACGAGTGGATAGGATTGGATTTTTTTTTTCAGGAGAAAATAGAATTGTGGGTTGTTTGGTAGAAGAGAAAAGAAAATATAATTATAGAATGAGAAGGAAAAAGAAACTTAGGGTCCAACCATTTTTAATCCATCCAATAGTGGAGTGAGCTATGGAGAGAAAACTTGTTATTTTTCTAAATGAATAGGATAATTACCTCTTTTATTTTCATTTTCAATCAATAATGTTATTCTTTTTACAATTATTAAGATTTGGAACTTGTAAAAATAAACTATTGATTGTAAATATTGTAAAAATAGCAATATTATAACAATTAAATAAAAAGGTTAATACATTAACCAACCACAATCAGATGCTGTAATATATTATTTGTTAAATTTGATGACAAATTTACTATCATGTTTAGTATTTTGGCATATTTGTCACAAAATAGAACACGGCATTAGAAACTGATTTTTCCACTCAAACATCAAAATTTAGCACTAGCTTGTCAATTTCGTTTTGCATTAAGATGCTTTTGCGTGGCGCAAAAAAGCTTTAGAATTTAGTGACAAAATGGAAGACTTTTTTTTTTCAATTTTTAATGCCAGTGTCAATATAATACTTGATTGACAAAAAAAAAAAAAAAAAAGGGTATGAAAGTAACATATTTGTTATGTTATTCATTTTGCACTCTATTAATGTTTTTCTAACTGTTACAGATAACTTTCAGCATGTTAAGTTTGGAAACTTGTAAAACTAAACTTTTCATTTTAAACAGTTTACAAATAGTCATATTGCTATCAACCGATGTCCACATTTGATATATGTATGCCATAAAAAATAATAACAAAACTGAAAGGCGATGGATCATTACAATTCCGCTCCCCGTCTCCTTTATCTATAAAATAAATCTCATGACCAATTAATAAAACAGAAAGGGTTTGACACAATTGTATTTTAAAAATGGGTTCAATTATATGCAAATCATTGTGAGTCCAATATCACACAACACAATAATCGAACAAGACCTTTTATATTAAGATAGTTAAGTATCAAATAAAATATAAGAACATCCCGAAAGAAGAAGAGAAAAATGCATCTTTAGTGCTAAATCAACTCAAGTCACCCGTCAATAGTTGTTGGTACATTAATTTAACACTAACATTGAAGATGCACTAACTTTACTCTTAACTTGGCTTGATATTCTATTTTAATCCCCATTATTTTTCACCACGGTTAAAATAAAAAGAATAAAAAGGGCTAAAGCCAAAACTTTAGCAAATACCTAAAAACGTAAACGGGATCCAATGTCGAAGGCGTGCAAAATCCTCTCAGCTGTATTTGTCGCCCACATATATCTTTTTTTTTTTTTTTTTTTTCCCTGACTAATTTTTCTTTCTTTCACTTTTTTCAAGTTTGAATTGCGTGAATTTTTACCCTTTTTTTTTTTTTGGGGGGTGGGGTGGGGGTGAAGACTGAAGCGCCGTATAGGGCTGGCCATCCAGGCTGATGAGAAACGGCTCAAATGAGGCGCTTGATGAATCGGGTGGGTCCCACATTGTGCCGGCTGGGATAGCGTACCGAGGCCTCACGCGCCGCTCCGTGTCCGCCAATCACCTGACAGCGTATCCTCACATGGCGCTTTATGGGACTTCACCACCTCACCAATTTACCTTCGAGTATCCAATCATTATTTTTTCTTTTTTTTTTTTCCTTCCCTATTTTTATTTTCACTTTACGTTGGTGGTGTGATTTTATATTTGTATAAACTACTATCACCACGTGCCTTTTTTTTTTTTTTTTAATCCTTAACTTTTTTCCTTTTTGGTCGAGTGTTCTGCTTTTGCAGATTGTGATCCAGATAGCAAGTAGTGTTTTGTCTAATTGTGCTGATAATCGCTTTCTTGAAACAAAAAAAAAAAGAAATTAAGGTAAACAGTTTCGAGTTTTTTTTTTTTTTTTTGTCCTTCTGTTAAATATGAATGATAATCTTGCATTTCATTGGTTATAATTAAACAAAGTATCTAATTTGTCTTTTATCCAAAAATGAACGGGAAATTTTTCATCAATCATTTCGTTTTTTCTTTATATCTTTCGTTAAATTGTTAAAAAACAAATTCAATAGTATTGTAACATATCAATTAAAATATCTTGATACATATATTTCAAAAAACCATGATAGTTATAATATTTTAATTAACGTTTCATGATATCAGTGGATAGATACTAAAAATTAAGAATTCAGAGGGTATACTCATTTTCTGCTTAAGTTGCTGTTTAATTACCAGGTAAAACAAAACATCTAGCTGCTGATTTTGACGAAGGAATGTCGTAATCGTGATGTCAACATATCGTGTGGCTCTAAGCAAGAATCACGTTGATCAAACATTTTGACTGGACGGCTACGATTCAATGCCTTTTTTATTAATTAGATCAAAAAGGTCCACCGAGAAAGTGAAACAAACTCCATGCGTGTAGACTTTCTAGCAATTGAATTTCTTGGCACTTCGTGCTCAGTGGATTCCTTTCATTGTTGCCCTATCATGACTGCCACGTTATCAAAATACTAGGTCAACTTCGAACATATCAACCCATTAAAAATTGTCCTGCTGATCAAGACAAACCGTCCGATCAAGATCGTAGGGCTGTGGTCGCTAGGCTTATCGAAACACATGTGACAATGTAGGCCGCCCCAGATGATCACGACCGTCCACCAACTTTCTAGTGGAGAGGAAAAGACAAAGTAAAAGTAGCCACGATGACGTGTCCTATATCAAACCTCTAATGATTTATAAACGTTACAAGTTCTTCTTTAATCAATAATTATTTAGAAATTGTAATTTAATGGGGTCAATTTATGAGTTCAATATGATTCTTTCAATTTAAGGTCTTGTACGATTATATGTATTTTTAATTGTGTGAATATAGAAAAAAAAAATTACACAGTTAAAAAAAAAAGTTCATATTGTCAGTACCAAATAATTAAGCTCCTATTGTAAAAGCTTCCAATTAAATAATGAGAAAAAGAATGTCAATAATGGAGTGAGTGAATGGCGAAGAGCAAAAGATAGGAAAGTGAGAATCCAACCGCTGACTTCTGTTGCATAATTTTGCTTTTTTCATGTTACGGAGATATCCATGTTTTAAGTCATGAATTGTAGCTCTCTGAGTTTTCTTTTGTTTTGTTTTGTTTGTTTGCTTGCTGAAGCTTTTCTTTCTCCATCAAACCCAAAAGGTTGCTGCCATGTGTACCAACAACTCTGACCCAAGGAGGAAAATGGCTTGTGCAATTATTTGTAAAATTCTAAGCATGATTTTGACAAAAGCATGAAATAGTTTCAATATTTTGGTTAGACTATATATATATATATTAGATTCAGATGTCGTGACTTTCTAATCAGTTATGTTCGAGATTATCTATTAATATAGGGACCCACGCAAAACTCAAGTCAGGTAATTATGCGCTGGTAATTGTAACAAAATCTAGTCTTATCTTATTATTATTATTATTATTATTATTATCATTATTATGTTAAAGGAATGTAGGCTTAAGATTTGACAACATATTTGAGGCAATGCTTGACGTGATTTAAGGGATTTCGGTAAGTTTTTTCAAGAGAAAGGGACTTCTATAAGAAACAACATTTGGAATGAAATTTTTGTTCCAAAGTTATTGTCTTTTAGAAAAATTGTGGACGTAGCTTACGAGTTGTGGGTCAGTTTGATAAAAATTTTTAGAAGTTGTCTTTGATTTTTTAAGTTTAAAAGGCTACTTGTTAAAATGCTTGAGTAATCCGTCAAAAGAGCTTTATCTAGAAATAAACTTATAAAAAAACTACTCTAAACAAATTTCGAAACTTAAGTTAGACTTTCAGGTTTTATAAAAACTTATGTTCCAAACAGTAACTGCAGAGTTAGGACTTATATTTCTTTTTCGTTATCAACTTGAGCAAAAGCAAAACCCATGCCAAACAGGTGCTATATCTTGAAAATAAATGATGATTTGGTTCCAAACATTTACTTAAAAAGATGCCACTTTTATTTCTTTTTCTTTATGCTGATTAAAGGGAAAAAACAAAATCTCTACTAAAGAGGTACATTGTCTTGCAAATACTACCTTTTATTTAAAATAATACAAAAAAATCTGCGTGATCGCACAGCTTGTTTTCTGATGTCGTTTTCTCACATGTCCCTACACACACTTCCACACTTCCATTGGCTAATATTCCTACCCCTAGATATCTAAGATTCATCAGTAAATCTGAATCCGCCATTATAATATTATAATAATTAACAAATCCTTTTTGGTATCTTTTTTCTTTTCTTATTACGATGATATTTCTCTTCAAGTTCTAACACTAATTATTAACGAATATAAGCAGGAAAAAAAGTTAACAGTAATTCAAATTAGTTAAAATCCTCATGTCTGAGAAATTCAAATTACTCTTAACCTTTTGTTTAGCTATAAGGGTTTAACGACCTAGCTAGTTGTTAGTCTTTATTTATTTATTTATTTATTTATTTTATTTTATTTTATTTTGGCTGAAAAGTTCTTATCTTGCTTGGGATCCTTGGACATAATTATCAACTGTCATTCCAACTTTTCTCTAATGATAAATAAAATCGCCATTCAATATATATATAAATATATATATATTTTCACAAGATTCATGAACTATAGAAAAGCTTCCAAAAATATTGCAAAATTTGATATTCAATGTACTTGGCTTCAATTTTTTCATGGTTTCAATGTTTTATTAGCTAAATAATAGATTTTAATTACTTAATATGCGTGTACTTATAGATTAGCAATCATGATATCCATATTTGAGCCTAATAAGACATTTTTTTCCCCCTTTAATTGAGATTTTTTGTGATTTCATGTGATTATGCATAAAGTAGTGTAAAACTACTTTATTTGCTTGTGTTTTCAATCTTTTATCTCATCCACAAGTATCACAAACAAAAATCAAGCTTTAAGACTAACATATTTAAATAAGTTTTCATAACACAAAAGTAAAAATATAAAAATTTCCTTCAAAATTTCTTTAAATCTGGAGTACCGATATTCCACTGAACCAATATTTTTATCCTTAATTTCCACTGACATCAGTTACAGTGCTAACAAATCCCGCAATTTGCCTTCTTTCTTTCACATGAATCTTTCATTCTCTTCTCTCACGACCTTTCATCATTGCATGCATCATTGAAAACCGCAACTCAGATTTTTCGTTTTGTTTTCATTGCTTAATCATACTCCACCTTCAACACAACCCATAGGCACAAGTGGGTGAAAAAAAAAAAAAAAAAAAAAAGGTAAAAAAAAGTTCCAAATCCCTCCATGCACAACCTTCTAGGCAAAATGGCAATGCCCCACATTTCACAACTACTACTGCCATCTCTTTCTTTCTTTCCCAACCCTCAATAATAAGGTAATAAAACTAAAAAGTTGGCCATTAAAACCTTTTTTTGTCTTGACTCTTGAGCTGAGTGAGAAAAAGAAGTGGAAAAAAAAAAAAAAAAAGGGCAAACACGGCCTTATTATTTTTCCTGTACATGCATGCTGTTTAATAAACAAAGGCCACGTTCACATACCTAGACAAACCAACCCACCCCATCAACTCCACCTTTTCTTCTCTTCCATGGGAATAAATATGAAAATTCCAAGAGCCTTGGAAACCGAGTTAGTGGAGTTTTTTTGGCATTCCCCACAAACATGCCCTTACTTACACCACCCCAGCTTGGACCAAGAATTTTCAACCTCACTTTAAGGAAAAAAAAAATTTAATAAACCTCCAAAATGGATAATTAAACACAATTATATTTATTTAAAAAAAAAAAAAAAAAAACCCCACTAATGTTGAAGCAAAAAAAGCTTACAATTCGGCCTTTATATATGACCCATCATGTCCCCTCTTAGCCCTAAACTCAATCACCCCCACCTCTCTTTCTAGCTTCTAGTACTCTTTTCTTTCTTTGCTCTATCCGTTACTACTAGACACCTACAAAAATTAATCTTCTTTAAGCTCCGATTTTTAGCTTTTTCTCTTCTTCTCATTGACATTTTCACAAACACATGGTGAGCGTGATCGCCGGTCGCCGGAGATGCTCGGCGAACCGGAGTAACAGCGGCGGAGACGACGGAGACGGCGGTGGGAGCACGGCGGAGGATGGTAGTTATTGTAAATATGGATGAAAGTTGATGGCAAAAGAACAAGCCAAAACCAAAAACCAAAAAAGGCTTTGCAATTGCGCTCTCCTGAGTTTCTAGCCACCCCTGTCTGCAGCCAGGGGCAGAATCGGGAGAGCGCATTGTTGCATAGCCGGGGAATTGAGGGTAGCGGTCCGATTTTTACCTTAACCTTAGTGCTTAATTTGCTTTTTATTCCTTGTTTAACCTTGTGTTCCTTTTTTTCTTATATGTTTGCCCTTTGTGTGTGTGTGTGTGTTTTTTTTTTTTTCTCCTTAACGAAGCATGGGATGTAAGAGATGCATACGTGGTAGAAAGTTGTATTTACACGGTGGTTTTTGTAATTTGGTAGAAGCTGAGGGGTGGAATTTTGTGGGATGAGGATTGTTTGAAAGTAAAATGCTGCCGGGCATGCATAGCTTACACCCTATCTTGTATTTCGCTTTGTCAATGAATTAAAGATAAAAAAAAATATTACTTTATTCGTTTTTTTTTTTTCTCTTCTTAGTATTGTACGTGTTTTTTCTCTTGGTTGTCATTAGTTGTTATAACTTATAATTGGTGATTGATAAAATAAATAGGAATGTAAATGGGACGGGACGGATTTGTCTCATAATGATGGGGTCATGAGACGGAGGCGGGTCAAGAACGCTTATTGAGTCCATGTCAAGAAAGCTTAGGCAGCATAGAAATTCCTCTCCTTGGGCCAAAAAAAAAAAAAAAAGAGAGAAAAAAAAAGGAGGGCATAAAAAGCATAGAAATTCCTGTGTGCTTGTTTCTTTACGCTTTTGGACTTTTCTTGATCATCTGATTGAAAGCTTTTACTGTCAAAAGTAAAAGCAAATATTTGATTTTAACTTTATTTGATATTATTATTACTTTATTTTTTGTTGCCAAGGACAACTTTATTTTAGTTGAGTCTATTAGTTGGCAGCCTTCTTTGGATTCTTTTTGACAAAGTGCAACTTCGTCAAAATGATTAGGTTAGCCTTCTGTAGTTCAGTTCAACTTCAACTTCATTGTGTAGGAATCTTATAATTCTGCTGTTTAATGTAGTTGTTACCATTTTAATAGGTTAAGATTTTTCTTTTTTTCCTTTGTAATTAGGATCGAGTCAAGCTCACTTACTATTAAATGATGTAATTAGACCATCGTAACATGAACGATGTCTTTCCTTCTTTTCTTTATATGATGCATTTAAGGATTGATATTTATAGTCCTATTTTAAGACCATGTTTATTATTGATTAGCGACGTCGGATTTATGATTGTTGGATTAGATCCTTTCTGTTTATAGTTGAATGAGGAATACTTCTTTTTTATTTCCTTAAAAAAATAGTAATTTCAAATTATAATTACTTGTGATGGTACGTGCGAAAGGTGTGTTTATATAAGTTTTATTGTCATTTGTTACTGGATAAAATTGTAATGAAGGTATATTATGATTAAATAGGGGTATTTATAAATTTAATAGGTACAAATGGAATTACTCTTTTACTTAATCCTTAAAAATATAGGTATCACTTATTGTACCATAACTACTTCTAATCATTCATATTTCTCACACACTTTAGCAAATGAATTCACCGTAATTTTGTAAATTATTAGTTCTTTTATAGTTTTATTTAAAAATTAGGTGTTTTGAAATAAATCTTTATAATTAACGTCAATATCTAATGTATCGGTATTTTTATAAAATTTAAGCATCGATATTTTCAGGACATTGATACTTTTGTCTTGACACGAATTGACATAATTTAATTTTGCTGAATAGTAGTGCTCTTGATTATCCATTACCAATTGAGCTTCAATGCTAGATTTGTCTAGTTTCATATTTTACCTTCAACTTTATGGACTTTGGTAACTTGTCTCACAAACTTTTGGTTTTTGACAATTTACTCCTCTATCTTAGTAAATTATTGCAATTTAGTCCCATTTTTGTTGATGGATGTGCCAAATTAATAACGGAAAAACATGTCGGATGGAAAAATCTAAAAACTTAATTTAAACCATAATACAACTTTCTCAACTACCCAACTCAATCCCTCAAATCCTACTAAACTTGAAAACAGAATTAGTTGAACAGGCTTCATTGCAACAGTTTAACAAGTTGGAGAATGAAATGTCCAAATTTTATATTTGGGAAGGAAGGAAGTTCCCAAAATCCAAAAGGATATTAAGAACAAAGCATGTGAATGAAAACATTTGAGATAGAAAATATTTGAACAGAAAAAAAATTAAACAGAAACATTTGAATTATCATCCAAATAATAGCTTTTGGATCTTAATATTCCAAACAGAATATTTGAATAGAAATATTTAAATATGCATTTGGAAATTGCTATCTAAAAAGAAATGAGATAGATAGGAAAATTACCACTTGAAATGGTTTTCCTAAATTTTTTTTTTAAAATACTGTTGAGGATATATCAAAATGGAGGTAAATTTTGGATGGGAGAGACTTTTACTATTTAAGAACAAAAATCTAATAACATTTGGATGCTTCATTTCCAGTTGTGCCAAACAAACACGTATTTGGATGGACCATTCAAATGGAATGATCCAAATATTGGCAAATGCTTGCATCAAACGGGGAGAAAGAAGTACATATCAGTTTTCAGAAAATAATTGAACTAAATAATATATTTTTAAAATATTTATAGTAAATAGCAAATTTATCAGGTAAATGATTCATTACATCAAATTTACCAGATAAATGACTCATTTACGATACGTAAATGAATCATTTACTGGTAATTTTTTTTATATGTCTAATAAATCTGTTATTTACCATAAATATTTTAAAAATCCTATAATTTATTTCAATTATTTTTGTTAAATTACTATTTGCTATAACTTCCATATTCGAAATGACTCTAGGCTCGAGAAGATCATCCCACTCACTGGGTGACTTCCCAAAGATTGAGTAACCAGTGAATTTTAGCGACGAGTACTAGTGGGTGACGGGCAGTAATCTATTAAGTAACTGCTAAAGGATGATTGGACTGGTTGGGTTAGAAGAGTTCTCATATGGACAGGCTCAGCCCATCCTAGATGACCGTGACACGTTTAATGGACACAAAAGTGATGGTGCGTTTAGATGTCCCGTTCAATTTGTATATTTTATAATATATATATATATTATACAATATTTATTTAGTTGTTAGTGCTTTGCATTTGAATATATGATTTTTGAACAAACCTCAATATAAAAACTAATATAAACACTATTCATCATTTTAATACACACATTCTAATACACAACTTTTTAAGGACATTAATTTTTATAAGCTTTCAAATGTATTCTAATGTTGACATCCATACGCATATTTCATTAAAATACATGTACTCAAATGAAAAAATATGACATCCAAACATATATAATTTTATTTAATTACAATACCAAAATAATAGGACATTCAAACACACAATTAGTATTGGTATTCTACGTTATACATGACATGTAAAATGCGTTAGAACAAATTTGTTCATGATAAAAAAGAGTAAAGGATCTATAGCTTTTATCTGAATTTTTTTTTTTTCATGTCATTTGACTTGCTATAATGATTTGTTGTTTTTCTAATGTGTACTTTTAATTTTAATTAACGTGGTAATTTTTAAACACATACAAATATAGTTGGTATTTTAAATTTGGGACCTTCTAGTATTTAAAAAAAAAAAAAAAGATTCAACTTCAATTTTAAATCCGAAGAATTTTCTAATAAGGATTTAAAAAAATCCTTACTGATAGATAATTCTGAATCATTAGATATTTGTCAAGTTTTATTCAATTATTTATTTATGATCATTTAGCATCAAGGTGATGGATCCCCTCTTTGCTTTCTTGAAATGCATTCCATATGTAGTTCTTGCAAACAAAGAGATGATTTTCACTTCGTTTGTTTCAAAATCAGACATTTTACTTGGATAAGCCATTCAAATGGACGTTTATGAGTAAAATATCTGAAATGTCATTCAAATATTGTCAAATAGTTTATTTAGACTACGTTTGGTAAATCAATTTAAACTTAAAATTTTCATCTTAGTTTTATCTTTTTTTGAAAAGTAAATAAAAATTATAACTAATTTTTAAAAAGTCAACTAATTTAAAAATTTCAACTCCAACTATAACATCAAATGGAGGCTTAGCCATTTAAAAAGAAAAATGAAATGTTACTCCCCCCTAAATTTGTTCAATTTGAGCACATATGCAATAATATCATTTGGGTTCTCTTTAATTAAAAACTTTTAATCTTTTTTTATTTAAACTTCAAAATTCATATCTTTTTCGTTTCAAACCCAATTGAGACGATTCTTTTTTCTATGTGTTCAGATTTAAAATATGAACCAAATCACATCCATACCTATAAAAAAATTTCCACTGACATTAATGTTTTGTAAAGTTTGTTCAAACTGTTTTCAATATCTCTCCAAATTCACATTTAAATGCTTTGCTAAAATATTCTGTTCTCATTGTAAACGTCTACATACCATTTTGAATGACTATTCCAATGTTTATGTTTAAATATATTTCTTTTAGATGGTTTCCCCAGACGAACCACATTTTGTTAGTATCACAGAATCCCTAGTAACATTTTGTTTTCGAGAATACTAACCGCGCTTAAAAGTCAAACCAAAACAATAACGTTTTACTTTTCAAATGTTTCCATAATATAAATATGTGTGCGTGTGTGTGAGAAAAGTCGCAAACGTGATATGCCTGCTAGCTCCTTTCAAACCGCGCGCATGCAAAAAACGACACCACCATACAAATTTTCTTCAAAACACTGTAAATATTCCTAGTCTAAAAGTAATATTGGAATTAAAAAAAAAAAAGTCAATTGACATTTATAGAGGTGATTATAACGAATCACGTGTGAATGGTTTGTTAGACAGAAGTACTACATAAATACAATAACGTAGTATATATCTACTGAATAATTTATTAATTGCCGAAATTGGAATAGTTAAACTCTCTTTACAAATGTAATTTTTTCCAAATTAGAATAGTTATTACAAGTTTCTTTTTGAATTAATCAGTGACGAGATTTAAATTCTACACCTTTAAATGAAGTCAGATGTGATATATCATTAGACTATACTTCAATCACAATTCAAGTTTATACTTCTCAAATATTGCCCCTATTTAGGGAAAAAAAAAAAAGGGGAAAAAAAGAAAGTTCTATATCTTTCTCTGACCACCGACAAATTGTGTTCATATTGAGGTGGAGTTTCATATTTAGCTTCTTTCGAGCAGCTATATATAATTCATATATATATGTGTGTGTCTAAATTATATTTATAGAAGTATATACACAAATGGCGCAGCTTGGTTCCGATTGAGCAGCAAATAATAAAGAAGGGCCTCAACGTAAAGAAGAGCCAACCAAAATAAAATTATTGTTGTGGAGAACGTACAACAATAGACTTGGAGAGGTAATTTAAAGTTAGAAAATAAGGGCAATTTGTGAGTTTTGTTGACAGAAGATAGAGAGCACACAAGGTGAGATGCATTTCACAGCATTTCAACCTTTTGTGCTCTCTATGTTTCTGTCAACCGTCGTCATCTCTCCACTACTTCTTATCTTCTTCTTCTCTCTCCTTTCTTCAAACACACACTACACACACACGTGTGTGTGTGTATATATGTACGTATCTACACCCACCCATATAACATAGAGATGAACTGTAGTTTTACATTATAAGCTGGATGTTTAAGTTGAAAATAAGTATTAAGAACAATGTTAGAGATTAGGATCAATATTAGAAATACTAAATTCAATGGCCGCACGAAAGAAACCAAACTCTAACAAAAATGAGTATTGAGAACAATATTAGAGATTAAGATTGATATCAAAATACATGTTAAGAATAAATAATAATTCTATTTTTTTTTCTTTAAATATATATGTCGGAACAAAAATATTTAGAAAAAATTTAATTGCTGCTATTGGTGGTGACTTGGTGGCAAGGAATGTCTATTTAGAGCCTTCGCTTCTATCAAGTCTCAAGTTTGATCCGTAACACACACAGAATCTAATATTTGACAAGAAAGATCATATGTTGTCTACTCTTGAATCTTATGATCTACTAGCTGTGAAGACCTAGGGTCGGGTTCCTTATCATCCCATTGGTGTAATCAGTGAACTCAATTAATTACTACTGGATAGAAATGTGAGGACATCATCGATCCCCTTTCTCTTATTACAAAAAAAAAATAATAATAACAAATGAATGTGTTTTTTCCTTTCTTTCTTTCTTTTTTGGACTATTTACTTATATTGTTGAATTGGAAACCTACTCTTAAAATATATCCACAAATTAACATGTTTGCAATAATAAATAAAACTATAACTGATTATGTATATAGTGACAAAATTGCCCCGTTCTCAAAATTGGTGGAAAAATGAAAATCTAATTAGCTCCTAATTTCTAGGCACCGATTAAGATGTTCAAAATTTGGAAATTAATCTCTAAATCAGTGGGATTTACATTATCAATTTCACACAAAAAGCAACCCATATCTCCTAAAAATCAAAAAACTCATCTCCCTCGTTTTCCCTTTCCCTTTCCACCGAAAAACCTTACTATCGTTTCTCTTCATCGTCTTCTCCGGTTGCCATCGAACCAACCACCGTCAACAATGGGTAGGAAACCCAGTACACTAGTCGCCCAAAAACGTCGAGGTCGGCGTTCCCCACACCAAGGCGATCTGAGTATCTCACTTCAACATCTAACCATGTTTCTTCATCTCGTGCAAACAGGAAATAGCAGGTATGTAAGATTTGGGTAATTTTCATATTGATAACGTTTACATGTTCATTTGGATGTCATTTGGATGTCATGATTCTTTTTTTTTTTTTAAACTTAAAATTTCATGATTCTATCAATTCTGTCATTTCATATTAACCATGTCTTTGTTGGTTTTGTCCACTTATTTATTTTTAATGTTTCAGTCATTATTTTCATTTAGAAATTTGATGACTAGGTCCATTGATAATTTTTGTTAGAGATTTGATCATCTCATTAACATATTAACATATTGTATCAAGTGATTTAATTAATAAACAAATGCTTTAGTCATTTTTATATTGTCTGAGTGTTTATGGACTCCTAACCGATTCTTTTTTTTTTTTTTGTTCAAGGAAAATTTCACCATCTATCCTTATGTCATTATTCTATTGACCACATCTATGTGGTATGCGAACTTTTTTTTTTTTTGTTTTTTTAAAATGTTTTGGTCATTATTTTCGTTTAGAAATAGACTAGGTCCATTGATAATTTTTGTTAGGTCATTGATATATTAACTGAATGTTTATGGACTCCAAATCAAATTTTTGATTGTAATTGTTGATTGGTTTTGAGTCAATAGATTCGAAGATAATTGACTTTGATCTCAATGATAGGGTATGTATATAATGTTGCTACAAATTTAACTTTAACTTTTCCATTTTCTTATCAAAATGACTGAGTCATTACTGTATGTCACATGTCATTGTTAAGAAACTACAAGCAACAACATCAGAGATTCATAAGCAGTACTTGGAGCCGTTTGAATTTATTATATGATATTAACTTGGTTTGCAGAATTTTTTTCAATTATTTTTTTATTTTAAGCTCGAAATGGCTGTTTTAGTTTTTGAAATTCATAATAATGATATGGCCATTATTGTCGACGTCGCATAATATTTGGTGTTTTCAGGTTTCAATTGGATTGTTTTTTATGATTTTTGTAATAACATACATTATGTATTAGTCATTGTTTTAAAGATTGTGTCAGGGTTAGTGTATTGATTCTGGTAAAAGTATGATTTTGGTAACTATGTGAATATTTTAATCTGTTTTCGTTAATGATCATTAGCAAAATGTCCATATCATTTTCTTTGTATAATTAATTTAGAATGCATTGAAGAGAAACGATCCAATCAATCCTAAGGACATAAAAAAACAACAATGAAGATTCATCTCATTAATTGATAACATCAAGACAGGATTCTCAATATGATATAGTTGGATCATTATCATAAAAGACTATAACAACATGCGAAGTAAATTCATACATAATATTTTGTGTATCACCATACATATTATGTTGATAGAATTATGTATATTTTCGGTAGAATGTGAGTGCACAAAAAAAAAAAAAAAAAGTAAGGACCGCAAAACAAGCAAATCCTAATAACTACCCGTAAATACAAAATTACTTCGAAAAAAATGAAAACAAATTCATAAAGAAGTATGAAAATAGAAAAAATCCTAAACTATGGAACTACTTTCTATCTGACAAATAGAAATACAATAATAAAACTAATGAAAGAAAAAAAAAAAAAAAAAAAGTCCTTTCTTATTAAGGAAAAAAATGATGGGATAATTGACTATATCAATTTTGAAATTTAAAAATAATTGCATAAATTAAGGAGGATTGTTTTTGCATAAAATAAGGAGGATTCATATGCAAAGGCAGAGTGTGGAGGGACAATTGGGGGAAGAAAAATCATTGAAATTTAAAATTTATTCAAATTTATAAATAAATTAGTTGGTAGATATATATTAAAAGGGTAGATAAAAAATGATCATTTTAACGCAAATACTACTTCTTTTTTAACAGCTCACTGCCGATCATTCTCTCTTCATCGTCTAGCTGTCAAAATAGTATCATCTGTTTCCAGTTAATATTATTCCACATACCCAAAATAAAGTTGTATATGTAAGGCAATGAAAGTTATCAGGAAGCAGTAAAGCTTGCCATTTGCCAACCAAATACTGGTACATTTATTATTAAGAATCAGTAGATTCGTAGATTCTCCTACTTACAGACAGCAAAAAGAAAAAAAAAAAAAAAAAAAAAGGTTGCCATTTCATGCAGTCGACAGTTTGTCCAATGTGAGAGAAATGTTCGCGGGTCAGTAGGGTTTTGGTTTTTAGTCATTCAATATGTATTAGATTTTTTTCAAGTATTTTTTTTTTTTTAAATATAATTTTGATGTGTTTTTAATGACAGGAAAAATTGTATGTTACTAATAAAGATATCAAGCTCTAGAAAAGAGAGTGAGGATATATGACAAGGAGCTATTTTACATGTACTTGGTATTTATGAAAAGGAAAACTTTATATAAGAAATATGTTTGGGAACATCAATAGTGTCGAATATATACAACTATTAATAGAATATCATAATCTCTAATTTTATATCATGGGAGCTATTATTGTTAATACGTGGTGTTAAACATTTCAGCATCCAGCTCACACTTACATTACTTGTTTACTTTATAAAATGAGTTCAAAGAAAAAAGTTTATTTCTTCTGGAGTTAAAAGACTTCTATAGAGAAAGTAGTTATTACGAATGGGACCATAAAGTTCTGTTTCAGTGTTTGGTGGTTGAAACTTTTTGTATGTTCTATAGGTTTTGATTTTTAAAATCAATTTTTTTGATAGTGACAAAACTAACAATACAGTTCATTTGGCATTTGGAAACACTTTTCCGTACTGTGAGATTACTCATTACCATACAAAATTAACACCTTCATTCACAGAGAAATTCATCCTTATAGAAATAGTGATCTCTTGTCTCTGTCGTTTTAATGCTTCGTTGTTTCATAGTTTTGAACACAATTTGAACATTTTTCTTCAGGTTTTTCTCTTATAAAAATTTAAATTTTCATTTGAAACATATGAAACAATTGACCAAAGTGACTGTAAATTTTCACTTGTCCGTGATTGTATGGGGGTGAAATCAAATTTGTTTCTTTTGCTCGAGGCTTGGAAACCATAACTAAATAGCCCTTGTTGGGCCTGGTTTTGAAAAGAGGAGAAATATTGCCAAAATAAATAAAAGAAGAGAAAACTCCCCACTTTCATTTCCTTGCAAAGCAGCTGAAAATTGAAAAATCACTACGATTTAGTAGTTTTTATATGTATTTTAAAAAAATCTTGGATTAGATTTGCAATCACCTTTTTTTTTTTTTCATGTCTTTACTACATTTTAATAGAAAATGATATGGTTAAATTTTTGGAGACTCTGAGGGTTTCTTTCAATCAATAAGAGCAACAGATGCTGGTATTCAATTGGAACCATATATTCAGAGGTAATATTGTCCGTAAGCCAGGGCATCATGCAATTTAGTGTCCAAACGGCACAAACGACCAAGATTGAAAATGAGAGATAAACAAGAAGACATTTTTTTGAGGGTCCCAAGTGCCAAAATTTTCATCCATATCTCACAGTCATAGCAATTATGCTAGTACCATTTTGGCTTTGTTGTATGACGATGATTATTATGATGTGTTTGGACACTCAACAAAAATCCACTGGTTCTAAGCACGACAAGAGTTGAGTCAATCTCGTAATTTACTCATTTTATTTTCTCTAAAATATATAACCGCGGAAAAAAAAAAAAAAGATTCCGAGATGTCGAGTTGTTTGACCACACACAAGGAAGGGCCAATGACACTTCATGAAAAGTGTTGGTCTTGCATTAGGAGAGTTCACCATCGTCACACGAGAAGGTTTTTTTTTTTTTTTTTTTTTTTCATGTATTTATAAGGCTAGTTTGTGCTTACCATCTTAAGAAATCTCTCTTCTCAGATCTGCTCGGATTAACCTTGCAGTGATTGGATCTACTCGAAAACTCGACCCTCCACTCAACCGTAACAGTCCAAATCTCGAAAAAGAGTGATCGAGAAACCCTGGACCTCATCTTGACTAGGAGTCGAGCTACGACGGGTTTCTTGAATTGATGTGCAAAGAATATCCCATTCGTCATTTAAAGCTATACCACGAAGAAGGGCCTTAATAACTACACCTTTTTTTTTTTTTTTTAATGACTCAATTAATTGCTCGTCAATTTATGGATTTGCATCATTTTCATTTAAGAAAACGTGAAGATAAGTATTGGGGCTGCTACTACTACTATATATATATATATATATATATATATATATATATTTTTTTTTTTTTTTTTGCTTTTGGGGAAGTTGAACTATAGCTTGGGAGTAAAATTAAGACTTTTCAAAAAGCTCTAAAATAAACTACTTGCCAATTTAGACTGCGATGCCATGTCAGTCAGTGGCTGGCCGTTTATTTCGTTCAACCTTTCTTGAAAAGATCCAAAGTAAAACATCCTCTCTCAGTCTCTCTCCACTGGTTGTTGTTTGTAATTCTGTGTCATCAATTAAATGGATATTTAACATTAATGCTCTTCAAACTTATCATTTTTCGACAACTTACCTTTAAAATTTCTAATTTTAATAATTTACCCCTGAACTTGTTAAATGGTAGTAACGTACTTCTTATCAATTAATGTTCTGTTAAATTGATTTTGATAAACCCATGAACGGCTTATGTAAAAATCAGAAAAACCCATTTTCAATTAAGAATTTTCAAAAATAATACAAACCCTAATGCAAATCTTCCAATTTCAAATCTTTTATTTAGTATAAAATTAACTAAAAGGTGTGCATTGTAATAATTTAGCAAGTTCATAGAGATAAATTGTCAAAATTAAAAATTTGGAGGGTAAGTTACCAAAGAGTAATAAATTTAAGGACATCAATGCTAAATACCAAATTAAATTGCACCACCATACCCATCTATCTCTCACCATCCATTTCATTCACTCATTTACCTACTAATATTAAAATTTCTTTTAAAGAAATATCCAGAAAGCAAAAAGGAATGAGAAAATTGACCAAAAATATTTAATAATAAAAAAGTTTTGGTGATAATAAGTAATATATACGAGGTAAATAATGACGAAAATAAAATTATCTGAAAAAACATTAGTGTGATTAAAATATTTACGGTTATATCATATTTCTTAAATTATATATTTCTACAAAGTGATTTATTTATGAAAAAATTACTTTAAAAAATTTCATAAATAAATTATTTATCATAAATTTACTGCTTATCTCAAATATTTTTGAGATATGTTATTTAATTTAAATAAATTTAACAATGACTTATTTGCACTAATTTCTCAACGCGAAAATTGTATTAGAATTTTTACATTAAAATTATTCCCTTCTTAGTGTTGTGTACTTGCAAGCGTCATCAAACCATATCAAAATTCTAGCTCCAAAAAAAAAAAAAATGTTACAACAACAAAAACCATGTCAAGAAGACAGTAGTGATGGAGTATAGCATCGAAAATTAATTCGTAGACTCTCAATCTCTTTCTTTTTCTCTCTAATCTTTTCTATCTATCATAGGATTTTGCAGTCTTCCCTCTCCTTTTTTAGGGCCGGAGTTTTGCAATGCCTTCAGGCTAGTCTCCAAATTTACGGCGTGACTATTCAAAGTCATTTTGGAATGGATATAACTTATAGAAAATGATGGCTTGTTCGGTGCTTGATCTTAAAGCGGCAAATTTCTTCTCAATGGCTTTGTTTGACTTGCTCTTGACGGATGCAGTGGCCTAGTTATTGTCGATGATTGTATCTATGACGGTGAGATTTTCTTAATTTTTTATAGGATTCTAATTTTAATAATGATGTCTTTATCTTCGCCTTTTAGTTTTAATGCTTTGGTGTTTTCTTTTATGTTATGGTTTGTAATTAACGGTAGTGATTTTTCCACTTTTCGAATTTGTTTGTTACACACCAGATCTAAGTTTGTGCAGTGTTTTAGTTCTGTTAGATATGAATCTAAACAGAGACCTCTCTATTATAATTGATAGTCTCTCAAATGATCTGAAGTTTCTATTGATTATAATGGAATTGTCAAAAAGAACCTTAACGATGGTATGTCAAGGTAATATCCCATTTTTAGGTCTTAGACGTCCATTTTTCCCTTTGTGCGTTATCAGATATATCAATAGTATCGATTTTCATTGATAATTTTATCTCAAAAATATAAGATCAGTCACATATGATTGTAATTTTTATTCTAAATTGAATGAAATTTTAACTTTCAACCAAAAAAAAAAAAAACCATATCAAGGAAAAAAAAAATACCACAATATCTTTGTAAAATCACGTTTATACAAAGAGATCCAACTTTCTTATTACGCACTGAAATAAAAAGAGAAAAGGGATAGACAAATTCACAGCAGTCAAAAAAGAGGTCCTACCCAACCAAGGGAGCTCTTCCCAAAAAAAAAAAAAAAAAAAGTCCTCAGTCAAAACTGCCATAAACTGTAAACCTTCTTATCTATTTAAAAAAGAAAAAAAAAAAAAAAAAAAAGCTAGGAAAATTCTAAATCTGCAAAAAAAAAAAAAAAAAAAAAAATCACCAGCAATCATCATAATCATGCTTGGCGATCCATCGATCATCATGTCCATCACCGTCCATCGTGATGACTTGCCGAATCGTTACTAATTCTCGGACCAGCGAAAAAAAAAAATGTCGAGAGAGTTCCATTCCATAATTTCCATTCATCCATTTTCACTTTTTCACCGCAAAGAGAATCAGCCGACGAGGTCAGAGCCGACGCTGCGGCGCGTGAGGGCGACGCTCTTGTCGGCGGCCGCGGCGGAGGAGACGAGAGGCGAGCGGCAGAGGGGGCAGTTGAAGTTGAGGTGGCCGAGCCAGCCCTCGAAGCAGTCCTTGTGGAACACGTGGCGGCAGGAGAGCCTCCGGACCTGGTCCCCAGGGCTTAGGGTGGACATGCAGACCACGCAATCGGAGCTCCCAACACCGCCGTCGTAGGAGGAGGAGGAGTAGGGGTACGAGAAGGCGCGGTTGCGGTTGAGCTGGTCCGCGAGGACGATGAGGCCGGCCAGGCCCGAGCCGACGGGGCCCAAGAGGCCGTCGTCGACGACGCCGACGGGCTCCGGGCCGAATCGGTGGGGGAGGAGGCCCAGGAGGACGGAGCGGACGTAGCTGACGCAGTTGGCGATGAGGGCCACCAAGAGGATCGGGATCGACTCCGACGACACGTCGTTTAGCTGGCTTTGTAATCCCATGCCTGCAATTTCCGTTTTGGATTTGGGTCTTTTTTTTTTTTTTTTTTTAATTTTTTTTAGAGAAGACTAGAAAGATTGGGTTCCGTTTCGAAGAGGCAGAGAGAGAGAGAGAGAGAGCGGTACCGGGGAGGAAGAGAGGCTTTACATATAGACATGACAAGGGGAGAGAAAGAGAGGTAAACAAGAGGGTGCTACTTTTTTATTTTATTTTATTTTATTTTAATTCTTGTTCGGTAAGGCCTAAAATAGTTGGGAAAACCTGATAAGTATTGTATCGGTAAGTATTTACTGTTTTATTTGTTATATAGTTTGATTTACGAAACATTTATGTTAAAAATATATTACGCGTAATGTAGAATTGTTTTAATTAATGACTCAAATCATTTAAAAATTATTCAACCATTAAAACAATAAAACATATGAGAGGTTAAAAACGCAATTCCCTTATAAATTTTACCTAATGATTATAATTTTTATTTGTTCGTTTTTCCCCCCTTTTTTTTTTCTCTTTGAAATATCAGTAAAGTACAGTTCTATTATGTTAAAAATTATATTCGAGTAACAAATTGTTTAAAATGACTTCGATGAAAAAATCATTACTCATAAGTCATAACTAAATCTGCGGAAAAATTTTTGTCTTTTCCAAAAAATTTTTAAAACTTAAAAATCTTAAACTAAACTCATTCACCAAACACCCCGTACATCTGCAGAAAAATATTTTTTCTTTTTTTTTTAAAGGGCAGCAGAAATAGCTTTTTGTTCTTACCTTATTAGAAAAATTCAACTTTTTTTTTTTTTAAGAATAAAGAGTATGATGATTAAACAAAATCAGATAAAAATATGAGAATTCAAAACAATACATATTCATAGGATTTTATTCTCTTTATCTTACCCAAACCTTATAAATTTACTATTTTTTAATGTAAATTTCTATTGTTAATTTACTAGGGACTTAACTAAAATTCCTGAATTCTGGTGAATCACTACCTCTTGGGAGTTGGGGAGGGACCAATAAAGTGAGAGGTTTTGGTGGGAGGGGGATCAGCAATCAACAAGCCATGTGTGGTGGGTCCCCAAATAGAAAACTTATATATGTACCTCATTAATTTCTTCATCCATATATATAATTAGTGTGAAATTCTTACACACACACACACATTTATATGCATGCAAATGCAATACCTACTCAACAAATGTGGATATGGGCTAAGCAATCTTTTATATTTTCATATTCCTCCTCTCTGTTTTTTTGAATTTCAGATTTAAAATTTTTATCCTTTTTTTTTTTTTTGCTTAAGTCTTGAAAACTTAGATTGCATTGTATTGTACTTGGAATGAGGTTTATTGACAATAGGTACTTGCATGAACCAAATCAATATATATATACATATAGGAACACTCTTCTATTCGGTAGAATGGTCGTCTGGCAGAACAACCCGTACAGGAGATCGGCACAATTCAGGGAAGAGCGCAGTACAACCTGTTAGAAGAGAGAGAAAGAGAGCTAGAAAGAGATAGGGAGAACTCTGCCGTCCGATGATCCGACGGTACCATACAGGAGAGTTCTCATATATTTATATATCAATTTATACACATATTATATTTATATATTACAAGTACCGTGTTCGAGTTAGTTTATCAAGGGCATAAATTATCTTAGTTGAAAATTAAAGGAATGCAAGCAAATAGGTTATTCTTAGAATACACGAAAACCAATATGCAAGTGACCTAAAGTTCATTCTTTCAATTTGATAGACTTAATATTCAAATTTTCGTACAAAATTTAATTTTTTTTACTGTCATATCAGTAAGATGTGTTTCTAAACGTAATATCTAATTAAATTCATAATAAATTTAAAAAAATAAAATATATATATATATATATATAACTGACAGAATTTTATAAATAATTACTAACAAAATCCCAGTTACTTGAAAAGGTGGGAACGAGGCTAAGGACACCAGGCCAACATATGCCAGTGTCTGAACGGCACATAGACATGTGGAGGTACATAGCTAAGCGAAATGTATAATCTTGACATTGAAGTAAGGGCTATATTTATATATATGTGAATATATACATTGCATTTAGGAGGGACATTATATTCTAAATGATTTGATGGCGTACCAATTTGGTTATAGGAAAATGTTTTCTTGTGCTCCAAACAAATAGCGGTAGACGTGGAATGCTGTAGATCTCATTCTTCTCTCAGGACATGACGCAATGTCCAATTTTAATTTTAACATTATTTCTCATTCCATTATATCATCCTTTCCAGAGTAATACGTATGCTTTTTTATTTTTCTTTTCTTTTTTTTTTAAAAAGAAAAATAAAAATAGAAGAAAGACAGAAGAAAATTCTTCTCATCATCCATACCCTTTTTGTAGATTCCTCATATCTTTGGAGTACATTTACACGATAAAGTGTCCTGATCTCAGTAATTTTTGCATGAAGAGTAAAAAACAGATAGTTGGTATCATCATATTCTCATTTTTTTTTTTTCATTTTTTATTTTACAAATGAAATGAAAATTACCGATTCAATTTTACTCGAATATTACCGTGATTCTAGACAGTTGATCCAAGAACCTTTGATTGGGATTACAAAACTTTGAACCATAAATGCCTCCTAAAAGAAAAGAATAAAAGACATCCTGACCAATCTTATCGACTTGACCTCAATAGTCTTGTAGATTACTTTTTCTTTATAAGAAAGAGATTCATACTGTTGTCAAGATGATGGGTAATAGGAAATGTTAATAATTTTGATCTCTAAACTATATATGTCGGGCAAGTATTATATAATAAGTTTTAAATCAATGAGTAACAGTTAGGGCAGTGAAATGGAATTCAAGGGCAAACGTCACAAACAACGAAGAGCTGGCTTATATTTATTAGGGTTTTCTTTTGGTTTTTGTTTTTTTATTTTATTTTTTTACTTTTTCATAGAAGTTGTTTTAGAAGTGCTATATAATTCTACGCATGAGACATTGTTTTCTTGCACGCCTCGTTTTCTTAGAAACCTGACAAATTTAGGTTTTAAACTAGTCCAAGCTCAACAAGAAAAAATAAAAATAAAAATGAAGTTTCTCGTTTAGAGATCTAAATTAGAATCAAACGCATTCATCAAGTAGTAAAGCATTTACCTTTATATATATATATATAGAGAGAGAGAGAGAGAGAGAGAGAGAGTGATGGAGCCACTTTCATATGATTAGGAAGCTCATTTTTTAGAAACATAGTTTTTACCCTAATTTCTTTTATAAAATTTCAGTTATGTCCCAATTTAAAAGAAAAATTACAATTATGCTCTACTCGATGATTTTTTTTTTATTTAAAAAATCCAATTAGGGGGATGACCAGTATTAGTATAGCCTCCTGCACATTACCAAGGGCTTCTCAGACGTTAACAGAAATGTTCGCTAAAGGCCTTATAGGTGAACCATACCCCTCAACAAGCAGTACCACTGAATATGCTAATGATAAGAAAACATGAGGGTGAGATACAAGACACTTTTCATTGAGTATCAGGCTGATAGAAAACAAGCTGTATATTTAAGACTCCTAAAAGAACCACTTAACAATCGAATCTTTGACTATTGATTCATCACGATAATTCAATACCGATAGGACGTCATAATTGGCAGCGCTCTGCTCAATGATTGAAATACATAATCGTGTCTCTGTTCAATAAAAAATCATTATAACTTTTTTATCTAGTGTCCCATTAAAAGTAATTCCGCGGCTCGTACACTCTACATGTATATTCAAATGAAATAAAGAAATTGTATGTTGATTACGTCCTTAGTCGTTTGATCCAATAAAACATGAAATCGTAATCACTTGTGCACCACAGAAATTGGACAATAAAATATTGTTGAAATCGTTATCCCCCCTTACTCCAAAATTATTTTCTGAAATTTTCACGCCTTCCACCAATAAAAACACCCTGTCTAAATCTGAAAAAATAAATAACAAATAAATAAATAAATAAAATGAGCAATTTGCAATGTAAGCATAGGTGGATCGTTGAATTGAATTAATAGTTAGAAACCCTAATTCCGGGTAAAATTGACTTTAGATGGATGTTGATGTATTGATCATGCACTTGCATTATTCTAGACAACTATTGGGTTTCCCTTTCTCTTATTGGTGGAAAAACCAATTAATTTCATAATGAATTTTTAAGAGAATTTTGATATTGTAATGATTTGGGAAATTTAAATTAAAAAAAAAAAGGTATTTTGCAATTGATGCTGCATTATGGGTGGTAGAAATAAATTATTGATGTTGATTAAACATAGTTCAAACTTCAAACATGCATCGTCTTTTATTTGTTGTCCACATATTTTTTTATAGTTTAGAGTTTGCAAGTTGCATTACTTAATGTCGATATTGATCACGACAAGGTCTTATCAAGACCAACTTTATATCAATTCTTTTTTTTTTTTTAAGGACTAAATATCAATTCGAGTCTTCTTTTTTTTTTTTTAGTTTTACATAAAAACTAATTAGGATTATGGTTAAAAGTATAAACAAACAATAATTTATACTTCACTTTATTACAAGGTGTACGATTTGAATTTCTCATCTTTAAATTAAAAAAAAATCCCTAAATAGAGTCTACTTACAAATTATAAAGAACAATTAAAGGGAAAAAAAAACATCATAGTAATAAAACAAAAAAGAGAAAAATTTTTAACTCGACATCTGCATTGAGAGGTTCTTAGATTTTCAAAATGAGAGCAAATTAAGTACTTCATACAACGACAAAGATAAAAACCAACAAATCAAATTGCGTTGTGATCTTTTCTCCAGTAAAACAGACTAAACTATCTTCAAATTGATTCTTTGCTAAAAAAAAAAAAAAATTGAAAAATGATTTGGTTTGAGCTAGAACCGTTATGTTGATTGAAGTATATGGACAATCTATTTCAAAAGAGATCACTAAACCACACGAAGGTGTTTTATGTTTTCAAAAATTATATAGACACATCATTCCCTATTCCAATAATAAACCTTTTCCTTTATTAAAATAAATTTCTTTTTTGTACTGAAAAAAAAAAGGGGGGGATTAATGATGGCATCTTGTCTCTCACCCTCTCCATTTCAAGCTAAAATCTAGGTGCCCAAGAATGGAACTGAAAGAACTTGACGTAATTCTACTCAGAAAATTACCTAAGTTTTACTCCCCCCACCGTAAGCTTAGCGCAACACACAGTCCACTAACCAGCTTAAGATCTTCAAAGAGAACTTTTCAGTGATGCCGCAAAAGACTTCTTAACACATTTTGAAGTTAATTATGCTACGCTTGGTAAAAGGGATTATGGAAAATAAAAAGGAATGAGAAATTAAATACCAAGGTCAAGAAAAGTAAAAGAAAAGGAGAGAGATTTTCTTTTATTTTGGTTGGGAGAAGAGAAAGAAGAGATTTAAAAAAAAAAAAAAGGGTCTAATATGTGTATTTTACATTTATATAGAAATAAGAACAGAAGATAAGGAGTGGTTAAAGTCAAAAGAGGTATTTTATGAACAACTTTTTGTCCTTTTTCTCTCCTCTATTATTTTTGGAGTTGGGAGGATTGAAAAATAGTAAGTCATGTAGATTTATAACTTATTTCCTTTTCATTTTTCTCTCTATCAAACAACCTAAAAATCTCTTTTCTTCTGCAAAATTCCTTCAATTTCCTTTTTATCTCCCTTTTCCACTTTACTAAACATAAGTTAAAATTTGAGCCACTCAAATAGACTTAGTCAACATTATAAAAAGTTGGGGTGCATCTGTCACCTAATTTTCTTATGTTTTTTTCCCCTTCTCTTTTTTAAATAGAACTGGTAATTTGAACCTTGATTAAGACACAATTAAGAATTATTTCAAAAAGATTAAGCTCCCGTTTAGTAAGTTAGTTAGAGATGAAATTTTTAAGTTGGAGTTAGTTGACTTCCAAAAATTAGTTATATATTTTGTTGACTTTTCAGAAAAAGATAACAATTGAGTTGAAAAGATATAATTTAGTTAGAGTTAAACTTGAATACCAAATAGAGGCTAAATTTTCTTAATGAAGGGGACGGGGATTTAAGTTCTACTTGAACATCAATAAATATGTGACTATCAAATTAAAAGCAATACAATATATATATATATTTGGGAATAGGGAATTTGTCACCAAGATTTCCAACAAACATAGTCCATGTGAAGTGAATAAATTATAGAGCAAGTAATTAAAACAATTAAGTGCAAAAGACGCGTTGGGACTTGGGCGGTGGATATAAGAGGATTAGATTAGACAATAATAATCAAAAGGACACATTCATAAACCGTCTTTTTCTCTCTTTCTCATTTTGTATTATTATTATTATGATTATTATTATATATTTTGCGAGAGATTAGAGAGATTTTCCGTGATCTCCGCTGCTGGTCAGTAGTCTAATTAAAAAGAAAATTAAAGCATGAAAATGTATTGGAAAAGAAATTAAGGATTTGGATGATGGAATCTGAGCCGTCCACGAAGATACGCGTATCCACCGGCCACATTCTTTGGTCTTAAGAAAACCCACAACTTGCATATTGTTATATATTTCTTGTGCAATTATCAGCTTTTTAATACACATGTTCACACTACCAAAAAAAAAAAAAAAAAAAAAAACATTAAACATAAACATCAGCTTCAACGTGAATTGCCATTTTTCTTTTGGAGAATTTATGGATGGATTTTAAATAAATATACATATATCTATATGATTTTTAACGGTTGGATTTTTTCTATCAATTGTTTTTTAATAAATCACCTTATTTTTGTTTAAATTAATATGATTTTAAGGTGATTTACAATTTAAAGACAAAAATTAAGTAGGGTGGTCGATTTGGCCATGGTTTCAAATAAATAACAGGACTTTTATTACTTAAAAAAGGCTGTTTTTTTTTTTATATTGGATTTTACAATAATTCCTCATGGTTTATCACTTTCATAGAATCTAACAGTGATTGACCTATTCTCTAAAAAAAAAAAAAAAAAAGGAGGAGGACTAATTAACACATTATTAAATGGAGCATATAGGAAAATAACTCTTTTTGATAATCTTTTAAATAAATTTTTGAAGATTTCTTAATTTAAAATAAATTATTCTTTTTGTAAAAATTTCTATTTGAAGGTTAATCACTGTTTTTGAAAGAAATCTTCAAATATTTATTTAAAAGATTATCAAAACGAGTTATTTTCCAATATGCTCCATTTAAAAATTTGTTAAATAAGTCCTTTTTTTTTTTTTTTCTCCACAAAGGCTCATTTTCCTTGCGTCTCTTTCGGGGGCTTGTTGGTGGGTCCTTTTAATTACTGCTACTCTTTGCATTACAAAGCCTGAAGTTTTCTCTTTCAGTCTTTAATGTTTCACTCTTTTATCTTTTCTTTTCATAATTAAAAGAATTGAATAGTTTTCCAATTGGCTTGAACTTTGCCTTTCTCTATGGATAACACAAACATATATATATATATATATATATAGTATTGTGAATAGTTGTTGTCAACTCGTGATCATCTACTATAGTCTATATTCCTAACTTGTAACCATACTGCCATATATATATATAATGTAAATTTACTAAGTATGTTAAATAAATTATCAAAATGTTATTTGATATTAAACTATTGATTTAGAGTATACGAATATATTAATCTGATCGGAATCAATACCAATTAGGGGTATAAGAGATGCTAATTCATTTTTCTCATTCATTATATTATAATTATGAGACACCTACTAAATTCTTATAACTGATTTTATAAGTAAACACATGATTAAATAGGAAAACGAACTACTCCTTGTATTCTTACTTTTTTTTATGCAAAGTAAACGCACCGTAACTTCGGCACTAGTGAAGACGGCTAAGATATATATATTGTGTTGATATGAAACAAGTCCTAATCAAGAACCAAAACCCTTGTTATCTCCTCTCCCTCGTTAATGCTATTACAACATTATATCACTTTAGTTAACATAAAATATAATCTCAAACAGTGTACAACCCTTGAGCTTTCGAAACTCAAACGACCCTTTTTATGGTAAAATATAATATGTCTATATCGCCGTAAACGTCCTTGTACTTGGGTAATTCTTATTTCACCACATTATGGCTAAAAGTTAAAGGTCTTTAAAGTATGATATTGAGTACCTCTCACATAAGAGTTAATTAATTAAGCGGTCAATGTATGTTTCTTATTATACAAACTGATGAGAAAAGTCAAAGGTACAATAATTTCTTTTGCTGAAGGGATTTTGTGTGCATGTGACACTAAAGCAAGGTAAAAGAACTTTTCTTTATTAGGAGTTTTAATTAATGATGGTTATATGCGAATCATATTAGAAGATTACCTTTACGCCTTGGTAAAAGCTTACCTTTTCAACTTTTTCACTTAGTAACAAAGTAAACTACTTACATGTTATATGATATTTTATATATGATATATTTTTGCGCTCTTTCCATCCTTTCTCGTTTCCTTCACGTAGGTCATCTATCACTCCTTTCTATTTTCTTCCCTTTCTACCAAACATAATCAGGATGTGATAAGAGAGAAAAGTAAGAGGAGGGTGGAGGGAGAAGTGAAAGGGTTCTGATACTCATGTTTGTTTGGTATGAGAGAAAATAGGATAAAATGGATTAAGTAAAGGAGTTCAAATCCTTTAAAACATCACAATTTTAGTCTCTTCTAAATAACTACATTGAAAAACATCATAAGGGAAGTGATCTTTCTCTCCTTCTCTATTTTTCACATCTATTGGTAGAGGGAGAGGCCCGTTTTCTTTTATTCTTTAGTATGAAATTCCCCAAATAATCTCTCTTATAGATAAAATTAAAATATTTTGAAGGATTTAATATCCCTTACCAAATTTATTTTCGTTCTCCTATATATCAAACAAACATAGATATAACAAAATCTTTTTACTACGTCCCTCCACGTCTTTCCCTCCTCTCACTTTCTCCCCTATCAGACAAGACTTTCTTTTTTCTTTCGGAAATCCTTTTATTTATTTATTTATTTATTTTTGATGAAACAATGAAAATGGGGGCTTGAGGGGTGAGGAAGATATTATTTTTATTTTTATTTTCCAACTTATTTATTGCTCTCTGAAATCACTTTTCTATTGCTCTTCAGTCGTTCAATAACAAAGCAATTTTCTTCATCACACTTGTTTTTGTTTTTGTTTGTTTGTTTGTTTTTTTTTTTTTTTTTTTTTTTTTTTTTTGGCTAAAACAAAGAGGATTATAGGAGTAGAGGCCGGCATACTCAGATCACCTTGTGTAGAGGATATGCAGTCTTCTCTCACAAATGGACTGCCCTTGCCCATATACGTCCCCTATCAATACCATAATGACGACTCAAACTCAAACTCAAACATTTAAAGAGGAGGACGAGCATCCTATCAATCCACCTAAAGAATGTTGGCTCTTGTTTTTGTTTTCAATTTGGTTGAATCACTACTACAAAATACGGATACCACGACGGTTTTTAACCGTCGTGGTAATATTTTCACGATGGTTTTCTAACCGTCGTGGAATCCAGAGTCGTGGAATCTTTTTAGATTCCACGACGGTTAAAAAACCGTCGTGGAATGGGCAAGAATAGTGCTTAAATATGGACATTTAAGAACATACCACGACGGTTCTACGTAAAAAACCGTCGTGGTAGGACCCCCTACCACGACGGTTTTTTGACCGTCGTGGTAGGTAACAATGAAAAAAAAAATTACGAATTCGTTTCATTTTCTCAAAAACATTTAAATCACAAAATCAACACTTTTTTCCGGAAAATTCTCAAATTCGTGCCTTACCCAAGCAATTTAATTCAAATCTAAAACATAACTACAATGAACAATCATCAAAAATGTAGGGGACGGATTTTGACCATTTCGGATGGAATATTCCTAACTCAACAATCTACGAAATTAACATTTTGGACGGAACATTTTATCAACAACCACAATCAATAAAATCAACATTTCGGATGAAAAATTTCCAAATCCGTGTATTACCCAAGCAATATACATTACAACTTATCGGCTTGTCGAGCGTGGGTACGGGCGAAGTGTGGTGAGAGAGAGAGGGAAAGCCGCGTAAGTTCCTTGGTGGACCCATCGGAGAATGGTGGAGGCCGCGTGAGTGGTGGCATGGAGAAGGCCATCGGAGAATGGAGCCAAGAGAAAAATTTGAGAGGTAAAATAAAGAGAGGAGGCGTGGTGAGATAGAGCGAGTTTTTTGAGATTCGGCAATTTTGGGTATGGAGTTCGAGTGTGTATCAGAGAGTGAAAAAGCCTCGGAATGTAATGGGGTGGGAAAGATGGTATTTTTTTGGGTTTTAATACATGCTCCAAAATATTAAATTTAATTCAAAAATTTTCAAAATTCCCGCTTAGTACCTACCACGACGGTTTTTGGGGAAAACCGTTGTGGTATGTTCACCTACCACGACGGTTTTTGCCAAAAACCGTCGTGGTAGAGTCCAAAAATAAAAAAATAAAGAAAAATTGTGAAAAAAGACCATTCCACGACCGTTTTTAAAAAACCGTCGTGGAAGCCGAAGCTTCCACGACGGTTATAAAAAACCGTCGTGGAAGCTTGCAAAATGCAAAATGCAAAAAAAAAAAAAAAAATTTTTTTTTACCTTCCACGACGGTCTTTGACCGTCGTGGAAGCCGAAGATTCCACGACGGTCAAAGACCGTCGTGGAAGGTAACCTTCCAACCTTCCATGACGGTCTTTGACCGTCGTGGAAGCTTCGGATTCCACGACGGTCAAAGACCGTCGTGGAAGGTAAAAAAAAAAATTTTTTTTTTTTTTTTTTTTTGCATTTTGCAAGCTTCCACGACGGTTATTAAAAACCGTCGTGGAAGCATGCTCTTCCACGACGGTTTTTTATAACCGTCGTGGAAGCTTCGGCTTCCACGACGGTTTTCGGAAACTCTGTTCCGCTCCATGTTTTTGCTGTATTTTTCACGACGGTTTTTTAAAAACGGTCGTGGAAGCTCCGTCGTGAAATCCACATTTTCTAGTAGTGAATTCTCTCTAGCCTGTTCTCTTTGGAAGTTATGACTCCACACCTAGAATACTTTAGGGTGGGAGCACCCCCATTTAGACACCGTTAAATACAACTTTATAATTTATGATATAACTATGAAAACACAGCTTAAAAAATTCTCATAATATTTAACCTAATATTTAGTTTACAGTCTAATTTAAATTTCACCAACGTGATTAAATCACGTTCCTTATTAAACTTTAGGACGAGGACACCGAAGCATAGAAAATGAATGTAGATTGAAAGATACAAGATACATAAATATTACATATTGGGAACATCGTTGCCTACTTCTTAGGTACAACAACCATATTTTTTAACTACTTATCGAAAAATTGACCGTATATTTTAACTCTTAATTCCTCTTTAATTTCTTAGAACTGTCTGGAAACTAGGCCGAAATATAATATTAAGCTAGTCTTATAACATATGATCAAGGGAGATTTCATATATATATATATATATATACACACACACATCTGTGCTTATAAAATATATTACCAAATTACAATTTTTTTTGGAATAACCAAATTACAAAAATGTCTTTAAAAAAAGAAAAAAAAAAAAAAGCAACGTGTAGCCCAACATAAAAAGATTCGAATGTCCCAGAGAAAGTGAAAAGAAAAAAATGGTCCCCCCCCCCCCCCTCCTCCCTCTCCATGCTTTGTATTCGCTATAATTATTTGCTTTATTGGAAATATTTGCTTAGAATTATTTGTCACCATCTTAAATTACAGTGGTTCTCAAGGAACCAATAATACACAATATAAAATGAGTGAAGGTTCCTAGAAGGGTCCAGATAGAATTTGATTGATGATAATGATAATGACAGGGAAAATGACTGTGATAAGACTACATACATAATGTAATAATTATTGGACCAAAACATTAATCTAATTAAATCAATTACAATCGGGTTCAATAAGAAAAATATTTCTTCATAGATTAGTAGCCCACAGCTATTCAAAGACGAAATTAAAAAAAAAAAATTAAAACCAATTAAAGCACAGTCAAGGATCAAGAGTCTAGAAGTTGCTTTGGAAATTAGATATTAAAAAACCTTTTTTATTAGCGGAAAAAAAAAGAGGATTATTGATGCTTCACGTCTCATAATCTAAAATATTTAAAGAATCTATAAACATCATACCGAGGATGATAAGAGTTTTGGTTTTCGATTCTTTGCAACTATCAGTTTAAAATTTATAAAATCCTTCAGTAAATTGTGTATGTCAAGCGATAGATTCCGTTACATGACTCAAACTTTGAACGAATAAAGATAAAAACTTTATATAAGACTCTCTTACCACTTGACACTTCTAGTCTTAGATATGAGAGAAAAACAAGAAAAACATGTCTTTTCACATGCACATGATAGGACACAAAAGTAGACATGATAATAGCAACCCAATAAAAAACGATCTCTATACCATGTAACCATAAAAGCCACATCAAAACTTCTCAAAAAAGAAACAAAATAAAATAAAAGCCATCTCAAAAAGCGCATCACTTTTTTGTCCCTTTTCTTTATTCTGGTGGGGTCCTTCTGGTTCACAATAATTCATATGACTTTTGCAATTTTTGAGTTACAAATGTTCATAATTATTAGTTTAATGTTACTAGCAGAAGAAAAAAAATATAGTCGAAACAAAGTGCAACCGTTGATTGGAAAATTTATACATGCATGGAGAGAAAGAGAGGTTTCAAATATATTAAAACCAATGACATATAAATAGTAGAATAATTGTATATTTAAAAAAAAAGTTAGTATTCTTAACAATATTCATATAACATCTATGTCTATTATTATACTTTCAAATTTCTCTCTCTTTTTCTCTTTTTTCTTTTGGAAAATTAAATTTTACTCTCTTACAATAAGTCTGATCATAATTGTTTAGTGTTCTTTTGTTCTTCATACGTAGAGGAGGTTTGTTCTCATGCTTTAAAAAAAAAAAATCACACCCACACTCTCTCTAGGGGCATGACCAAATTGTGCCAAACATGACTCGAACGTGCTCTTTCCGAGGAAAAAAAAAAAAAAAAAAAAAAAAAAAAGCCCCTATGGATGTACTCTTTCCCGAGCACAACTTGGTCGAAAACAATACGTGTATCCCGTTCGAGTATGTGTTCTTCCTCGTCCGAGCTCTTTCTCTTCCTCAAGTATTGTCCGAGCACAATGTGTCATAGCACATTCGTGTTGGCAAACAACGCATCCAGGCACAACTTGACCGAGCATGATGCGTCCGAACACATACTCTTCTCAACCACAATTCGTTTGAGCACGACTCATCCGAGACATACTCTTTCTGAGCACAACTCTTCCAAGCTTGAATCCGCAAAAGGCAATTTGATCCCTCAATCAGAGTGATAGATTTACACTTTAGGGGTTTTGAGGCAATTAAAAAATGCCTTGCATGTCCCTAAATCTTATGGATTGAATTTGGGACCTTATAATGTTTTTTTTTTTTTGGGAATGCAAAATTGGTACATTCTAATTTGTATTTGTATCACATAGAAAGTCCGAGATGTGACTTAGCTAACATTAGTTTATCGTAATACCGGTGGTAATCTATCTTGATACCAATGGTCTTGTAGTGGAACACTAAACAAAAAAAGAAAAACAAAATTAACTTTGTTGGATTGGATCTCACTAGATTCGGCTAAAAACACTTGCACACAATGATCAGATTTAGCTGTACCTAAGCGCTCGTTTCTAACCTTGCACGAGCAAATCTCGTGGGAATTGGAGCTCTTTGAGATCACTTTATTTATATGGTAAGCATGTCACAGCGTCACGAGCCCTAGAAAGGAGACCCTAGCGCAAGGTGAACATTGCCAATGGTGGCACGAGCCTTTGCGAGGATGGCTTGTTGCAGCATCGTTATGCGGGTGTTACCAAAGAGAGAAAGGGGAAAGAAGGGAGGGAGATATGGAAGATGACTCGAAAAATTATCTAGTGTCATATTCCCAAACACATTTTCATTTCGATTCCATGCCCAAAACAAAACCATTTCTAAAATACTCAGAATGGGTCCTAGTTTTCCCTCCGAATAAGCATATCACCATTTAAGCACCAAGCAAAAAGAGCACAAAACCTAACCCATAAAGGAGATTACGCGACTCCTAAAAGAGAACCAACAACTTTGGATAGAAAACCGAGTTGGCTTTATTTTCATAATAAATTGAATAATTTGTTCTTAGCCAAAAGACATTCTCTCTTATCCGAAGTGGAAAGCAATTGAAACATCTCAAGGTCAAACGAACAGGTATTCAAGAATACTTTTTTGGTAATGAAAGCATTCCCTTTGAGTGGAGTGGTTGGATCCCCTTTACGTTGCTGATCAAAAAAGCAGAGTCCATGTGAAATTCTTGTCTTCAAACTTTCCAAGTAATATAGCTTTTGTCACTTTCAAAGACCAGTTTAGACCATTGTCCCTCAAGACGCGGAAATGTAAGTCAACTTCACATGGTATGATGGAAATAACCTATACTCCTTTCCTCGAGAAATATCCTACCAATAGGCTACAGTTCAGAACCGTCGGATCTATATAATTCTGCCATAATTGGATGATTCAAAACTATGCCCTTTTAGTGATTTTTTTTTTATTCCCGACCATAAAATTCTCCATTGCTTTTTCTTTTATTCAAGAAAAATGTGGCAGACAATAAAGAAATGAATACATTCGAATTCCGAAAATGACATTTATTTGCTAGAAGCTACAAGGAATAATCTTTATAGTTGGCATTAAAGCTGTATTTATGCTAAGTTGTATCAAACTAATTTTTGCAAAACAGATTCAGAATCACATTTACTTGAGAATAGCATAATGTACAGCTTCCTTATGGGATGGATAAGTGGTAGAGACATACAACACTTTCCAAACTACATGTATTCCCAGAAGGAAAACTAGCCCCGAGCAACGAAAAGAGATCAAAAAAAAAAAAAAGCTGTGAACTGTGTTGAGCGGGGCTCTTGCGAATGTACAACTTCACAAACAAAAACTTTGGATGCTGAAATCAGCTCAAGTATTAGATTTTCCTCCCCTCTTCAGTAGTTCCTGAAGAAATCAATCCGACACAAGATATATACTCTGTCGAATACATAAATAATCTTGTAGGAAAATACTATGATCGAAAAAAATGCATACCAGTTTGGTTGCAGTAACAGATTGACGCTGCCGTTCTTTCTTCTGACGTTTGCATTCTCCACACCAGTTTGAACAATCTTTCTGATATTTCTTCAGTTCTCTAAAGACCGAACTACAAGCGGGTAATGGACAAAAAATTGTGTAAAGTAAAACCTCACATCTTTATTGTAACTCCTGGCACTTGACCTTTTAAGTATTCAGTTAGTACTCAAGTTCTTTGATGTTGTCATTTCATTGTATTGTCTCTGAAGGACTCTATTTCTAACACCATCATCGATATTTGACTCATAACCTCTTTTTTTCACTTCCCGGAATTCAGTATTTTGGTAACCTAATATATAGGAATACAACAAATTCACTTCTCTGTTCTCTAGCTTAGAAGAGTCTAAATTAAACTGGGATATCCAGGCAGAAGAATCCGATCTTTGCTAGCTCCGGCATTTTTAGTTGTAAGACATACCATTTTTTGATTGGTGAATGTTTTTCCACCTTTCTTTCCTATTAATTTGTAAAGAATATGTTCAATATTATATACGTGCTATATTCCTCGATGTCACTCACGAAATCGTTCACTTTGTATGGTTGCCAAAGATCGAATTGGTACAGAATGGTTTTGAGAAACTATCCTCATTCTTGGAGACCATGAATAACTCTATTCCGAGGCAGCCCTCTGGAGCACCAACCTTTGCACATTCTTATAGAACCACTATAAACCGATATTCAAACCAAGGATAGACCAATAGCTTATATTGCCAGTCTTCTTCACAAAAAGATAAGACATGGTGTAGCATTAACATTTCAGAGGTCACAATTTCTTAGTTCAATGTTAAGGATAGTATTCTACATTTCTTAAGGTAGGAAATGTGTGAGAAAAAGGTACCTACCTTCTACACCATAAAAGCAAGTTCACTCGATGCCCTGCTATTGTGGCTCTAGCACCATGCCGATGGCGACCCCGATGAAGAACCGCACGGCCCGGAACATGCTTATATTCCAAAGCTTCCTGCAAACATATGATTGGAGAAAAAACCAGAAAAGAAAGTAACAATTGCAAATGAGTCATTAAATAATATTAATCTGCCAAGGAAGCATGAGGACAATGTCAATTTCCCCAGGATAGTATGCTTGTGTACATAATGTAACTGAAAATGGCATTCACTTATAATCCAGTATTCAGGATTTTAGGTACTCATTAAACTTGCTAGTGATGAATTTCTCATGAACTTGAATGTAAAAACCATAGATTTAGTGTCCAAGATTTTTGACTTGTTATATAAATCCTGAACTCTTCCACAAACAAACAAACAAAAAAAAAAAAAAAAAAAAAAAACTTGGCAATAAAAAGTGCATTGAAAAGATTAATCTAAGAAATAACGCCAGAAAGGCTCTCTGAGTTGAATGTTTATCACATCAAATACATCAAGAAACAATTTTTCATTTAAAAACATAAGGCAAGAAAAATAAATGTTTTAACAAATACTCAAAGCAATTCATATTTTTCTCCTGGATTTTATCAGTATATCATCTAGAAAACTACACTTCCTTAAGAATTTAGATGTTATTATAGAATCTAATATTTTCATAGCTAAAAACTAATTACAAAAAATAAGGCCATCAATCAATAAGTGCATTTATAAAGGGAAAGCTGATTTAAAGGTTAAATTACATCTCTTTGGGTCTCTGAGTTAACATGTTTATCACATCGGACACCTCGGAAAAACAGTTCTCCACCAGAGAATTGAGGTGCCCAAACAAACATTCAAGGTAACTTCAGAGTCATCCACATGGAAGCCTGCAAATATAAAGCTCTTAAGTTTTTATAAAAGAATACAAAACCAAACTTTACATGAGAGCTTCAAGATGAAGCACAAATAGGATATAATAGAGAACTAGAATCAAGTTTCTGACAATGAATATGAATGGAAAGAAGAAAATTACATACGTGTATTCTAACCGTCAAAGCGAACCTATTATTTTACATGCATCACAACACATCAACTCTTTTTCATTGGTATTTCCACAACAAGAAATAACCCTCCCTTACCGAATAATCCCTCCCTACCTTGGTGAAGGCTGAATTTGATCCAAGGTTCTTGGATTTATTACAAACGGACTTTAACAACTCAACTAGCTGGCAACTTCAATCTAATTCAACAACTAAGAAATTAAAAGAATGATTGAGACCATGCTAATTGACCAAACGAATCAGTTAAAGTAGTAAAGCTCATTTGTAATTGAGTAATCATATTAAGTTAAAAGCTATTCAATAGTTCCTTGCAATTTTACAGTGTGCTAAAATATATATCAAGAAAGCATAAGGAAAAATTCCAAACCTACTACGGACATTATAGAACAATCACTAAGGCATGTTGACTGGACAACATGAAGTTAAATTTTACGCTGACTTATATTAATTAATTGCATGTAAATCAGCATAGGCCCTTAAACTTCCATCAGCATCAAATAAACAAATAAAGATTTCCGTTTTTTTTTTTTTTTTTTTTTTTTTGAATTAACAGCAGGATATCCAAGTAAACACCTACCGAGCTCGACATCCCTCTCTAGTCCATATTCAACAACAAAACCATGATGCGAGTCCAATGAGGATCCACCAACATCAGGAAAGAAAACTACAAAAAATCCAAACCAGAAATAATAAAAACCTCGGTTCATGTCTTGCCATATATCACTGTATTTTCATAACAACTACCTCTTAATCATTATTACCTGTAGACATAGGTCGTATAAAGTCATCCATTAACTTTTCAAGCATGGCCTCCATGCCAAAGTCATCGAGGACAGCACCATAATTGTTCATTGTGTTCGGTCGCATGATTCTAAAATTCGAATCATGAACCCATCTTTCAAAGTTATCCACCTAGGCAATCAGAACCTGATAATAAGAAAATGCAAACTAATATAAGGGGAAACAAAAATGCAAGGACGAAAAGAGGAAGAAACACGATACCTCAGCTAATAACAATTCACAGAACTGTGGTCGTAGCATATCAAATGCATAAACTCCAGGAGTGAGCTCAGCCACTATACTCCTAAAGCTCTCCACCGTATTCTCGGCAATTGCCTTGAGAAATGAAGGTACAAAGAAGTCCGCAGCTTGCATTGTATAAAGCTCACTGTGCAAGGGCTACAAAGAGAAGGGGAATGGAGGCAATGGTTATACACTAGCATAAAACGAAACTCCCAGTTATCTGGAGACCCTCCACACGAAAAGACGTGATTCAAATTTTCTTAGAAAGAGTTCCTATCACATCGTTGCAGGATTTCTGAAAATGACAACTCCCAATTGCCAATATTATCAAAGTTATTTCTGACTTCTAATCAGCACAAATCCAATTTAAACCTTTTTCATATAGAATAAAACCGAATTTGAGCGTTCTATGTAATAAGGTCGATAACAACACACCTGATAGTTTGACATGATCCTCTGCCTGTATTCTCTATGCCTCTGAACCTGTTATTTGAATAGAGATTAATCACAAAAACAACAACAATAATTATAATATTATAATTATTATTATTATCCAAACACAAATGCATATATACAAAATAAAAAGGAAAAAGGATGAGAAAATTAGGATCAACAAAACATTCTTCATTCTGAAAATATTACAGAGGATAAGGGATTAAAAAAAAAATTGAAATTCTCACTGGAATTTTATATTATTTGACCTAACGACGAAGGTCAAAACTTTTCAAATAACAATACAATCGTTACCAAATGCCTCACACCTATCGAAAAAGTTTTTTTTTTTTTTTTTAAATCTCTGTCTCCGAGAGAAAGAACAAAAATGACAAAAGGAAACCGAGGACTTTGATTTCACGTCCAGTTCTCCTCTATCTCCTTTCCCTCATTTTCTCGGCATCCAAACAGACAAAACCATACAAAAACAATTAAAAAAATAATAAGGGACTCACGCGAGTGCGCTCGCCCTCGGGAGCGTAACGGAGGAGAATGTCCCTCATGTAGTGGAGCTTGGAGTCGCGGGTGACGCCGAGCATTGGCGGAGGGAGGTACTGCTCGAGCGACTTGAAGAGCAGTGGGCTGAAATCGAGCTGGAGGTCGTCGTAGTTCTCCGGCTTGTGATCCCTGTCAGGGTTCAGCCTCAGCTTGCTCATCGCCACCCGTCCGAAGCTCCCCGACACCACGCCGTTCCCGTTCCCGTTCCCGTTGCCGTTGCCGACTCCCCCACCGGACATTGCCATGGCGATCAAGGCGAAGCTTCTAGAATCGTCGGAATTTAGGGCTTCAGAACAAGGACGACGAAGAAGAGAAGAAGAAGAACGTAAGGAGAAGGAGAAAGCAAGGGCGGGTTAGGGTTTGGGTTTGTTGGTTTTATTTGGCGGATTGGGTCTACGTGGAATGTGGGCCCCACTGATACGTGGCAAATGATGTCGTGGAGGATGTCAATTCGGTTCTGTTAGAAAATCGCTTCTGACGTGGCAGGCAGAGACTTATCCGATGTTATATTTTATTATTATTATTTTCTATCAGAAGCTGACAATGTCCACCTGTAAGAAGTGAATGAGTGACGTGGCAGAGCAAAAGTTCGTTACGTTGCTTTGGTTTTTTTTTTTTTTTTTTTTTTGCCTCTCTTTTTTGGGGGATGAATTTTTACGTCCATTTGTCAATGCACATAATCAGACAACGTGTTTGGACGGCAATTTTTGCCCTAATCCAACTCTTTAAAGTAACTTCTCTTTAAGTTCAACTTCATTTAAATTAATCTACCAAAAAAAAAAAAAAAGAATTCATTGAAAAAAAAAAAACCTAAGTTTAATTGTTTTGTAAAATCAGCTAGGTTATTATTATTTTTTTTTTCCGTAAAAGAGAAAAAAGAGAGACTGGCACTCCCACACAAATATGTGTGTAAAGATTTACATTTGTTTTTTCTTTGGGCGAAATAGTCTAGTTGGGGAATAATGAGCAGTCATAATTTGTGTTATTTGAACGTGATTAAGAAAGCCTCATATCATAAAAAGCCTTATATTCCGCATTGAGTCAAACATAAACAAATGATATGCAGCCCACAAAGTTGAACGATCGTAACTCTTTCAGATAATATTTGTGTGACAGAAAGTAATGAGGCTCCGTTTGGTGAAACGATTTGAGTTGAAATTTTTAAGTTTGAGTTGGTTGATTTTTTAAAAACTAGTTATAATTTTTGTTGACTTTTCAGAAAAAGATAAAAATTGAGATGAAAAAATACAGTTTAGTTTGAGTTGAATTAATTCACCAAACAAGCGCTAAGTACGGGGAATACTAAGCAATCATAACTTGTGTTATTTGGACGTGATTAAGAAAGTCTCATATGATTGAGAGCCCCATACACAGCATGGAACCAAGCATAAGTTAATGATACACGGCCCACAAAACTCTTTTAGATTACGGTTTTTTTTTTTTTTTTTTTTTGGTAAATTGATTACATTTGCTTTATTGCATCATATAAAATTTGTTGATGCACATAATTTCAGTAATCAGACAACGTATTTTAACGGCATTATTTGCCCTATTTGTGTTAAGAGGGCGTCTTTGGGGAAAAAAGATGTGACAACTATTCTAACTCTTTAAAGTAACTTCTCTTTAAGTCCAACTTCATTAAAATATATTCAACCAAAAAAAAAAAAAAAACCCTTCATTAGAATATATCTACCAAAAAGAACACAAACTTCATTCAAACGAATCCAAGTTTATAAATAAAATAAAATAAAAGTTTTAATAATTGTATTAGATCAGTTAGGTTTTTTCACTTCTTTCTTTTTAAAAACTATATATAGAATAACACTCAATAGTCTAGTTGCGATAAAAAAAAAAATGCAAGAAGAGTTAGCGGTCATAATTTGTGTTATTGGGACGTGATTAAGAAAGCCTCGTATTAAAGAGCCCCATAGGCCGCATTGAGCCAAACATAAGTAAATAATATGGGGCCCATAAAGTTGAGCGATCATAACTCTTTTATGTTCGGTTTGGCATTATATCTTAAATTCAAATTTTTCATATCAGTTTTTATCTTTTTCTGAAAAGTCAACAAAAATTATAACTAGTTTTTAAAAAGTCAATCAACTTAAATTTAAAAATTTCAACTCAAACCATTTCATCAAATGAACTCTTAGATTACTTTTGTACAATAGAAAGTTAAAAGTGCGAGGAAGAGTGAACGGTTATAGCTTGTATTATTTGAGCGTGATTAAGAAAGCGTCAGATGATAGAGAGCCCCATGCGCCGATGTCATATTGAGCCAAACATAAGCAAATGATATCCTGCCCACAAATCCTTTTAGATTTACTTTTGTATTATTTATTTATCTATTGGTAAAATTGATTACGTTTGTTTTTGTTTTTTTAATAAACAATTACGTTTGTTTTATTACATTAAAATAAAATTATGTCCATTTGTCGATGCACATTATTTCAGTAATCAGACAACCTATTTTAACGGCATTAGTTGTCCTATTTGTGTTAGAGGCCGTCTTAAGGGGAAAAAGATGTGACAACTAATCATACTCTTTAAATAACTTCTCTTTAGGTCCGACTTCATTAAAATATATTCTACCAAAAAAAAAAACCTTCATTAAAATATATCTACCGAAAATAACACAAACTTCATTGTAACAAACCTAAGTTTTTAAGTGTTTTATTAAATCAGTTTGGTTTTTTACTTCTTTAAAAAAAATATATATATATATATATATATAATATAAGGACACAACCATGCAAATATATGTGTACTTGTACAAATTTTTTTTTTTTTTTTAATTTGGGCTAAATAGTCTAGTTTCGATATAAAGTAAAAAAAAAATATGGAGAAGAGTGAGTAGTCCTAACTTGTATTTTTTGGACATGACAAAGATAGCGCTGTACGGTGGAGAGCCTAATACATTAGCAAATGATATGCAGCCCACAAAGTTAAGCAATCATAACTTCTTCAAATCGCGCTTGGTTCATTATATTATATGAATATTATAAATGATTTGATCATATTTGGTATTATTTTATGTTTTTTTCCCCCTTCAAGTATAAGTACAAGATTAATTTTAAAAAATTAACTTTTTCCTGTAAATTGTTAATTGGTTTTTTACATATAACGCATAATCAATAATTTAGCTAAATTTGGTGTTATATACGTTTAAAAAAAAATCATCCTTTATATCAGAACCTCAAAAGAGTGAAAACAAAAAGACACAACCGTTGTCAATACACTAACACTTACATGAGTGGATGGGTTAGCAAAAGGATGGGTTCCTTTACTAGATTTCTCCTCTTCATCCATCCGGGTTTGATTCTCATTGTCTCCTTTTAGGCCTCGCTCCAGCTTCAACGATTGAAGTATGGTTTGGTAATGATAGGATATGTCCTAAGTGAATGACTGAGAGAAACTAATATAAAAAAACTATGTTTACCATATCTAGAGAAAGGGATTCCTGCTTGTGAAACTGAAAATCTGAAAATGATGGATCACCTCAGATCCTTTTTTCATTCACCAAAAAACTGTTATTAAGACGCTATTTACCAAACAATCTGTTATTAAAGTACTTTTCTAAAAATAATCTGTTATTCACCAAAATATTATTGATTAAGTAATTGGAAAAAAAATAAAAAGAAAGGTAAAAATGGAAAAGTAGTTTGGGGTCATCTCTCCTAAGACCGGCTTGGGCCATTGCAGCCACCGTTCGCAGGGCGAGGCCCAAGGAGTCTCGCGAGGGACCCACTCCACTCCTGCAAGGATCACTTCATCCACAGGAGCAATGGTAAGGCCTACGGGCCCCAAGGCAAGGTTTGTATAACTCAGATCTGCGAGAGATGTGTCGCAGCCGAGAGCAACTGCCTAGTCCAAGGGTCTCGCAAAGAGTCACCCAAACGGATCCAAACTCCGATATCCTTTTATTTATATCTCTTTCACGTCTCTCTGATAATATCATGACATATTAATTAAAAATATATTTTTGACTACAATATCACGTCACATAAATTAAAAAATCTTATTAATTATGTAGGTGTCATGTTATTATTAGAGAGACAGGAGTGTGACACAAATAAGAAGACATATAAACTAAGTACGATTGAAACATGTTTAGGTTGGGGAGTGCTTCACAAAGAGATGTATTTTTTATATTCATTTCAGTCCATAGCTCCATATCAAAATGTCCATCATCAACCAAAAAAAAAAAAAAAAAAGACATTCAATAAGGTGTTAACAAAAAATATATTGAAATTTATTATAAATTCAACTTTATTAGTAAATTATATAAATTCAATCTCAGTTCAATAGTCTCACAGAAAAAGTTAGATACCAACAATTGTACATAGAAAACAATATTAATGGTTATAATTATTATAATGTACTAAAAGAATGTAAAGTCTTACTATTTTTTCTACAGTGCTATGACTTTTTTGTCTTTCATTACCAATTTTGTTTTCCGTTGCTATAGTGTATTGCCGATTCTACCCTTTCTTTTTTTGTTCAGTTAGTAAGTTTGTGCTTGAGTTTTAGTTACTTTTACATCTTGCTACAGTATTTGGGACAACTTTGTCCTTCTAAAATTATTTATGGACGATTTTGTCCTTTGTTTATAGTTGTTTTTTCTGATAGTCACAGTAATTGGACATTATTACCCTTTTAATGTGTATTTTTTATTTTGTCCTTTGAAGATGTGTTAAAGTGTAATGTTTGTATGTATATAATTTGGGAAAGGCTGTGGTAGAGACTAAGGGTCTCTACCGGTAAAGTCAATTTTTGAACCTTTGATATTTAATTCAACGGTTAAAACGTTGTTGATGTACCAAATTTACCATGCACCTTACCTCATCTGATTCTTCCCACCTAAAGTCTTCTCCGTCACCGGTGACTTTACCGCCGCCGGCGACCCACATCCGGCCCCCCACCACTGGCCCAAGCCCCGCCGCCGGCGACCCCCTTTCTCTCTCTTCCCCTTTCTCTCTCTTCTCTTCTCTCTCTCTCTCTTTCCCTCTCTCCCGTGGCCCCTACCCCCGGCCAACCCCCACCACCGACCCCAACCCCGGCCGCCAGCGAACTCCTCCTCTCTCTCTTCTCTTCTCTCTCTCATCCCCTTTCTCTCACTTCCCCTCTCTCCCGCGGCCCCCCACCCTGCCCGATGGCCCCCCTCCCTTGGCCTCCCCACCCCTCGCCTCCCCCTCTTTCTCTACCCCACCTCAGCCCCGGCCCCCACACCACCCCCGACGCGAGAAGAAAGAGAAAGGGTGGGGAGTCGCGGGTGAGGATGGGATAGGGGGCGCCGGGCGGCCGGGGTGTGGGGGGCCGAGGGTCAGGAAGAGAGAGAGAGCGGAAGAGAGAGGAAAAGAGAGAGAGAAGAGAGAGAGGGGAGGTAGGGGGTGGGGAGGCCGGGGGAGAGGGCCTGCCCCCCACCGCGGGAGAAAGAGGAAGAGTAAGAGAGAGAGGGGAAGAAAGAGAAAAGAGAAGAGAGAGAAGGGGAGTTCGCCGGCGGCTGGGGCTAGGTGGGGCGGCTGGGGCTGGGGCCGGTGGTGGGGGGTGGGGCGGGGTTGGCCGGGCTGCGGGAAAGAAGGGAAGAGAGAAAGAAGAGAAGAAAGAGAAAGGGGGTCGTCGACGGCCAAGGCTGGGATCAATGGTAGGGGGCCAAAGGTGGGTCGCCAACGTCGGGGTTGGGTCACCGATGTCCGTCGCCGGCAGCCGGAAGATTGCTGGCAACGGAGAAGACTTTAGGTGGGAAGAATCAGATGAGGTAAGGTGTATGGTAAGTTTGATACATCAACAATGTTTTAACCGTTCGATTAAATATTAACGGTCGAAAAATTGACTTTACCGGTAGAGACCCTCAAAAGGTTTCTACCACAGCCCTTCCCATATAATTTAACTGAATTTTTTTTTTTTTTTTTGTAAAAAACAGTAAATAAAAAATAATTGAATATATTTTTGATTTTGTTGTTTTTCTTTAATCTTTTTTTTTCCTTTTGAGTTTTTTTTTTTTTTCTACTTTCTGATATTTAAACTTTAAAGTTCAGTTTTTTATTCATCTTTTCTTCGTATTTCTGTTATTTTAAAATTTTTTAAATGATTTTTGTATCCACGTTTCTAATTTTCAAATTTTTTAGTATTCTCTTTTTTTTTTTTTTTTGATTTGTACTTGGTTTTTTTGGCCTTTTCATTTATTGGGTTTTGTTTTTTAGATATTATAGTTAATTTTTGTGTTTTGTATGTGTATAATCTAACTGAAATTTATTTCTTTTCTTTTTCTTTTTTTTTTAAACAGTAATGGAAAAAAATAATAGAATCTGCTTTTAGCTTTGTTGTTTTTCTTTAATCTTTTTTTCCCTTTTGAGTTTTTTTTTTTCCTTTTGTTTGTTTTTCTTCTGTTTTTATTTTTAATTATCGTGATCATTTTATTTCTATCTCTATTCTGCATCATCGGAGAAATTTTTTTTTGAATATTATTATTATTATTATTAGTTTACATTTTTATGAATGAGGGAGATCCTGGAAAAAAAAAATTGAAGACAAAAAAGATGGAGCAAAATATAAGTATGTTCTGCTTTCTCTTGTTTTGTTTTTGATTTTTATAAGTTATTTCTAGCTGTTTTTTTCTCCCCAAATTTGTATATTTTGTTTTTCGCTTTTTGATTTTTTCTAGCTTGCGGTGATGATGGTTTAAAATGTGAATGCAAAGAAAATTATTGAAAACCTTTTTTTTTTTGTTTATGTTTTTGAAAACTTATTATAAGTATATTACTTATTAGAACCGATTGTCATTATTAAATGTTATTTAATTTTCTTTTTATTTATTTATTTATTTTTCTCTCCTGTGGCACGAGCATTAAACTGGTTTATACTAAAATATATGCTAAAAATAATTGATTTATGTAATTTTTTTAAGTATGTCAGGACAAGAACGAAATAAGAATTTAATCAATTATAAGTCAACAATTTCCTATCCCCCATTATTAAAGGTCGGATGAAATCCACATTTTGCTAAAACATGTTGAAATTTTGGTAATTATCCGATATATTAAATTTAAAAAGAACTTTTAATGGAATAAGACTTTTTAAATAAGAATTTTTATGGAATTAGACTTATCCCATGTGGAATGGATCCCATAGAGATTGGACAATCATCTTTCACGAAATTAGTTAGCCAATCATAAACTTGACACCAAACATAGAAAAGAGTAACCTAATCCAATCCTAAATGTAACTTAGTAAGCGAGATAATCTTAGGATCTCACCAATTGGAAGGTTAGAGGTTCGAATCTCAATCAATTCTGAGGAGTGTCTCTATTTGCGTAAACTTAAAAAAGGGAAATAATGAGACTACCATCAGATCCTTTTTTTTAACCAAAAAAAAAAATCTTAAATTTAAGTTAGTGTACCAAACAAGCCAATAGTGCCACATCTATTCTTTTCTTATGCGCCAATATTTTATATTTTAAGTGAAAAAATAAAAATAAAAACGCAACTTAAAAATAAATGATTGAAATCACAATCTTTGAACGATTGAAAATCCCTCACACAATTATTTTCCTGGTGTTTTTTTGCTGGAGGATGACATGAAAGTAGAGGACAAATTTATCAATACAAACTAATAAAAGGACCAACTTTGCCAACAAGATATTATGTAGACGTAACACGATAGACAACATGCTTATGAAGCAAATAAATATTTTTCATCCTTTCAATTTACTCCGAGCAGACAACGTGAAAGATTATAACAAAACTCTCCATTCATGATTCATCACATTCCCCACGTTTCTAAATCCATCAATGAGTTGAACTCTTGACTTCCTACCAAACATCTGGTTAAAAGCTCTACCTTTTGATCTTCCTGTTCATAAGTAACCCAAATCGCCGAATACATTATCTTTTTTTTTTTTTTTAATTTTAATTTTATGGAGCAATTACCATCCTTGCATAGATACAATGCGGAGATCTACTCCCTGTTAGTACACTAACCAATCCAAATCTATTGTCCCCTGAGTCGCCATTCTATTGTTTGACATGTCATTTAAATTAACGATCTTGTTGGATCCAAGATGTGTGGTTCACTTAGATGAACAAATTAATAAAAAATAAATACTCAAGTAATTCACTTAGATTTTAAAATTTAATTGGAAGGACGGCCAAAGGAACATGACAATGAGATAAATAGACAACAGATCTGAACTCATCTTATTTGTGTTAAAATAAGAATGGCACGCATGTGAGTTCTTTTTCTTAAGTTTTGGATGTTAACTTGCATAATTGTTTTTAGTCATGCAATAACATCATCAAAGCTAACTGTTGGGTCATTTACATGGGATTGGTAGCAAAATGCTATGAACATTTACACACCATTCCTGGCTTTTTAAGAAGCAACACTGCATGGCATGTAAAGCTGAGCACAAGAAAGACCAAAAAAACATCATTTTTTTTTTTTGATAAATGCTGACAAAATATCTAAACCAAAAAGGGCTATTTAACCACTGCCTCCTAAGTTTGGTATTTACCTCGTCCCTTTGCCCACCCAAAAAGCTTGACATTAGAGTCTATGTTCTGCTACTTCCATCCCTGGCTCCTCTCCACTATTCCACGAAACCCTGAAACATTGCTGTTCTCCATCTCTGCCAGCACGATTGACATTGATCCAGGGTTTGGTTCTAGGTGATTGATTTGATGCTGTCGAGCGTATTGTTGTGGGTCAACTTGACCCAGAGATGAACGCATTTCCTTAGCCAAGTTAACCGATCCTCGGTTCTGGACCAACAATCTCATATCCTGTTGCTGCAGCATAAATGGATATGGCCGCCGCATTTCCTGCCGAGGCTGATATATCTGTAGTTGGTGTTGCTGCTGGCTGCTTAAGGTCGATGGCATTTTTGGTGCTTTTGGCGTGTTCATAGGCGCCGCAACATCACTTCTTTGGATTGGAACTCCACTTGCCAAGCCTCTCCATTGACCCTCTGTTGCCCTCACCTTGGCCGAATATGCAGCCAAAAATTTCGAAGTAGGAATTTCAAGATGCTTACTTTCATTTACACCCAATGCATTGCTGGACCGACTGTTTTCAGGGAATATATTTCCAGTCAATGCCATATGTCCTCCTGATATCCAAGGTCTGGAAGCCATGTCATTGCCCGTCACGCTATCAAAGGAAGCAAGACTGAAATTCCCGAGGCCCTGGATTCCATTTCCGAGTTGAAGCGTGCCTGAACCACCTGGGGTCACATGACACCCTCCCAACATTGCCTTCCTTAGACGAAGTTGCACTTGCTGAGTGACTCTTTGCTGTACCTGCTCTTGTAAATGGACATGTCTACCCAATATCTCGCTCATTTCCAGTGGCATGGAACTGAATTGCGAGGCAATGTCAAGCAGTGAGTCGGGTAGACAGTCCCCTGTGTGCTCAAGAGATGACGAACGTATAATTCCAGGAGGGAGTAAATTTGCCGCAGTGGAAGTTTTCTTCAATGGTAGTTGCCTGGAGTTGTGAGCTGACATGTTTCCAGGGACGGGACTCAGCATGTGGCGAGTCAACCCCGGATTTGATGGGGATGGAGAAAGCCCAAATCTTACAGATGATTGATGGGCAGTACCGCTCTGCAGTCGAACGCTTGAGCTACATCCAATGTTGGCCGGCATAGGCCTCACTATATCACTATATAGATCGTATCCTTCACGAGCCATCTTATATATAGAAAGAAAGAAACGAACTTAGAAAAATTGTCCAAAGCCAAAAATTCACAAAAAATCACATATTCAATGGACCTACCACAGAAATGAACTGGGAAGCAAAGAGGTCCGCAGCATGCTGCCAAAAATGAATATGCACAAATGTCAGAATAATAAACTGAGCGCTGCAATAAGGTGCAAACAGATTATAAGTTAAGTTTTTCCTGAAACTAAACCATGCAAAACAAGAATAAGTTGATGCCTCCTTTACAAAGCATCCAGAATTCTAAAATGTAAAAGTGGATCTCTTTTCCTTCGTCCTTGTTCTTTACAAAACTCGTTAATCACAAACCGGCAACAACACAAAAAAGAATGTTATACAACTTATGAGCATATGGTAAACCACTGATAAAATTCCGAGCTATTTTGTCAACATGTTCACAGAAATAACGTTTTTCCAGAAAATTAAAAACTACATAGCAAAAAAAAGTTGAAAAATTATGCCACAGAAGAAATTGGGCCAAGTTGAAAAAGAAATATCACAATCAAGCGACAAACCAAGAGAAAATGCAAAAGCTAAGAATTTTCCCGTAACATCAGAAAAGCTATGAAAAAAGAAAGGACGTAATGCCAAAATAGCAAACAAGAGTTATCTCAATAGTTAGTTTTTATTTTTAATTCTTTTTATTTTTATTTTTTTTTCAAACATGCTCATTAGTTAGCTATGAGATATGTAAATGAGCTACGAATCACTTGCATAAAAGATTTTAAAAAGAAGAAGAAGAAGAAGAAGAAGAAGAAGAAGAAGAAGAAGAAGCATTTCCTACTACTCTTAACAGAATAAAATATAATGCATGAGCCGAGAAAGGGACGAAGGAAAAACTTGGTAATTGCTATTGATAACTTACAACAGTAGGAAAGGCTGGCAGTATGGAATAAACGGTGGATCTAGTCTCATCTTCACATCCATACACAATAATTGCTTCGACAGTGTCCTTGTTAAGCCTTTTTTCTAGGACAACTCTCACCCGATCCACTCTATTATCTGCTGGTAGGAGAAACTACTGTCAGGTGAAGAAACGTAGCATATAAGGCAAGAAATTGACAGAATCAAGCCCGCACCTTGATAGAATGAAGACAGGTTTCGTATAAACAGCAATGTCCTAGAATTACACATGCTATTTTTATCCACGGAGGGCTTGGACAAAGAAACTTTATCCGTGGCCATCTCTTCTGACCTTAGACTATCCTCACAATTTGCAAGGTGGTAGGCAACCCTGGGAATTGCATCAGAAAATGGTTTCCTCTTGAAATCCGGATCCAGTTTGCGCTTCTTAGATAATTCGTACCTGAACATATTGAACAAAAAAATCACTCATCACAACCAGAAAGGTAACAAAAAGACAACAATGACTTTTAGTGTTACGGTACCTCTGAGTCACTCCCCCTATCTTTTGTAGCCTCTCCAGGACAGCATCACTCGTAATTTCTAAAGGCTGGGATTGAAGATGATTCCCCTCTAAACAACTCTTTGCATTGACCATGTTGACGTCACTCATTTTAATGCTCGAATCAACTGCATATGCACCAAAGCCCTCAGGAGGATTTGTTCTCTGCCTGGAAGGAGCTGATGCTTCTACTTGCAATGAATCAATGTTGTGAGAACTTGCCGGGACACTTTCATCATGTCGTAACTCAGGATGCACCAACCTTTTCCTTTTACCGGCAGCATTTCCCCTTTTCAACTGCTTGTCAACAGGCTGCATGATGTGGTTCGGCAACGTATTCAAAAGAGGGTTGTTGGTCTTTATCAAATGTGTTGACTGTTTTCCTTGTGATTGGAGACAATCATATCGATTAAATCTCCTGTCTTTACCAACAGATTTATCCTGTATACTCCAAAATTCTGAACTGAGGCAACAAGCTTCAGCAGGCTTGAGCTTAATAGTAGAAGTAGCTGATCCAGCCCGTGAATTTATTGTGATAGCTTCACGACTTGCAGGCTGACCATTTTTAATGAACTGCGAGTGACAGGTTTTTCCCTGTAATATTTCCTGAAGAGCTCCTTCAGCTTCAATATACTGAGGCAACAAAGTATCCTTCCACTGTAGCTGAACTGGAGCACTGAATTCACTTCTTTTTCCAGGAAACTGCTGGAAAGAACAATTTACGGGCTCTATCCTAGGTTTCTCAACAAGGGAGCTTTGAATTGCTTGTTTTTCATAACTTTCCTTGATATTGAGCTTTGATGAACTAGGTGTCAACTCGTTAGTGCACTTATTTGAACTTCTTTCCGAGGTAAAAACATTGGGTGCGGGCAGCTCTGTCAAAGCAGACGGGTCGCTGTTCTCTCCATTCTGACAGCTTGGCTGTGATGTCGATGCATTGGAATCAGAGATTGTCTGTTTTAGCAGGTCGTTTCCTTGATTAAGAACTGCAGTCGGAGTACCTTCCTTGGCCGACATAACTACCTTGTCCTGATGCACAAGATCTGGAAAGTTGGAATTCTGTCCAGCAGAATTGCTGGGCATTTCAGTAACATGACATGAGCTATAAAAGACCTGATTAGAAGCTCGTGCATTCTGCTGCTCTCTCTCCTCCCAGCTCCATGAAATTTCCAAGTTGATCTGTCAAAGACCTCAAAATATTACCCGGTGAAAAAAAAGATCAAAGAGTGAACGCAAGCAAAAACTACATGATTCATTCATTAATCTCTCAATGAGAAATTGTAATCTGAGAGCAACTCTGGATCTAAAAAAAGAAAAGAAAAGAAAAGAAATAGAAACTCAAAATGGTTTTAATAAGTAAATACAGCAAGCTATGATGCTACTAAAGAAACCAGTACAAACTTTGTTGTTGGAAACCAAAGAAAAGACGAAAAATCAGATGATGTCAAAAAAAATATAAATCCATAATGTTTTCTTTTATCCAACAGTCACAAATGATCTGGACATGATTATAATAAGAGCGGACAGTTGTAGTATATATTTCATACCATCTTTGCTAGGGGTTCTCTATAATGTTTGTACAGCAGTGGCTGCGTATTCAGATAAAGATCAGGTTGCAAAACCTTGAGAATGCGGGATTCAAACTCCTGTACAAGGACATGAATATAAGATGGGAGCTTTATAATGGAGATGAAGCTAAGGTCCTTCAAATTGCTCATAACTAAAGTTTACTGACCAAGCGATCCTTGTAGGTCCAAGAATCATCGGATATTGACAAGATATCCTTGACAACGTTTTCCATACACATCTTTAGGAGCACTCTATGAACAACAGGAATGTTTTGAGTAGAATGAGTACCTCCTTTATGGAACAAACAATTGCGATAATCTCGAATCTGCAAGGAAAGCATCTTTATCGGTTGGCATAAATAACAAAACAAGGTGCATGAGTCATCCAAAATCTCACAGCAAAATGAATCACGTTGAAGAAAATAGTTTCTCAATAGTAATATACTATTTAAAGGTAGGCCGTGCGTGAATTTTATGAAAACACATTTCTTGCACTTTGTTTGGCATTCAGGTTTAACTCCAACTAAACTGTACTTTTCATCTCAATTTTTGTCTTTTTTTGAAAAGTCAACAAAATTTATAATTAGTTTTTAAAAAGTCAACCAACTCCAACTTAAAAATTTCATCTCCAACAGACGAACCAAATGCAAGCTTAGTTATGACATTTTATTCAAACTTCGTGAGCAAGTGAATTTGTGTAAATTCTCGTTCTACTAAAGGATGAATACTTAGAAGAGTTCATACATTTCAATAGATGGCTTTTTATTCTCCGTTAACAAACGCAATCTTATTTACCTTTTGCTCCTCAAATAAAACAACGTCGTCACTACCAATAATATTATTATGACATTAATATAAAAATTACTTATCTATATATAGAAACATAATAGATATATGAATCAGTCCTCGAGTAACGCAAAACAACCATATGAAATAACAGTGAGTATCTCACCTGACATAGAATGGATCCATTAACATATTTGAAGGGTAAATCGTCCAATGCATCTCCAGGTAGCCAACCATATTCAATTGCCTAATGCAAATGAATAACGGGGAAGGAACAAATGTCAGAAGGGGGGAAGGGAGGGGATGCCACTAACTAACGAGTACAGAGGCAACATTTAAATAAACACAACATAGGTGTAAGCAATTATTTAAATAATCACAGCATCTACATAGATTTGTCTTGTAGTCGTTCAAAAAAAAAAAAAAAAAAAAAAAAAAAAAAAGCAACCCTTAATTCTTAAACAGGTTTCCATGTTCAACAGTAACAGGCAACATTTATAGTGGGCATCTCATTTAGAGTGTAGCTAAAAAGTTAACACCCTTGTCACCCTAAATGAACCCCAAGGGGAGGAGGCTAATTAAACTACGGAGAACCACTGCTGAAGACTTGTAGCCTAAATAACATATTGAGCCAACAAAAACTAAAGGCTAGTGCTTCAAAAATCGCACTTCGTTAATGTCCATTCAGTAGTAAAAGTAATAAGAATCCCCCTCACTGGTCATGAGTTTTAGCAATAATGACACACTTTCTTTCCCTACAATAATAACTATTTAAAAAGTACTCGTTTTCTTACCAAGGTTGATCTTTCAAGAAATTTCTTTTTTTTGTTTTGAAAGCTCAATTAGATAATTGAGAAAGGGAGCACTCCTTCCGTCCTCCCCTGTTTGTTCCTCATGCTTTGTTTTTTTGTTTTTGTTTTTTTTTTTTGTTTTTTTTTTTTTTTTTTTTTTTTTAAAGTAATTTTATAAGGTACATCTAACTCACAATGCTAGTTGAGAAGAAACCAGCTAGAAAAAACGTTGGACTTAAAAGCTTCAAAATAACTTATTATTATCATTTGATAGATCCATGGAAAAAAATAAGTTCCTGAGAAATAATCACAAATGGAAACCAACAAAACAATCAATATACATCATGCTTAAAACACGTAAACAGACTTACAGAGATAAGTGTCTTCGATGACCTATCATATGGATACAAATGTTCTGGTACATTATTGAATAACTGCAAGCTCATCAAGGAAAAATCCAATAACCAATAATCAATAAAAGGAGTGAATTGAAAAAAAAAAAAAACACACATATATATAAATTTGTAGATTTTGAATATTTCTGCTGTACGATATCTAACCTCAGACCCGTTTCCAACAGAAAATCCTGTAGGAAATAGATTCAATGAAAAAGACACCTCAATGTCTGCAAAGAGCACAGTGTGAACATGAGTCACTTCTCAACACATTAACAGTTCTACAACAACAATGCCATTCATTACCTTCTGAAGTTGAGTGCTTTTGTCGAGGTTTGGCTAAAGCATTTGAAAAATCGGAAACCTTGTCAATCGCAGCCAAATTTCCCTACACCAAACAGCTTGACCATTGAACACAAGTGTGCCCGAATAATCAAATATGTTACACGTGACAAACTTTTTTCAGCGTGTCCGTAGCACATACAATAATTAGAAAAAAAAAAAAAAAGAATTGAAAGATATTAAACTATATGTAAGAGATAAAAGGCTTTATAAAACACTTTATCCTAATGAAAGTAGAAGCACTTTCAGAGATGGTGGAAAATAACGAATTAAATATAATGATTTTATCAATATCACCTACTGCATTATGTGCTGGATTGCAATGGGTAAATGCTCCTGGTTTAAATGGCATTTGGGTGCATTGTAACAACCAAAATGCCTCGGCCTTCTAAGAGAGAACAAAACAATTCATTTTTAATTTAGTGCAACAATAGAAAATCAGGATGCATCTTTTTCCCCAATCTAATGTGCCATCTAAAGTCAATTATTTTAGAAAATCATAATCTAGGGCAATGTTTTAATTCAATTTAATTTTTTTCAAAGTGAGTTTTCAAAATGAAATAATTAAACTGCTAATTCAAGTCAAAGTTATTTCATTAAATCAAAATTCTATGCTAAATTTTTAGTTGTTGGGATTCTATGAACATAAAATTTTTTGAAAACTAATTATTGGGTGGCTTTATTCCTTTTATTTTCTCGAAAAGCAATAAAGTTAAAAACCCATTTCCCCTCAAGGAGACACAAATGTGTCACGCTCACACCTTGGACCCACAAACACTCACACTATCCTAATTCCTTAACGTTCAATAAGAACAATCCAAGACTTCAAAAGGAAAATGGTAACAAAATGATAAGAATTGAACATCAACTCAACAAACTCCACGGTTCAGGAGCTTAAACCAATAGCCCTTGATTTTCCCAGTCTTAACATCAACACATCACATATATATTATAAACAATTCTTCAACTATAGTCATGAAAATCCACCTAAGCAAATATTAATATGAAAATTCTTCAGAACCATTGAAACCCCATTTGAGTGGACCACCGCAAAATGGAAGATATTAAAGAAAAAAATTGCAAAATTCGAGATTCAATGGCACTTCGACGTGTTCAATCCCCACAAAAACAATAATTAAAAAAGCAAACCCACACATAGTGAAGCTAGCCCAAGTCAAACCAATTTTCAACCCAAATCAACAATTAAACAATCCAAAAAAGCTAGCCCCAAATATGAAAACCCATACTTGTAACCTAAGAAATCAAAAAACAGTACCCAAAATTGAAAAAAAAAAAAAAATTACAAAAAATCCTCAAATATCTCTCAATTCGAGTATGAAATCTCCAATTCCATTTACAAAACAAAACCCATTAGGCCTTGCTTGGTAAAACTGATTTTAAACCAAAAAAAAAATCCCAAAAAAAAAATCCCAAAAAAAAATCTCAGGATCCTCTTAGCCAACATCTTGAAAAGCTCTTCACCTTTTATTTCACATTGAATTAAAAATAAATAAAAATTTCACTAAAAAAGCCGTTAAAAAATCTAGTTAAAAAAAAAAAAAAAAAAAAAGGGTGAAATCCAAACACGAAAAGCCTCGAGAAACAAAAAAATCCATGGATCAAACACTAGGAAATAGAGGAACACAAACTTAGGGCTAACAAAAAGCGATCAAAATCCAAAACCTCAATGGCTCTCTGCTGAGACTCATGCGAGCCATTATCGTCGTCGTCGCCGTCGCCGTCGCCGTGCTCGATCACAGGCGGCTTCGGCCTGTACCGCGTCCCGATTGTCGAGACCTTGAAGGAGACCCCCATGGTGGCTCTCTCTCAATTCATAGGAGAAATCGAAAAAGAAGTTTCTAGAGAGAGAGAGCTAGAGAGAGAGAGAGAGAGAGAAGGAGTGTGGTCTCACTGCCCTCGTAGAAGCAGAGAAAAACTTCCCAAGTACGTTCTGGTTTTGGGAAGGTCCTAGTTTAGAGGTTGCCAACTTAGCCATGAAGCATTACCACGTAGAGTAAGAAAAAGACTCTCTTCTTTGTCCCGATTTTGACCCTCATTTCTCCCGCAATTTACTCGTTGTGCCACTGCCCCTATTTTGTCTGTGTGTGTGTGTGTGTGCATGTGGGTTTTTTTTTTTTTTTTTTTTTCACACTTTGTGAGCCCGCCCATCCTAACATCTGACAATGGTATTTTTTTTCTTTTCTTATTTTGTTTTTGTTTTTGTTTTTGTTTTTGTTTTTATTTGAATTTCACATCACAACGCTCGGAAAACATTTGTTTGTTTTATTAGAATTAGGTTATTTTTGGTATTAAAGTTTAACATCAATTAAATTAAATTTTTTTATCTTAATTTTTATTCTTTTTAAAAGTCAATAAAACTTATTATTAATTTTTAAAAAATTAATCAACTCAAATTTAAAAATTTTATCTCTAATTATAAGACCAAACAAAGACTTAATTTAATATTAATAAAATTTGTCTAATTATTTTGTGTGATGTGAATTTTTTAACTTGTGAATTAAAAGAAGGTGTCTTTTCATTTCAAATTTAATTCAACAATCGGAGAATATTTGATTTGTTTCTATTAAAATTTCATACAATGTAGTTTTAACAAATAACAATAAAACTAAGACAACGATGTGAAAATATATGAATTAAAACTTTTTATAAAGTCTTTTTTATAATCATATTGAAATTTATTGAGTCTCTTAACTATGATATCCTAACAATTTAAATACATATATAGTGCTATTCTTTTCGAGGAGACATTACGCATGGCAACTAATAAAAAGGGGTACATTGTACTAGAGAGGAAAAAAAAATATTTTTTTGATCAAGGCGTATTGTATTGCTCTAGTTCTTTTTACGGTAATTATGATATAAGAGACAAAATGTTTTAAAAAATTTTAAAAAAGAAAGAGGCGTGTTTAAAAAGGTAGGTGACTATTTCATTTTATATGGTCCGTTTGATGAATGAGTTTGAGTTGGAAATTTTAAGTTTTAATAATAATTTTTGTTGACTTTTTAGAAAAGACAAAAAACTTTTTCAAAAAAGGTAAAAAAATTTTTCAAAAAAAGACAAAAACTGATATAAAAATTTTAATTTAAACCGGTGTTTCAAACTTTTTATAAAGTCTTTTTTATAATCATATTGAAATTTATTGAGTCTCTTAACTATGATATCCTAACAATTTAAATACATATATAGTGCTATCTATTTCGAGGAGACATTACGCATAATAACTAATAAAAAGAATATGGTCCGTTTGATAAATGAGTTTGAGTTGAAAATTTTAAATTTCAATAGTAATTTTTGTTTGTTTTTCAAAAAAGATAAAAACCTTTTTTAGAAAAGACAAAAAAAAATTTCAGAAAAATATAAAAACTAAGATAAAAATTTTAGTTTAAACCAATGTTCCAAACTTTTTATAAAGTCTTTTTTATAATCATATTGAAATTTATTGAGTCTCTTAACTATGAATCCTAACAATTTAAATACATATATAGTGCTATCCTTTTCGAGGAGACATTACGCATAACAACTAATAAAAAGAAGTACATTGTACTAGAGAGGAAAAAAAAAATTTTTTGATATTGTATTGCTCTAGTTCTTCTTACGGTAATTATGATATAAGAGATAAAATGTTTTAAAAATTTTTAAAAAGAAAGAGGCGTGTTTAAAAAGGTAGGTGACTATTTCATTTCATATGGTCCGTTTGATGAAAGAGTTTGAGTTGGAAATTTTAAGTTTCAATAGTAATTTTTGTTGACTTTTCAGAAAAGACAAAAAACTTTTTCAGAAAAGATAAAAAAAAATTTTAGAAAAAAAAAAACTGAGATAAAAATTTTAGTTTAAACCGGTGTTCCAAATACCCGTAAGGAGTAAGCCTCCCATTTAGTGGTGCATTACCCATGTTTACCACTCCTTATACTAGTTTTTAATTTTTCAAAAATAAATTCTCACTTCGTGATTTCCTAGTTCTGTCCAAAGCATATCCTTTTTCAACCTTGACTTTCTTATTCATAATATAATAAATAAGTAGACTCTATAATGCCCCAAAACTAGGATATGTAACTAGTAGGGTTTGAGAGAAATTTAATAGCCATTAAAATAATTGAGTTAATTAATTAATTCGCAACAGTTCATTTTGCAAAATCTAAAATGAAGATAAAATATTCAAAGTTTGCATTATGTCGATTTGAGTTGCGACAATGTACAAACTATAATGAAATTACACACAATACAATTGTGAGTTAAAAAACAAATACCGACCAATCAAGGGTGAAAACGCTAATGTTTATGGAATAATTTGAGCTTTTGAATTACGAATAATGTCGATGAAAATATTAATATCGAATGATATTTAAAAAAAATATTCTAAAAAAATTAAAAACTTTTTGTTGAAACTTTACAAAACAATAAAACAATCACTATTACTTTATTTGAAGTAATTTAATAAAGGGAAAGTACCTAAATCACACAAATTTAAAGATCTCCTTATCTGATAACAAACTTTTAACATTCGACTAATATGACATAAAACAATTCTGGTCAAAGTTCAACCTAATATGTTTTGTAAAGTCAAAGGTCAACCAACCTTGTTTTACTTAAATTGTCTCTATTACTTAGAAAATCTACTATAATGCCATATAAATTGTGTTGGTTTTCAGCGTTAACCCGGGCCGATTGGAATATTCTTAGCAAAGTATATTAGATACTTTACTGAGAATATTCTGAGTTTTCAATATAGGTTACTGGATGTCTCCGACTCTAATTGTCGATAGTGATCGCCAGAATACTCTAATAAATAATACTACATACTCTTATAGAATGTTTTCATTGTTCAATAATATTGTAAAGACCATTATTATCTTTCAATAAATTATTTTGTCAAAATGACCATTATAAAGACATTTATTAACTATCCTAATGCAAAAATTTTCTCAATAATTTCGTGATGTTATTTTCCAAAATTAGGTAAATATTAATAGTGATAAAGCCTATTAACTAAATTTCTATGTGTTTTCTTCAGCCAAAAAAAAAAATCTATGATTTTTATTTTATATATTCAATTTATTTCTTCTTATACATAAATATTAGGAAAAATGATCATCTACAATTACGAATTCAATATTATTAAAACAATCTCCAATGTATTAGTCTTTATCAATATTATATTTATTATTAAAAAAAAGTGTGAAAAATTATTATCATATTTTATATTTCAATGCATAATACTATTTCTAACGCCATTTCTATGTTTTGTTATTATTATTGTGTTTTCAAACTTATAAACATGAGCATTTAGTATTAAAAATATTGTAATGACAATAGTCAAGCTAACAATTAATAAAATTCATACGTTGAATTTGGTATTAGTTATATCTTGTGATAAATTTATCATAAAATTTAACATATGATAAATTTAATATCTAATATAGCACTCCAATAAAGATCACTGGTTTCACCAAATGTTAAATTTCATCATTAACACAATTTTGTCGCATTCTATTGAGGATACTCTATTGTTTCAGATTAAAATACCAATATCTCTAAAACGCGTGTCTCCAGTAGTTTTCTTTAAAAGAGCTAGATATATGTATATATAGATATATGCATGTATGTATGTATTCTGGTACCTTAATATTTAGTCACGGCCATGGAGCCGCCTTGCATTTTTTTTTTTAAAGGAAAATTGACCCCATTGGAACCTTAGGGGGTGTTTGGTGGAGTAGTTTGAGTTGAGATTTTTAAATTGGAATAGTAAATTTTTTTGAATTTTCAAAAAGACAAAAAACTTTTTGGGAAAAGACAAAAATTTTTTGGGAAAAAGACAAAAAAAATTTTGAGATGAGATGAATGAGATGAGATGGTATACAAGAATACAAAGCCTTATTCGTTAGTTTGAATTGAAATAAGTTGTAATTTTTTTTTGACATTTTCTTTTTGGGAAAAAGACAAAATCTTTTTTTTGAGTTGAATGGAGTTGAGCTAATGTACCAAACGGGCTCTTAATTTATCTGCTAAAATTTTTAAAGTAACATATATGACAGGAATTGTATCGTAAACTTATCAATAAATATTGTTTTTTTTTTTTTTTTTTTTTGTGTTATTAGATCAATTTCTCAACAATTTTATTTGTTAACTGAAAACAGTTTTATGTGAAACATTGCAAATAAATTGTGCATATTCACATACCATATCGTTAAAAAGTTAAGTAAATAATGAAAACAATAATACTTACTGATAAAATAAAAATATTGTTCTGGTTATCCACATTATCCTTGGTTTCTATTTTGTTTTTTGGATAACTTTATTTATGTTTCTTTAAACAAAAAGATAAGCGTGCGACATAAAAAAGAGAGAGAGACGTATACGAATCCATAGTTTGAATTAATTAAATTTCCCACTCAGAAATTTGTGTATATTAAAAAAAAGTAAGTAATATTTATCTTTATATTAAGATATTTGAATTTATTTATTTTGATTTTCATATTAAGAAAATTTCTTAATTTTAGGTGATTTATTAATATTAGGTAACTTATTCATTCTTTATATTTGGGAGCCCATTTTTTAGTGTTTTTTACTGGTGAATGTTCTCTTCATAATTTTTTCTGTGAAAAGTCTTCTTTTTATTCTTGGTCCATAAATAAACCATGTTCTTCCTTTATCTCTATCTTCTATTTTCTTATTTATTTTTCAGAACATAGTTCACATGGAATTTTTTTTAATTAATTATAAAATCTAAAGTTATCAAAATACCCCTACGTATTATATTAAAATTTGCATAAGTGTCTTTTCTGTTAAAGACCCTAATAAAAGGAGAATTTTGATGAACGGCACATAGATTGGGGGCTTGATATTATAATTTAATTTGAGAAAAAATAACGTCATATTTTGAAGCTTGAGAGGAAATGTGTTAAAAAGAGTCACAGTTTTGGAGAATTTTTACTATTAATTCAAAATTTAGTGAACAACTTCGTATCCCTTTCAACTTCGCAATTGTTCTACTTCTACACAAATATAAATGACAACTTTGAGTCCCTCTCAAATTGTATATTAAGCCCATGTTTGGTTCTCTAGTTCAAATTAAAATATCTTAACTCATTTTTGTTTTTTTTTTTTTTTTCCCTGAAAAATCAATAAAAATTTTAACTAATTTTTTTTAAAAAATCAAATAATTTCAACCTAAAAAACTCAACTCTAATCTATTCACCAAATGCAAATTAAAGCTTTTGTTTGGAGCTAGCTTGGTCAATGTGCTAATTTAATCATTCTTAGCATTAGTTTTGTTTATTGTGTCCACTTTAGGGAGAGATGTAAATTGGGCCGAGCTAGCCCATGAGCACAATGGCACAACACGAAAAATTATGGGCTAGGCACAACACAGTACAACATTATGTTGGGTTGGGCAAAGCACCTCATGATATGGTGGGCCGTGTCAGGCTCATAGTTTTAAGCATATGGACTTAACACGACACGACACGTTGTTAAGTATGAGAATGACACGAGTACAAGTCATGGACACGAAACGGCCTGTTAACAGCGACGAAGGCACAAGGGCCAGAGGGGGGGCTTATTAAGCCCCCTAAACTCTTTATTAATTATGCTTTAATGTATGTATTTGATAAAAATTTACTACAGCGCCCCTAAAAAATTAAAAACTTCATTTTATTTCTCTAAAATTTTAAACTTGTTATCATTAGCCCCCTCAATAAAATTTCTGACTTCGTAACTACCTATTAAGCACGATAGGCTAACACGACAAACACAATTTTTTTTTTGTTTCAATATTATGTAATTTACCTATTAATTCTTCATAATAAAAAAAAATGGACATTTCTTTATCTACATAATTAAGTCATTTGATCTAAAAATAATTTATATTAATTCCAAAATGACATGGTTGAAGACTTTGCGAACTTGGATGATGCAACAGTGGCAGGAACATGCTATTGATTGACACTTTATGATGCTACTAGTGCAACAATGTTGTTTTTTCTTCTTCGTTTGATGGCTTTCTTTTTCTTTCTTTCTTTCCTTTTTTTTTTTTTTTTTTTTAAGGGGAGTTGTCATAGGTTTGATAATGGATCATACATTCCTTTTCCTTTTTTTAGGGTTTTTTTTTTCTATCAAAATATTTTAATTAGGGCCCCTTCCTTCTTAGATTGGGTAGATCCTCTATGATTACTTTCATTTTTTTAAAGTTTGTCCAATCTCTGTCTTTCATTTGGAATGGTCGTAATAAAAGGAAATTTGTACATTTTACTTTATGATTTTCGATAACATGAAATCTTTTTTAACAATAAAGTATAAAATTATTCTTTGATTGTATTACTTTTTACTCGAAAAAGTGTCAAATTTTTCTGTCAATTGAAAAATTAAGTAATGGTTTGTTGGGTCAATGCATAATTTCATTGGGTTAAGCACGAGCATGGCATAGCACAGCACGGGCACGAGAGATACATTGGCCTATGGGTCGTGTCAACCCTGAGGATTTTAATTTTACGCTGGTACAAGCACGTCACGAAATTTCAACAGATCATGCCTAGAACGACACGAAGCACGTATGGGCCTAACCGATTATGGATCAGGCTAGCACGACATGACACAATTGACAAATCTACCTTCAAGGTCTCTGAAGGAAGACATGTTTACTAGCTTAGTAAATTATTAAAGCCTTTATGGGTATGAGGTAATTTCCTGAATCTATCTGTATAGAGATCCAATTAGGAGGAATATGTGCTTGGTACGATCTTATAAAGTTTATGATGTTGGTATTTGTGGATATTCAAAATAGGCATGTAGAAATAGAGAATTGCTCCCGTTTCACTTCCTCAAGCCAAATCTCTGCTCCTTCTTCTGCAACCAAATTAGAGCTCGCCCACCCACCCTTTCACGGCTAGATCTCCACCCCTCTCTTTCACGATCAGACCTCTGTCCCCCAACACTATCCCCTTCGAAGCCCACCCTCCACCAAGTAAATATAGCCCCCTTTCTGCGAGTTCTCTTCCCACCGTGGAACTGTTGATTTACAAGAAGCCAAAGAGAGAACAGAGATTCTTTTTTTATTTTTTTTTTTAATTTTTCAATATTTTTTAGTAAATTAAGTAGTATTAGATATTTTAGGAGTGTTGCTGCTCTAAGAAAAAATTAATCGGGAAAAATGGGCAACGGCATCCCATTAAAAAAAAAAAAAAAAACCTAAATCCCACCTAATTTATGGAATTTACTAAAATGCCCTCAAAATTATCAACATGTACATGTCATGTGTTAAGAAGAACGAATGTTACAAATTAAAATTTAAAGGACATTTTGTGATAGTGTCTAGATCTCAAGGGCAAAACATGACATTAATTTGTCTTTGTATATATTAGCAATGTTATGTTAAATTTGTGTGGGAAATCCTAGTTACCGAAAACAAACAACTTTTTGCTCCTAATTTTTTTTTTTCTTCATAATTCCTTTGATCTCTAAAGAATTGTTTCTGAAAATGTAAAACATCTGGTGATGATAAAAACGATTATTAAATTCAAAAGGATAATAATGGCATTAAACTCATCATCCAATAAAAAATAGTTTGATTTTTCTGCATCTTATGTTATCTTACTTATACTAAACTGTTATGTCAATGGAATGTTTAGATAACTGTCTAATCATATGCTTTCTTTGTCATGTTTTTAGTTATTATTGACCTTATCATATGAAAAATTTGTGTTTGCCTAACAGTTTAAATTACATATTGTTTTCAAGAGTGTAATTGAAAATATAACAATGCATAACAAATAACAATATAACTAAGACAACGATGTATCCAATATGTAGAGAAACCGAAAGAATGGAAAAACTGAAAGAAGAGAATTTTTGAGTGTAAAAGAAATTCTTCCATTATTGAGAAATGTAACTGTTTACAAAGCTATAAATAGCCGTTAGCACCTTCTAACAGACTAACTAATTCATCCATAAAACTAATGTGCTAATGACACATATACAAATACAAACTAACTCTTAACAATCAGTAACAAATTAACTAACAGACTAACTAAGTATCCTTTAAACAATATATTTATTAAAATGTTCTATTGAAGACTCTTTTATGATTATGCTTTTTCATCGTATCATTTGACCACGGTATCCTAATTATTTAAATTTATACATGGTGCTATCCTCTTCGAGGAGACACTATCCACAACAACTAATGAAAATAAGTATATTATACTAGAAATAAAAGTTGATTAAGCCATTATGTATAAGTTTAGTTCTTTTACAATAATTATGATAAGAGAGAAAATGTTTTTGAAAATTTTAATAGAGAAAAAGTCAGAAAGAAAGTGGTATGTTTAAAAAAGTAGGCGGTTATTTCCTTTTATGGTAAGGGATGACCCTCCCCTTGGTGGTGCGGTTTCCATGTGGTACTACTCTTATACTCCGTTTTTTTTTTTTGCTTGCTAAAGACTCCTTATACTAGTTATATCTATAGTTTCACAAATAAATTCTCAGTTCGTGATTTCGTAATTCTGTCCAAAACATATCCTATTTCAACCTTGACTTTCTTATTCATAAAAAATAGATAAGTAGAATCTATGATGTCCCTAAACTGGGATATGTGACTGGTAGGATTTAAGAGAAATTTAATAGACATTAAAATAAATCAAACTCGAAGAATTCAGTTTGTAAAATCTAAAACCATGAAGACAAAATATACAAAGTTTGCAGTATGTCTATTTGAGTTGCTGCAGTTGTGATTTGGAAGACAGATACGGACCAATCAAGGATGAAAACACTAACGTTGACGGAGTTATCGAGCTTTTAAATTACGGATAATTTCAATAAAATTATTGATGTGGAACGGTATTAAAAAAAAAAAAGGGATATTTAAAAAAAAAAAAACTTAAAATTCTTTTCTTGTTAAAAATTTACAAAACATTATAACAATCAATATTATTTAATTTGAACTAATTTAATAAAGAGAAATCACCTAAATTATACAGACTTGAAGATCTCCTTACCGACATGACAACAAACTTTTGACAATATAATTATTGATGTGGAATGGTATTTAAAAAAAAAGGATATCTAGAAAAAAAAAAAACTTAAATTTTTTTGTTGAAATTTTACAAAACAATATAACAATCAACATTATTTAATTTGAACTAATTTAATAAAGAGAAAGCACCTAAGTCACACGGACTTGAAGATCTCCTCCTTACCAACATGACAACAAACTTTTGACCGTTGACTAATATAACACAAAATAATTATGGTCAAATGTCAACCTAATTTATTTTCCAAAGTTAAAAGTCAACCAACCATATTTTATCCAAATTACCTTTATTACTTAGAAAATCTACTATAATACCATAATCTATATCAAAATGACCATTATAAAGACATTTATTAACTATCCCAATGCAAAAACTTTATCAATAATTTTGTGATGTAATTTTCTGCAAGTATGAAAATATTAATAGTGATAAAACCTAAAACAAATTTTATGCGTTTTATTTTATACATTCAATTTATTTCTTTTCATATGTTAATATTAGGAAAAATGATAATCAACAACTAATAAATTCTATATTATTAAGACCATATCCAATGCATTAGTCTATCTCAATACTATATTTGTTTAAAAAGCGTGAAAATTATTATCCTATTTTATATGCTAATGCATAAGACTGTTTGTAACACTATTTCAATACTTTTTGTTATTATTATTGTACTTTACAATTTATAAAGGTGGGCATTTAGTATTTAAATAAATTTTAAAAAATAAAATATTGTAATGACAAAAGTCAAGCTAATAACTAATAGAAATCAAATGTTAAATTTGATATTGACTATATTTTATATAAATTTATCACAAAATTTAACATCAAGTATAACACCCAACAAATATCACTTTTTTCCACCAAATGTCAATTTTTACCATTGAACAACCTTTTAGTTTTAGTATTGTATGGATGATACTCTATGCTTCACATTAAAGTACCACATCTCTGAAGCACGTGTCTCCAATAATTTTCTGTAAAAGAGCTAGAGATATATATATTCTGGTACCTTAATATTTGGTCACGACCATGGTGCCCCCTTGCATTTTTTTTTTTTGGGCTAGAAAAATTGAGCCCACTTGGACTTTAATCTCGATAAAATTTGTTTTGCAATTTTCTTCTTTCTTTCTTTTTCTTCTTAATTTATCCCTTAAAATTTTTAAAGTAAAAAATTGATAGGACTTGTATTTTAAACTTATCGATAGTTTTTTACTTATTTATAGATTAATTTTTTAATAATTTCATTTATGAACTCAAAATAGTTTTATATGGTACATTGTTAATAATTTTGTGAACACTTATTTGCATATCATAGTTTTAAAAAGTTAATCAAATAATCAAAACAATAATTCGTACTGTCAGAGTAAAATATTGTTTCTGTCAGAAGTTTAGTTAATTTTCAATTGGAATATTTAAATTACTTTTTATGAAAATATATTTGGGTTAAATTTTTGAAAAATATTTTTTATTTCACATTATATTTTAACGTTCAATTACTAATATTTGAAGCTTAAAACATCAACATTAAGTACAAAAAATAAGCACAGAAATAAAATAGATACGAATTCAATGTTTATGTTGTACTTTTATGTTATCCACATTATTCTTTATTTCTATTTTGTTTTTTAGATAACTTTATTTATATTTCGTTAAACAAAAAGATACACGTGCTACGGAAAAAAAAAAAAAGAGAGATATACGAATTCATAGTTTGAATTAATTAAATTTCTGACTCGATTTCGCTATGTATATTTAAAAAAAAAAAAGAAAGAAAGAAAGAAAGAAAAAGTAAGTAAAATTTATCTTTATATAAAGATATTTTTTTTTGAAACGAGAATTTTATTAAATTTAATAAGGAGATACAAAGATTCAAAACATAACAAATGATCTCGTATTATATGAGATAAAACCCTTCAATAATAACGGATCTATCAATAAATTCTGACAACGCTTAAAGAAAAATACGTATGCTTATGGCCTCATAACAGGTACATACCTTGTTACATTGAAATTGAGTACATGTAAGGCTCTTTTTAACAAAACCCTGATAATCGATGGATATCTTACCAATCGAGGGCCAAGACTTAGTAGCCCTAGGGCCACCACGAACTTCGCATAAAAGCAATTCTAGTATGATCAAAATAACGCCAAGGCTTAAATATGGTAGACAAACAATCAATGCAAAAGGTGGAGAGGTCACCTCCATTATTAGAATTAACAAATTGAAATACAACATCTAACCAAAGACAACGAAGACATCGCCATTATTACACACAAAACTACAAACAAAAAAAAAAAAAAAACCAATCACGTAAAAAGAGTCCTTGCTAAAAACAAAATCCACATCGTCGAGAGAAATTGGGTTACTAAAGCTGAGCTGTTGCATGATCTCTTTGTCTCGCTCCTCCCTGCAACGCTGATTCTCCTCCAACGAGCTCGTTTCTTTCAAAATCTTACCATATGATTCTCACATCCATTCCTAGAGTCGGAAAACCAGAGATAGTCCAAAAGCTGCTATTAGAGTCGGGCCTCAAGAGAAGAAAACGATTAAAAAACCTTAACTCTCACATGTTAGAGAAAGAAGAGAAGAGAAGAGAGAGAGAGGAGGAATGTTTTTTTTTTTAATTATTATATAAAGATATTTGAATTTATTTGTTTTGATTTTCATATTAAATTTTTTAATTTTAGGTGATTTGTTAATAGAGTAAATTGTTCATTTAGTTCATAAACTTTTAACCTTGTATAATTTTAGTCCTTGAACCTTTTTTATAGCACGAATGCCCCTTTAACTTTTATGATGTTGTTATAATAGTTATTTCAATCAATTTACGGATGGAATCTATTAGTAATTTGGTTAAAAAGTGGTGCTAACTACGGATTACGTTCAAAAATTAATAGAATGAATTATTGTAACAACGTTTTTAATAGTTTATGATCATTACAACTAGACATGTCCCGTAAATTATTAAAATGTTGTTATAATAGTAATTTATATTAATATCTAGACTAAATCCGTTAGTAATTTAGTCAAAAAGTGATGTAACTAACAGATTCCATCCAAAATTAATGTAAAGGAGTATTGTAGTAAAATTTTAATAATTTAGGGACATTACAACTATAAAAAAAATTCAAGAACTAAAATTACACAAAGTTAAAAGTTTTAGAACTAAACCTAGCAATTTACCCTCATTAATATTAGGTAACTTACTCATTTTGTGCAATTAGAAGCCTAGTTTTTAGTGTTTTTTTTTTTAACTGAATCCTCTCTCTCTGTTTTTTTCTCCCCTTGCAAAAAGTATTATCTTTATTCCTAATCCGTGAATAAAACCACGTTATTCTTTTTTCTTTTTTTTTTCCTCTTCTATATTTTATCTTTTTATTTATTTATTTCTTTTATTTTTTAAAACATAGTTCATATGGAATTTTTTAATTCTAAAATCTAAAATTATAAAAATACCCTTAGGTAGTCTATTGATATGTGTCTTTTCTGTTAAAAACCCCTTACAAAAGGAGAATTTTGATTAACGACACATAATAGATTAATTTGAATAGGAAAATAATATTATGTCGTTTCAAAAAAATAATAATAATAAAAAGAAAGGAAAATAATGATACGTTTTAAACTTGAGAGGTAATGTGTTAAAAAGGTCATAGTTTTGGGAAGTTTTTACAATAAATTCAAAATTTAACGAACAACTACGTGTTCGTGTCCCTTTCTAACTTCATTATTGTTCTAATTCTAACGCATATAAAAACGACTTCGAGTCCTTTTCAGATCCTGTAGTGTCGTACACATATATAAACACCCCCAGCCGACCAAGTTTCGATAGAAAATTCATTCACAAAAAGTGTTTTCCATTATCTCGCTTCTTCACTGTCGCAATCTCTTCTCTACAAATTTCATCATCTGATTCTCTCTCATGGCTGGTGCAAGCTTCGTGAAGCTCAACGCCTCCGCTTCGCAGTGGATCGGACAGCAGTCCTCCTCTCAGCGCCGCGGCGGACCCTCCTCTCGCCGCGTCTCCACCTCTCCGATCTGCGCCGGTGCTTACTCTGACGAACTCGTCAAGACCGCCGTCAGTATTCCTCTTCTTCCCCCTAACTTTTTTCAGCCGTTTAGCCTTCGAATCGATTTTGATATTTCTTTATTTGATCATCCTTTTATACTGTAATCGGAAAAATATGAATTTGGGTTATGTTATTCGTCAGATTTTAGGCTCGAATCGTTCATGGACAGATATGTCATATCTCCGCCTTCTTCGGTTGCCTTATAATGCTAATTTGAATGTGCAATGAGATTCTCAATCTGTGAATTTTACAAATCAATTGTTATATAAACAAATTTTTATATGATTGATTTTGTTAATTTTTCTTGTTCTCTGCATTTTGCCCCCTATTTTTATGTACATATTAAATGCTACATCAATTCGATTCAGTAAACTTTTTTTTTTTTTTTGGCACTTTGGGCTGGTCTTAAGATCTTAGTTGAAGCCCATATGATGAGATATCAAATATTTGTGTCCAATCTATGAAACTGCCTTTGTAAGAAAATGGTAAATTTCCTTTCAATATTTTAGTTGTTAATCCTTTTGTTATTGTTGATGACGTTATATGAAAAATTTGTGTTTGCTTAGTAAGTTTAACATTTTTCCAAGAGCACAATTGAAAATACTATGTTTTCTGATGTAATGTTTTATGCTTGTGTAGAAATCTATTGCGTCTACTGGCCGTGGTATCTTGGCCATTGATGAGTCCAATGCCACATGTGGAAAAAGATTGGCATCGATTGGTTTGGACAACACCGAGCTTAATAGACAAGCTTATAGGCAACTATTGCTAAAGACTAGATGATTACATTTTTGGGGCTATTCTGTTCGAGGAAACACTCTACCAGTCCACAACGAATGGAAAGAAGTTTGTGGATTGTTTGCTAGAACAGAGCATTGTGCCTGGAATAAAAGTGGACAAGGTATGAAGCATTGCCAATTCTACACCTTGAAGTTTTGCCAAGAACTTTGAGTTAAACCCTTAGTTGTTATCAATGTTCTTATGTTTGATCAAACAATGAATCATGGTGCCAAGGCTTAGATGGACCGTCTGCAAGATCTGTTGAGTACTACAAGCAAGGTGCCCGTTTTGCTAAATGGTGAGTCAGTAAAATGTATTTTTTAGGTCAACTTTATTTATTTTAGTTACTATGTCAATGGATCAACTTTAAGTAGCGAAGAAGCTTATACCTTGGTGTTTTCTTGTCAACTCATTCAGGTGAACAGTTGTTAGCATTCCATGTGGTCCTTCTGCTTTAGCCGTTAAGGAAGCTGCTTGGGGACTTGCTCGTTCTGCTGCTGTTTTTTTTTTTTTTTTCTTTTTTCGCCTTTGCCTCTGCCTCTGCCTCTTCCTTTCTCGTTCGCTCTATTTATAAGGCCCTCTTTAGAAGGTAGGTGCCTTCCTGATAAGGATTCACGAGATAACTCGACAAGAGATAATGGATAATGGTCCCTTTGATAAAGGTTCACATGTGGTTAGAATAGAGGCTTTTCAAATGATAGGATTCTTGAATGATCTGATAAGGTATAATGGATTATGGACCCTTCAATAAAGGTTCTCAAGTGGCTAGGACAAATGTGATAGTCAAATGTCTTGATAAGAGACGATGGATTGTGAACCCTACAATAAAGGTTCACATGGGTATGTTTCGAATCTTTTATGATGAGAGTTCACGTGAAGTATTTTTGTAAAGGAAGGTATTTAAAGAAAGGGACTTTTACTGATAAGGCTCCGAACTAGTTTGTCTGAATGAGCTGGCCTTGGGTAAAGGATGACTTCGGCAGAAAGGCAAACTTTGATTGTACAGCACATGTGTGGCTGCTTTTGGGAGAGCTTATCCTCACAATCAAAGAAGTTGCTGACAGAGATGATTTTATATTTTATTATATATATATATATATATTTTACATATCTTCATAAGGATTTTGTGCAAAATCACCACCATAGACGGCTCGGTAACTTTCTTCACTTGTTATTGGGGATCGATCTTCTTCATCGTTTTCTTATTCAGATGAGTTTTGTAAAAGTAGCTTTAGCTTTTGCTTTTCTTCAGGGAGGAGTTTTCTCTTTTCCTGGGCCAAGGAGGAGATAAGCTGTGCTATTGATTCCTTTTAGGAGGAGTTATTTCTCTCTCTTTTGCAAGAGGAGCATCTTCATCTTGTATAAGGATGATATTGATGGTTTTCTTGGTGAGACGTCTATAATCATATTTATCCCACCATCTTCCTAGAAGTAACCTTCCTAATCTAGGAAGCCTATAATTTGTATTTTCAAGTATTTTATATTCTCATTTAAATATCCACGGGACCTCATATAAGGTTGTGATAGGAGAAGACTATCGTCAGGATTAGGGACCTTTTTGACATTCTTTTTTGAGAAAAGATCAAATGATTTCTTCACCTCATCAGAGAAGATGGTTGCGGTTAAGCCAAAGTAATCAAACCAGTTTCGAAACCAGTTTGGGAAGTCTTGTCTAACATACCTCTATCATGTTTTGAAGATAATGAACCACGAATTGGAATTTTGTGTGTTTTGATAATAGAATGTTTGTTCCCAAGTTTCAATGTAATCGGAGCAGTTGTAAGTTTGTGGTTGGATGGATCCGTCTTTGAATATGTTTATTTGACATGGGCTTTTGGCCCAATCTTCAAAAGAGAGGATTTTATAGATATTTAGGGAGGAATAAGCTATTTAAGTCGAATTTCAATATTTGTGAGAGAAAAAAATGGATTCTGTATCTATTAAGATAGCTTCATAACATTCTTTGGATTTAGGAACGGTGTTGGGATGAAGATGGAAGGGTAAATAGTGACTTGCAACTTGAGCATGAGGGTTTTGAGTCTCGTGATTTTCAATAATTACTATCCATTTGTGGCCTATTTTCTTGTAGTCTTCCTTTTAATGAGGTAGGCTGATCCATTTTTTGATTGAAGATTCTCATTGCATCATCTTTTTAGGAGTCCTGCAAATATTAAGAGAGGTTAATTTGTTTGAAATTTCCTGATTAAGGATTTCTTTTTTGGTTTGTGCCTCTTTTTAAAAAGCAGCAGCTAAGATTTTGTCTAATTTTGCAATCTTGATTCTCTTATATTAGAATTTTGGATCGCTTTCTCCATAAGTGACCAAGAATTGGAATTTTCCTGCGTCTTCACCAAGAGGTCCTACATTCGAATCTCCCATGTCATATCTTTCTTTGTTTCGTTGATCTCATATTTAATATCTTGAATTGTACATTCTTTTTTAGAACTCTCTGTTTTTACTATTTTAAAAATTTCTTTAAAAGAGTATCCTTGAGATTTTTCTTGTAAAGTTTTTTGTATTTTGGTGTCCTGGTATTTAGGACCTTTTTTCTCAAGCTGCCTTTTAAGCTTAATGTCATTGCACAAGGTTAATCCTTTGACAACGACTTCGGTTGCTAATTCTCCATAAGTATAATGGGAATGTGGGATATTTCCATCATGTTTTAATCTTAATCTAGTTCTAAACTTCTAACCCTTTCGGCGAATAAGGGTGGAAATCCTAATCAGAATTTCTCTTTCCAAAAATCTTGGTTGCAATCTTCTCTAGTTAATACTTTGTACAATATTACATCTTTATACCATTTATAATGGGATAAAGTCAGACATTTAAGGTTCAGAAGTTGTTCTTGACTTTTGTCAAATTGTATCCTTGTAGATCCTATAAAGTGTAATAGGATTGTATAAACCAGAGTATTAAAAATATTTGATGGAGTGGTGTTTGGATTTTCTGGTTTTATCCTAGTGGCATTAAAGATAGCAGTTTTTTGTGGAGGTATGATGTAATGATCCCACCATCCTTGTACCTGCTCAGTAAATCATGTAATAATGGCAAATGCTGTATCAACATCACTATTTCTGTTGAGTCTACATGTCGAGACATATATCATTATATTCTTTATGACTATTAGAATTTGTATTCAGATAGATCATCAATATTCCATTCAATAATGGACTTCCCATCATGTGAAGTTCCATGCCAAATTTCATCTTCATATTGAAGGTAAACAAGCGAAGGTCTAGGATGATAAGGCTTAACCTTAGATTGGTTATAATTAGCCTTGTACTGTAATTTATTGATTGTTGGCTCATCATTTTCAGCCTGAAGCTGACTAATAATCTGGTTAAGATCATGGTCAGAGATTTTATTGATATCTTGTTCAGATATCGTAGATAAAGACTATTTTTTTTCCCATAATATCTAACTTAGACAGACGAGTGATGAGTTCAGATAAAAATTCAGGATTGGTGTAGGTCTTTATCAAGTTTAAATTTAGACATATCAGGAGGAGGCTTAAAGACAATAGGTTGAATATTGATTTTGGAGTTTTCTTTGGAAGAGTTTTCTCATGTCTCTTTACTTTGGGAATTTTCTATCCTGTTTAGCTGTCTTCCTATGGTTTGTAGACATAGATTGGTGTAATTGTTTTGCTCTACCACTTGGTTAATAGCTCATATAGACAAACTAGTTTGAAGCTTTATCACTAGGGATCCCCTTCTTTGGAAACCTTCCTTTACAAAAATACTTCACATGAACTTTCACCTTAAAAGATTCCAAACATACCCATGTGAACCTTTATTATAGGGTATAGAATTCATTGTCTCTTATTAAGACATCAGACTATCACCTGTGTTGTAGCAACATGAGAAACTTTATTAAAGGGTCTATAGTCCATTATCCCTTGTCGGATCATTCAAGAGTCCTATCATCTGAAAAGCCTTTGTCCTAACCACATGTGAACCTTTATCAAAGGAACCGCTACCCATTATCTTTTGTCGAGTCATCTCATAAATCCTTATTAGGAAGGCACCTACCTTTTAAAAAGAGCCTTATAAATAGAGCGAAGGCCAAGGGAAGAGGCAGGGGCGAAAAAAGAAAGAAAACAAGCTTAGAAAAATCTTGTAAACTATTTTAGTCTGTTTTCAAAAGTTTGAGTGTGTTTTTGAGTGCTTTTAGTTTTTAGAGTGTTTTGAAAGTGTGCTTTGAGTGAAATTGCTGTAACTATTGGAACCTCAAACAAAGGATTCCGGCTTACTTCTTCAGTTATTTGTGTAAGTTAAACCTTTCAATATTCAAGATTTTTTATTTATATATTCTTATTATTTTATTGTTTTTCATACTTTATTATTATTATTTCTTTGTTGTTTATATGTCCTGGGAAAAATGGTATCAGAGTCAAATATCCTAATAGTTTGAGAGGAACCATCCTCTTTTTTCTTTATCTTCTAAGTTAAATATCTGGATAAGACGCTTTTTAACAATCTCTATTTTAGATTGTTCGATGACACAAATGTTACTGTATCCCAAGTCAGACGAGGTAGGATTGGTAGGAGTTTGTGGTTTATAAACTGGTCTTGAAATACCATTGAAATGTTCTTGAGTCCCACCTATCTTAGATTTTGATGAGATTCTGGGAAGAGATGGTTTTTGGTGTTCAAGATTCCTTAACTCTAAAGGAAACCGACTTGTAGAGTCTGAAAGTTTGGGAGGTGAAAGTTTTGTCTTTCTTTGGTTATTGAAGCTGATTTCAACTGTGGCATCGGTAAGCTCAGTGGTTTGATTGAGGACAGTATTTTTGGAGAGGATTTTTAAACAAGGCTTTTTCTAAGTTCCAAGGTTTAGGAAAGGTTATTTCATTCCAAGGTATTCTTTTGGGAATAGCTAACTTAGATTTAGTTAGATTGGTTTGGAACATGGTAGTGACACCTTTATGATCCTTAATTAAGGATTTTATGTTTATATTTGGACTAATATTGTTCATAACTTTACAATATACCCTGAAAATAAGGGCCAAGTTGCTAGCGTCTTCTTTCATTTCAAACCCGTGTATTTTAACATCAATCATAAGAGATTTAATGACATTTATATCCCTTAAGTGGACAATGAAATTTGGGAAACAATCAAAGTAGATTAGTTCTTCACTTAAGGTTGATTCAATGCTTCCTATCACGGGGCGCAACCAGGAACGGTCAAACGTGCATGGGACGCTAATGGGTGCGAAATGTGCACAAGTGGGGTGAGCAGTTACATCAGTGGCCGAGATATTTGGGAGGTAAGGGCCAAGAGACTCAAACACGTGACCCATGACTCAGATAACCATTGGAACAGCCCTAAACCGTGATTCAGGCCAGATTCACTCAGTGCATTCAGCCAAGACTGAGAGGGCCCAGCAATTGGGCCAAGTGGCCGGTCAAAAAGCTCGACATCTGGTCAGTTCTACCCAGTTCGAAGAATGGCCGTGTAAGTGGCCTAAATAGCTCAATAGAGGGCACACCACACGGCCAAGTACCAAGTTAACAGCCTAAGTTAGTGCCTACGTGGTAGGGGCTTGTCAACCACCTTGAAATGCTTATAAATGTACTAAGTTGTGAAAGGCAAATGACACGTTAAGCATTGTGTGATCCTTACAACAGACTTGTATTCCTTTTTATTGTGGGATTAATAAAAAGGTTGGGGTTTTCCTGTAAGCTTGTTTTGTGGTACTTTAAGTACTTTATTTACTCGATATAGCCTTTATGTGTGTATGTGTGTGTGTTTAGCTTGCTTACTAAATTGTGCGAGTGCGTGTGAGTAGCTAACTAAGTGTGCGAATTAGGCTCCCATAGGGCCGAAAACTTGAGGAAAAAAGTTTGAACCTGTGACAGCTAGTATCAAAGGTCACTGCACGCTTGATCCCATCAAATGCATTCTGACAATCCTTCGTTCATTCTCACTGCTTGTCTTTTTTCAGTAGATTTGAGAAAGGGCTGGCCTTCTTTAAGTACCCCTCAATGAACCATTGATAGTAGTTTGCCAATCCAAGGAATGACCGCAATTCTGAGACTTTGGTTAGAGCTGGCCATTCAAGGATGGCCTGGATTTTCCTCTCATCCATGTGGATCTCGCCTTTACTCACTTTGTAGCCCAAGAACATTACCTTTTTCTGGCAAAACTCGCATTTTTCCTTCTTCACATAAAGGTAGTTTCTCCTTAAGGCTGAAAACCAACTTCAAATGCTCTACATAATCTGCAAGAATCAAGCTGTACACAACAATGTCGTCCAAATAGACGACTACAAAGTGGTTGAGGAACTCATAGAGCACATCATTCATGAGATTACAAAAAGTAGCAAGGGCTTTAGTTAAACCAATAGGCATAACTAAGAATTCAAACGAGTCATACCGTGTCACACATGTTGTCTTTGCTTCATCACCTTCGGCAACTCTTACTTGCCAATATGCTAACCTCAAATCAAGCTTTGTGAAAAATGCTACTTTCGATAACCGATTGAACAATTTTGTAATGTTGGGGACAGAATATTTATTATTTACTATGACTTTGTTTAAGACACGATAGTTGACACACATCCATAGCGTGCAGTCTCGCTTTCTTTGGAACAACACCGAGGCTCCGTAAAGATACTTCAAGGGCTAAATATAACCGGTTGTAAGCAACTCATCAAGTTGCTTTCTCAATTCTGCAAGTTCCAAAGGAGCCATCTGATAGGGGGCTTGTGCTGGGGGTTGAGCTCCAAGTTCATGCTCAATCCAATGATCAATGGCACATCTAGGGGGTAGAACCCTAGGCAGCTCGATAGGCATCATGTCACTATATTCCTCCAAAATAGCCGCAACTTATCTGGGACCTCAACAACTTGATCCGATTTCACCTTCACCAGAGCAACAATTATGGTGGTTTCGCCCTTTTTTATGCCTAATTTAACTTGGGAGGCTGATTGCCATAAAGACTTCTCCGTAACCTGTCCATGCTCAATAGGAATAAAACTGGGACAAAGCTCGTTAGCGATTAGTAGGTCACCCAAATGTGGCATGGCAACGACCTTAGCTTGCCGCAATACCAAGTATAAGATCAAAATCATCCAAAGGTAGAGACATGAACTAACACTCTTGCTGCCATATATCTATTTTGAGCACAGAAGTAGTGGTACCTTGGATATTTTGAGCCCTCGAATTTACTGCTTTCACTTGATTTGGACTCTTTGAGACTTCTAACCCGAGATGGTCTACCATAGCTTGTGACACAAAATTGTTGGTGGCACCGATATCTAACATAGCCCGTACATGTCTTCCATTCATAATCACTGTCACGTACATAAGGCCTTTAAAAAGGGCCTTAGACTTCGTCGTGATAGCATTTAGCAATTGGATTGGATTCACCCATGGGGTGCACTCTCCCAAATCTCCGCTGCCGCTAGGCCCATCGTCAGTCATGAGGACAGTAAGCCTATTCTGCTTGGGGCAATCCCTGATTTTATGATTGCCATTACACAAGAAACAACCCGAGTTAACATTACCTTGGCTTTGGGTTAGATCCAAGCCCTACTGCTTAAACAACTCCCCGATCTTCTTGTTTTTGTCCTTCTTGTGTTCTTTGCCCTTTCCTTTTTTGCCATCACCGCCCTTTTACTTGTCTGAACTGGGTGAGAGGGTTAATCTTGTAATCAACAAGACTATCCAGTGCTACTATAGCCTTGGATAAATCTTTCACGTTCTGCCGTATCAATTCCACTTAGGCCCATGCCTGTAGTCCTGAGAAGAAGTTAAAGAGCTTGTCATCCTCTAACATGCTCTTCACATCAAGCATTAATGAGCTAAACTCTTTCACGTAATCTCGCATTATACCAGTGTGTTTCAGCTTCTTAAGAGCTTCCCTTGCCACCCATGTGGCATTCAAGGGTAGGAATTAATCCCTCAGTTCCTTTTTGAGTGTCTCCCACGTCTCGATACGCGGTCGACCAATAATAGCGTCATCATCCAATCGGGTCCGCCACCATAGCTTCGCATCTCCCTCGAGGTACATGCTAGTGATTGTGACTTGGTCTCTTTTCGCCACAGAGTAGCCTTGACGTACTGCTCCATATCCCACAAGAAATTCACCAATTCCTACACATTTCGGCTTCCACCGAATTGCTTTGGTTCTGGGACTTTTAGCTTCGAACTTTCACCACCTCTAGTGCTACTAGATGCACCTACAGCAGTCGCTTTTAGTAAAGCAACATCATTCTCAATGGCTGAGAAACGTACCTCCACTCATTCCGCTATGGCTAACAACTGTTGAAGATAACTGTGGTAGCGATCCACCATGTCCTTGTGGTTGTCAGAGATTAACTTCTAAATCTCCAATATCCTTGTCGAATGCAACTCCGCTTGTTCTGCCAAGGTTCCGGCATCATGCGCCAGAGCATTGACTAAATCTTCCAAGACGCTAACTCGCTCGCCTAGCTCACCATTTGCCATGAAGCTGACAGCTTTGATACAACGATTCACCGTGTCCTTGAGGCCGACAACTGTCACAGGGTCAAACTTTTGCCTCGAGTTTTTGGCCTTCTCGTAGCCTAAGTCGCACACTTAGTTAGCCACTCACACGCACTCGCACAATTTAGCAAGCAAGCCGAAGACACTACACACACATAAAGGCCATATCGAGTAAATAAAGTACTTAGGCACCACACAACAAGCTTATAGGAAAACCCCAATCTTTCTATTAATCTCACAATAAAAAGGCCATATCGAGTGAATAAAGTACTTAAGGCACCACACAACAGGCTTACAGGAAAACCCCAACCTTTCCATTAATCTCACAATAAAAAGGAATACAAGTCTGCTGCAAGGATCACACAATGCTTAACGTGTCATTTGCCTTTCATAACTTAATACATTTATAAGCATCACAAGGTGGTTGACAAGCCCCCAACCACGTAGGCATTAACTTAGGCGCTGACTTAGTGCTTGACCATGTGGCGTGCCCTCTGTTAAGTTATTTGGGCCACTTACACGACTGTTCTTCGACCTAGGCAAAACTAACCCCATGTCGAGCTTTCTAACCAGCCACTTGGTCCACTCGCTGGGCCCTCTTAGTCTTGGCTAAATACATTGAGTGAATCTGGCCTGAATCATGGTTTAGGGTTGTTCCAACGTTTATTTGAGTCATGGGCCATGTGTTTGAGTCTCTTGGCCCTTGCCTCCCAAATATCTCAGCCACTAGTGTAACTGCTCGCCCCACTTGTGCTCATTTCGCGTCCATCAGTGTCCCATGTATGTTTGACCGTTTCTAGTCGCGTCCCATGTCTGCACACCTACTGGGCCACGCCTCTCGAGCCCTGTCCTATCCACACTGGCTTGAATTTTCCAAAACTCGCCCATCTGTCTAAGCCATGCTGGCTTGGCCACCCAAGCTCATGCACTCTTGCCTTAGTCATTCCTGTGTGCCTAACACCTTGCTGTTATTGTACTTCTCCATGAACCCTTCAAACAAGGCTTCATCGACCAAGTCTACTCACCTTGGCTGTGCCACGCCTATACCGAGGCATAGCACTTGCTTGGCCCACCCTGGTACCCACGCGGGCCCATCCTGGTACCCACGCCTTGCTGTTATTGTACTTCTCCATGAACCCTTCAAACAAGGCTTCATCGACCAAGTCTACTCACCTTGGCTGTGTCACGCCTATACCGAGGCATAGCACTTGCTTGGCCCCACCCTGGTACCCACGCGGGCCTCATGCCGAATCACGAGGGTCTGACAAACCCACCCCTACCGGATAAAGCCGACATCTTCGTCGGGAGGGTTTCCAAGTACTTATTGATTTGATCCTCAAATTGCCACAATGTCAGATCACGTTCCCAAGTAGCATCCGCTTCACTACCGTATTCCTATTGCACTAAGTAATTTGTGCATCGACTTTTCCAACTCGCCCCATCTTAGACACCTACTTATCGAACTACTTCCTTAAGTTGGGTGGGGCTTACTTCACTTGTTGCCTGTCATGGTCAGCGTCCTCAAAGTAAGGCTTGAGAAAACTTACATGGAAAGTTGGGTGGATTCTCATCCTCTTCGGTAATTTGAGTCGGTAGGCCATATTGCCCACCCGTTTGATCACTTCAAAAGGCCCGTCATACCGCTGTACCAGGCACTTGTGAAACCATTTGTTAATCACCTTCTTCCAAATCTAAGGTGTGAGTCTTGAATCTCTAATGACCACCTATGTTGGTTTGCATACTTCTCTATCCTCCACTGTGCCTTAGCCAAGCTGTCCCAGGCCTGTTCAATGAGTTCTTGCTTATCACGAGCAAAATGATGGGCTGCAAGACACTCTCCTTATGACTACGTCTTGGCTACTTCAAGAGGTGTCAAAGGCTACTGTCCCATCACAAGCTTAGCGGGACTCAAACCTGTGGATGAAGACTTGTGCAGATTGTAGCAAAATTGGGCCGCATCAAGTAAACTCATCCAATTCCTTTGGTTGGCCATCACATAGTGCCTCAAGTACTCCTCCGACAATGCATTGATCCACTCCGTTTGGCCATCGGTTTGCGGATGATTGGCTATGGAGAACTTCAAATCTAAACCCATTAGTTTGAACAAGCAGGTCCAAAATTTACCTGTGAACCGAGCATCACGATCGCTAACTATGTATTTGCGGACTCCAAACAACTTGACCGCATGCTTAAAGAACTACTCTACTACTGCTTCGGCAGTGCATGCATGAGATGCGCCCACAAAGACTGCATACTTAGAGAAACGATCAACCACCGCCATCACTAGCATGTACCTCGAGGGAGATGCGAAGATATGGTGGCAGATCCGATTGGATGATTAAAACAGCCTCAAACAAAGACATCATTCCAATTGTTTAACTCCGATTGTTTAATTTCGATTTTTTAATTCCATGAATCTTTTATGTCTTTTATCTCTAACACAGGTTAAAACAGAACTATTTAATCCGTCCCTAGTTAAGGGTTTTATAGCAACCTAAACAAGACCAAAATAAAGGTATCCATACTTTTCTGTATAAGTATTTATAAAGTTTTGTGTGATAACTGGGATCTCTATCTTTCCGCTTGTTAGAGGAAGAACTTCTTCAACAAGTATGATAATATAATCAGATTTAAATTGGAAAAATCCTTTATTATAAACAGATAAAGTATTGACCTTAGCTATAGTCCAATTATTTAAATGCTTTTCCATATTTTTTATATAAATTATTTCTTTATTTCTTACAGAACTAGAAGTGCTAGGTTCAGATTAAGATCCTAGAGATCTAGAAGAAGAAGATCTAGATAGACTTCTAAATACTCCTGCCATAATTAGTTCTTAAGAAGGCTCAGATCAACGACTAACGGCGGTACTAAAACGGCCTTCCCATGTCTACTTCCTTGTTGTGCATCTAGAACCAAATAAGAACTGAGTATAACGGTAATATTTTAAAAGTTTTATCTATCACTACTCCTTATCACCCCCGAAAATTTGGCTCTGATACCATTTCTCCCCGGACATATAAATAACAAAGAAACAATAATATAGAAAGTATTACTGTCATACTCAGTTCTTATCCTCAGCATTGTGTTTTTTTTTTTTTTTTCCCTCTCATAGCAAGATGCTGTATCTTTTGGAATATATATTTGATGGACCTCTGTTATATCATAACCTGACTTTCAATAGGAAGTCTTTTTTTTTTTTTTCTTGGTAATTTCTTTTTTCTTTCTCTCTTTTTTTTTTTTTTTTGGGATTTTTTAATGAAATTTTTGGTGGCTACTTGAAGTCTGCATGATGCTATTAGCATTAGCGTTGAACAATACTTCAGTCAGGAAAAAAAAAAAAAACGTAGGTTTGTTAAGTCAAATCGATCTTGATCTTTATCGGTTTTACACCAGCTTTACTTGAAAACTAGTAATTTTTGGCCATTATTGTTAGTTTGATAAAGACATTAAAATTTATTGATACAATGATATCTCGTGTCTTTTTCTTTATACAGGGCAATGGTCTTGTGCCCATTCTGGAGCCTGAGATTCTTCTCGACGGGGACCACCCGATAGAGAGAACCCTTGAAGTTGCTGAAAAAGGTTTGGGCCGAAGTCTTCTTCTACTGGGCCGAAAACGGTGTGATATTTGAAGGAATTCTTCACAAAATCAGCATGGTAACCCCCGTGCTGAGCACAAGAAGAAGGTTTCCCCAGAGACCATTGCCCACCACACACTCACAATGCTTAGAAGGAGAGTTCCTCCTGCAGTTCCAGGAATCATGGTAAGCCAAATCCTATCTACGATAGATTTCGAGTTAGCGAAAAGTATCTCACTACGTGTACTTTATAGTTGGTTATTTTCCTGAAACTCGGCTGGATCGTTTTGTCTAGGTTGCTTTTGATCAATGTGGTTAGTGAATCATCAACGCTTGAGCAATTTTTTCCCCCCTAAATAATGTATTTTCTTGTTACAGTTTTTATTTGGAGGCCAATCTGATGTTGAAGTAACATTGAATCTGAATGCCATGAACCAAAGCCCTAAACCGTAGCATGTCTCATTCTCATATGTGCGTGCCTTACAGAACACCGTCCTTAAAACATGGCAAGGGCTTCTCGAGAACGTGGATGCAGTGCAAAAGGCATTTTTAATTAGAGCAAAAGCAAATTCAATAGCGCAGCTCGGAAAGTACTCAGCAGAAGCAGAAAGTGAAGAAGCAAAAAAAGGAATCTTCGTAAAGGGGTATACCTACCAAGTTCGAGACACTTGACAAAAATTTTCGTTTTTATTTTTTATATTACTACAAGAAAATGGTGTTAGTGAAATTTATTTACGTTTTGTGTTTCTTTATTATTATTTTACAATGCATTAATCATTCCTAATTAATTCATTATATATTTACTAAAAAAAAAAAGAGTAATTGTATGTCGTTCAAAGTGTAAAATATGCAGTTTCATGGTTTTACACGATTTCATTCCTTAGTTTTTTAGGTGCGGCTGCTAAGGGCCCCTTTCGGAAACTTGTCAAAATATCCATATCGATATATATATATATATATATATATTTCGAAGACATTTTAAGTTTTTATATTTTTTACTCCAAACAATTTTTTCAACCAAACATACATTTTCAAAACTTATCTCAACTCCATCTCCAAAACCTCCCCAAATAGACCCTAACACTCAAGTCCTAATATTTTCATTGTCATGATTTGGACTTAAATTAATTTTTCATAATTAGCATTTTAAATAGGAAATCAGAATAAAAATCATTGACATGATTTTCAAAACTTATCTCAACTCCAATCCAAAACTCCATCTACAAAACCTCCCTAAATAGGCCCTAACACTCAAGTCCTAATCTTTTCATTGTCATGATTTGGACTTAAATTTTTTATAATTAGTATTTTAAATAGGAAATCAAAACAAAAAATAAATAGAATTCATGTCTAATGGAAGTAATAAGTTTATTAACATTTTGTGAATTTTTTTATTGTCATTTTACTGCACATAAATCATTCCTAAATAATTCATTTTACACCCACTCTAAAAAAAAAAGGTAATTGTATGACATTTTCAAGAGTAAAATATGTAGTTTTGTAGTTTTATACGATCTCATTGGTTTGATTTTAGTAAGGTTGCTCAAAAAAAAAAAAAAAAAGATTCAATTCACATAATCGAACCGATCAACTTAAATTGAACATCCAAGTTGAATAACCGAACCAACCATGTGAGAGTAAGTTTTGATTCCAAATCATCTGGTTTCGGTTTTAATCGAAGTGGACCAACTTCTTTTATTTAGAATAATAAAATTCAAAATTTTTCCTACCAGAGGAGTCGAACCATAACCAAAAATCAAACACATCGACACAAACCAAACATCCAAAGTTGAATAACCGAGTCAACCATGCGGCAGTTGATTTTGATTCTAGGTCTTCGAGGGACTATAGCCCATGGTGGAGTTGGTTCTCCTTGGATGGTGGGTATGAAAGCATGAACCAGGTTCTTCAATCGTTTCACCTATGTCACTCATAGATTCCCTGAGAGAATAGGGATCGAGGGGAGACATAAAGACACCACCGATATTTTTTTTTTTCCTTAGAAAAGAATCGAATCGAACCAACTTCTTTTATTTAAAAAAAAATTAAAAATTTTGCCTAGTAAGTAAAGGAGTTGAACTCTCAACTCTCTCACAGAGAATGACATTCGATACTGTTTATCCTCATCAGCTTTGATGACATTACGTGTACAAAAATTGAGGTTTTAAAATCCCGCATTGGTAACTTACTAACTTATCTTCCCTCAATTTATCTATATAAAGGCCACAAGGAGATGTGGTAAGACACAATATACTCATAGCTTCTAATGGGCTTTTTTGATGATACGCGTGACTTGTAAAACACAATCATTAAAATAAAACATGGCAAGGATTCCAGCAGAATGTAGACATAGGACACAGTGCTTGGCATTGTTAGTTAGAGCGAAGGCTGATTCAATGGCGCAGCTCAGAAAATACAGAAAAAGAAAATGTTTGTGAAGGGCTATAGTTACTAAGCTTAAGATACTTGGGAAAGTTTTCATTTTATTATTATTTTCATATTAGTACTTATTATTATTTTCATATTAGTACAAGAAAATAGAAGTAGTCAAATTTGATATCATTTTGTATTTTTTTATTATCATTTTACCACGCATAAATCATTCATAAGCAATTCATTTTGTCCTGACTCTAAAAATAAGTAATTGTAAGTGTAAAATATGAAGTTGTATAGTTTTATAGGATGTCATTTATTTGTTTTTGATAGTGTTGTTAAAAAAAAAAAAAAAAAAAAAGAAGATTCAACCGTCATAATTGAACCGAAAAGAGGACCGAACAACGTAAATTGAATGTCGAAATTGAAAAACCTAACCGACCAAGTGGCGGTTGGTTTTGATTCTACATCTTATGAGTTTGGTTTTAATCAAATCAAACCGACTTCTTTAATTCAATAAAAAAAATTTTGAAATTTTGCCTCATAGAAGAGTTGAACCCTTCACGTGGAGAATGACACATGTTGTCATCTATCCACAACAACTTTTGATGATGTCTACAGCGCCAAGTTTTGTTGCGTGTTCAAAAATTGAGATGTTGAAGTTCGACATGATCGGAAACTTACTATCTTACCTTCCCTCGATTTGTTTATATTAAGACAATGAGGAGATAGAGTAAGGCATAACATATTCTTAGAGCATGTTTAATTGCATAAAGAGAAAATGAGTAATTATTTCCTTTTCCAATTAATCTTGTGTTTACTAATAAAATAAGGAATCAGAATTTAGTATACCCCACATAATATAAGGAATGAAAAATGGAAAACACCAATCTTTGTATCCCCTTTTGGTATTGATTACTTGTCAAATGAAATAAAAACAAAATTTACTTGCCTACCCTAACAAGTAGCTATGTGCAGAGTATTTTTTATTGCGTAAAAAGGATATTTTAATAATTACATTGATATAATAAATTTTGTTAAGGTTAGTAAACACTTGAATGCGATCGTTTCTTTTTACATCATTCAATAGGCAAATAAACATTAAAAAAAGAATCAATGATCTTCATTTCTATTGTTTTATTTTATTTTCCAATTTCATTATATTTCCGATAACAAAACTGATGCGTTTAAACAAAATAACTCTTAAAAGTGGAAAAAAAAAAAAAAAAAGCGCCAAAGATCAACAAAAACAAAATTGATGTGCAAAAAAAGTATCTATACATATAACAAGACAAACCAAAAAAAAAAAAAGGGAACAGAATCCAAACAACGGAAACAAATTGATTTTCAAAGTGAAATATCAATCAAAATAACATCAACATGAGTAGTCTTCCACGGAGAAGGATGCTCCTGAAAGGAGAGTCAGCAATAGTGCCTCGTCGGCATGGTTGAACGCTTTAAAAAAAAAATTTTTTTTTTTTTTAAAGGGAAAAAAGCTTCAAAATGTTATCTTGCGGAAGAAAAGTGAGAATAGAATAATTTTTGTTTTCAAAAAGTGTGAAGTTACTCTAAAAGAAAAGAAAAGAATAGTTACTAATAAAATTGAGAATAAACAAAATCTGGAATGAGATTTCAAAAATTAGGAACGAGTGTTTAATTTAATAAATATTTGAAAAAAGTAATGCTAACATGTTAAGAACAAAATGCCTCTATCTAAAATGCTTTCTTTATTCCCTGTTCAATTATTGTCATAAAACTTTTTGGTCAATTACTCAATTCGTTACAATCATATGATCTATATCACACAATTAAAACAACAATAATCATTAGTTGGTAAAAATTATAGTAATCATTGAAACCATATATATATATATGTTTATTAAAGTTATCAAAAATTGCACTCAGTTTGATGATTCAACTCAAACTTAAAATTTTCATCTCAGTTTTATCTTTTTCTGAAAAGTTAACAAAAATTATAACTAGTTTTTAAAAAATCAACGAACTCCAACGAAAAAATTTCAACTCTAACCGTAATACCAAATGGAGGCTTAATATCCTATACTTGGAGCAACAATATTGCGAGGTGGGTGGTGGGTTATTAGAAGTAAGCAAAAGGCCATGGGCTTGGCGGAGTGGGCTGGCATTGCACGACGAGGGCGGAAGGCCAATTTTGTATTTAATTTTCATTTAAGTCAAATGGCACCCAACCAAGACAATTTAGCAAAAACTTTTATTATCTTATAGTATGATTTTTTTTAATACATATTAAATATGGGATAGTAAAGTTTGAAAAAACCTCTTCGTCGTATAAGTTGCTCTAGTGATCGCTAAGTTCTTTAACAGTGTGTCGATCGTTCCTCCTCCTCCTCCCTTTTTTATTTTAAGGCCCAAATCACCTTTCGTGTGGGTCAGAACTTACCCGACAAAGAATTTCACTACCTTAAGACCATTATAGTAATGGTCACCATTCACCGAGGCTTCGGTCGCTAACTTCCCTGTCATCAGGTCACTAACTTCCTTAATCTTCTGCAACTGGACAAGCAGCATAAAAAGGACGTAAAAAAGGGTAAAACCCAAACAATAGTTAAAATTTGAACAGAAAAATACTTGTGTCTTATGGTTGCAAACATAGTCTAGTGATACTACCACACATAACCTCACCTAAATGTATAGAGATCGAGTGCTCCCACCCTAAGTTCAAAAAAAAAAAAAAAATACATGTGTCTCACGTGATGTGTCCATTTTTGTTGAATTAAGGGCTGGTTTGGGGGCTTATTTGGCATTTGATCATTTCAAGATTTTTTTTTTTCAATGTTTCTTCTTAACTCAAAATTATTTTTTGTTATTCACATATCCAAATATCTACAATAAATTTAAAATTTAAAATTCAATAACTTTGTTATTTCAAGTCCAAATAAAATAATTTTAATTTTAAGTTACATAGAATTTCGAAATAAATGAAATAAAATCCATATTAATATATATTTTTTCCAAACATATTTTTTGAGTTTACATTTTTTCACTTGAAATAGTTTTTCTATTTTTAAAACCTCATCTCATTTTCAATTTAAAAATTACATATTTGAAATCTCCCCAAACAGACTCTAAATTTAAGGTAAAGACACCTCCTTAAAAAATTCGGGACCACGAGAGTAATTGCCGTATTCAAAAATCTCTTTTTTAAGTCACACCAGAGAAAGATATGTCGTCAAGTGTTAGGTGAGAGTGATGGATCATTACTTACTCCTAAACCCTGCTCTTGGCATATTCAGTGATGTCAGCACCAACAATCCCACGTGTCTCGCTTCTCATACTACACATTTACAAAAACACCCATTTCTCTATATATCAACTTTTATAAATTTTAATTGATTAATATGCAATTTCTATAATTAAGGGTAATTAGAAACTATAAAAAGAGAAATCCATCTTGGTGTGTATAAAATATATATATATATAGGGCTTGTTTGCTTCGTCATTTCATTTCAACTCAAACTGTACTTTTTTTTGTCTTTTTCCCAAAAAGTTTTTGTCTTTTTCCTAAAAAGTTTTTTGTCTTTTCTAAAAATTCAAAAAAATTTACTATTACAACTAAAATATTTTAACTCAAACTAACAAACCAAACGGACCCATATATATTTTGAGAAACTGTTATAATTGGAATGACCACAACATGTTTTAATAAACTTTTGATAGTTAATTGCAATAATAAAATCTGTTTGGTGCTTTGTTGATATCATATTTCTTCATGAGATGTAAAGGAACATCACTGTTTAGCATTAAGAAATTGTGTAATGATGTCGAAATTTTATTTTAAACCTTTGGAAGAATTATGATAAGGTTCTAGTGATTTTTTATAGATTCTTCATTTCAAAGAAAAAAAAAATTTTCTTAAAACAGAAAAAAGAATACACCAACACTTTTGCTCCTTTAAGCCTCTTATTTTATCTCAATGTTTCCAAATGGTGTAAATAAATATATATTAATATAAAAAAATTTATTGTCACTGAAAATATATTGATGTAAGGAGAGGTAATTATATTTAACAGTCAAACTAACAGTTAACTAATAAATAGGGTGTTTTTGTAATTTTCTTTTAAATCAGGGGGTGTTGACGTTATCTGTTTTGGTAAATAAATGTGTCTTTGTAATTTCAGTAAAACACAGAGAATGTCAGTGTGATTAACTCAAATAATAATTAACTCTTCATAAAATACAGGCTTTTACGACACTGTTGTGTTGTTTAAATATTTGTCATTTGTTATCCTGCTAGTTAGAAATTGTCGAGTTGATTTTCACAGCTTCAAAAATGAAATATATATATAGATTTCGTTTAATAAGGGTCCGTTTGGTGAATGAGTTTAAGTTGAAAAGTACAGTTTGAGTTGAAAATTTTTATTGATTTTTCAGAAAAGACAAAAACTTTTTCAGAAAAAAATAAAAATTGAGATGAAAAAGTACAGTTTGAGTTAAATTGTCAAACGAAACCTAAGTTCTTATTAGTACTCATTAATCGTCATTCAGATATATTGTGCCGAATTCAATCAACACTAAGATAAAAGGTGACAACTTCAATCCACAAATATATGAATGTTAAAGATGATGTACTATTTTGTAGAAGGTGAACTTTTATAATTTTTTGTCATAGCTGCTTATGAGAGAAAGATGAGTTATAAGCATATTTTTCGTTGTTGGTAAATTTTCGCAGTCAATAATTGTGGTAAAAAATGGATAGGTATTTGATATATATATTTTCTCAAAGTTGTTATGAATAAAAACTAGAATTTAGATGTTTGATAAAATATGATAGCATGATTGTGGAGACATATAATGATTAATATGTTCATATTTTAATTTCATTTAATAAATCTTTCCAGCATATAAATTAATTACTTTCATCCAGGGTAATAGCTATTGATAATTATTGTGGGTAGTAGAAATTTGTAATTTTAAGCAAGATTTTATTATTATTTTTTTATATTTAATGAAGGTAAATGGAACTGGTTATATTAGTGAATTTGAACCACCCTGACAATAGAATTATACATGATTTAGATGTGTAAAGTAACTTTTAACCTGCTTTTTAAATTGTTGCTTACATTAGATTTTAAGATTTGTTAGGCAAAAATAGGGATGACAGCTAGGCAAAATTGTTACTGACAGTAGTTTTATCCCCGTACATGACTAATACCCAAATAATTTTGGGAGAAGGGGTACACACTAAAAAGTTAATATATCTATACCTTATCCGTTGACCCATTAAGAATAATAATAAAAAAGAATCTAGTTAAGACATTGTAAAATTCAATAACATAAACTAAAAATAAAACTGAAATCTTATAACCAAATCCAAACGCTAATTCATTTTGTTTCTCTTCTTTTTTTTTTTTTTTTTTTTTCTTTTATGAAGGTGTTTCCTTTTACATTTCTATTATATATTAAATATAATTGAACTTTTAACACACGTGTATATATTTTTATTAGAGTGTATTTAAGAGAGGTATGAACAGGGGGCGGGGATGGGGCTAGAAAAGGGGATGAGGATGTGGGAGCTTCCCCAAACCTACACCCAAATTGAGGGTTAACTTGCCCCACTCCTAGATAGTAAGCCCAATACCCATCTTATTAGTGGTGAGTATCTGTGATTCTATGTATGAGTATCCGTGGATAAAAATATTACAAAAATAAGTTTAGCAAAAAACTTAATTTGCTGTAAATTCTTTAGGGACCTACAAAAACTTTAAAAACAACACCAAGTGATGGATTATTAGATTTTTAATTATGTTATGCTAATTAGTTATTATCATTTTTAGTTATTAGGTTTTTGATACTAATGATAAATATAAATTTCTAGTTCAATTGTCAAAAATATCAATTTTTAATTTGTTATTTTTTTTGGTAAATAAGTTCTAATTTGTTAATTTCATACAAAAAGTAGCATGGAATCTAATTGATAATTTTTTTTTAATGAAATTGAATTCATAATTACTCTATTTTTAAGGGAAATCTTCTCTCCCCTTATTTTATTTTATTTGTTAAGATTTCTAAGAAATATTCTTATAACACAGACATAATACTAAAGGTCCGTTTAGTAAATGAGTTTGAGTTGAAAATTTTAAATTTTAATAGTAATTTTTGTTGACTTTTCAGAAAAGATAAAAAAAATTTTCAGAAAAGACAAAAAACTTAAAAAAAAAAAGACAAAAATTGATATGAAAATTTTGAGTTTGAACTCACGAAACAAACTACACCTAACTCAAACATAATAATAACTCATATTTTTAGAACACATATATAATTGGGAGAGGTTGTGGTACAGTCTCTCCCAGAAACACTACCGGTAGAGTCTTTTTTTTTACCGTTAAGATTCAATCGAACGGTTAAAAAGTTATTGGTGTATTATAGTTACCATACACCTTACCTCATACAAACTTTCCCACCCTTATTTTCTCCGTCGCCGGCGACCGTCTCGCCGCCGGTGACGGACGCCGGCGACCACCTCCGGCCGGCTGCCGGTAATTTTTTCTCTCTCTTCCCCTTTCTCTCTCTTCTCTTCTCCCTCTCTTCTCTCTCTCTCTCCGGCCGACCCCCGGCCCCCACCCCCGGCCGCCTCCACCGCCGCCCCAGCTCCGGCACCCCTCCCCGGCCGGTAGCCCCTCCCTCTCTTCCCCTCTCTCTCTCTTCCCTTTCTCTTCTCCTCTCTCTCTTCCCTTTCTCTCTCTTCTCCTCTCTCTCTCTCTTCCCCCGCCGGCAGCCCCCACCCGGCCTCCCCCCACCCCCCGCCCCCCACCACCGGCCCCAGCCCCGGCCACCCCCTTCCCGCCGGCCCCCCTCTCTCTCTTCCCCTCTCCCCTTTCTCTCTCTTCCCTCTCTTCTCTTTCTCTCTTCCTCTCCCTCTCTCTCTTCCCCTCTCTCTTCCCGACCCTCGGCCCCAACCCCCGCCCGCCCGGCGCCCCCCATCCCACCCCCACCTGCGACTCCCCCTTTCTCTTTCTCCTTCTCTTCTTGCATCGGGGGTGGTGTGGGGTAGAGAGAGAGAGGGGGAATAGAGAGAGAAGAGAGAGAGAGGGAAGAGAGAGAGAGAGAGGCAAGGGGGTGGGGAGGCCGGGGGAGGGGGTCGCCGGGCAGGGTGGGGGGTTGCCGGCGGCTGGGGCTGGGTGGGGGGCGGCCGGGGGTGGGGGGCCGGGGGAGAAGGGAAGAGAGAGAGGAGAGGAGAAGAGGAGGAGAGAGAAAGGGGAAGATAGAGAAAAAATTACCGGCAGCCGGCCGGAGGTGGTCGCCGGCGTTCGTCACCAGCGACGGAGAAAATAAGAGTGGGAAAGTTTGTATGAGGTAAGGTGTATGGTATCTATAATACACCAATAACTTTTCAATCGTTCGATTGAATCTTAACGGTCAAAAAAAAGACTCTATCGGTAGTGTTTCTGGGAGAGGCTCTACCACAACCTCTCCCTATATAATTTAACAATAATATTATATTTTATTTTATTTTGTTAAAAAATATAGAATTTGAATAAAAAAAAAAAAAAAAAAACTAAGACATACGACGATGGTAAAATCGTCATTTAAAACGACAACAAGGGTTGTCAAAGTCTGAGAAATTTGTTCGGTTTTTCCGCATGTGATACATTGTCCGACTGCGGAGTTCTCAAGAGACACGAGCAATATACGATGCTCCACCTAATAAATTCACCTAACCAAATTTGGTCAACCCTTCGACAGAACCAAAAAAATTTTCATATTCCCTCTCCTTTTATTCTTCATTTTGCTGAAAAAACTCTCTCTCTCTCTCTCTCTCTCTCTCATTCTTCTCTGCAAATTTCATCATCTGCTTCTCTCTCATGGCCAGTGCAAGCTTCGTGAGGCTCAACGCCTCCGCTCCGCAGTGGATCGGACAGCAGTCCTTCTCTCAGCGCCGCGGCGGATCCTCCGCTCGCCGCGTCTCCGCCTCCCCGATCCGCGCCAGTGCTTACTCCGACGAACTCGTCAAAACCGCCGTCAGTATTCCTCTTCTTTGCCCTAACCTCTCTCTCTCTCTCTCTCTTTTCGCTTTTCAACTTTGGAATTGATGTTTTTGATATGAATCGGTGTCTTGGTTTGCACTGTTTTCTTGATTTGATCGCCGAGATTCATACTTTGAAACTCTGATTGGACAAATCATTTGTTTAGATTTGTTGATTTTTTAATTTTTGGCTTCCAATTAATCAGCTTTTAGGTCTGTTCAAATCATTCATGCAGAGAGATTTTAGTGTGTGTGAATATATATGGTCCTCCTCTTCGATTTATTTTTATCTTGTTGGTTTGATTGTCGATTGAGATTCTGGGCCTCTGATTTACCAATCAATTGTTATATTAACAAACTATTTGAGATTGCATGCTTTACACACACACACACACACACTTTTTTTTAATCTGTTTTAGATCAAATGCTTTCAAAAGAAAAGGAGTGAGCCGGAGATTTTTCTTTCTTTTGTTTTTTGTTTTTTTTTGGTTTTTTTTGGTTTTTTTTTTTCCTTCTTCTTTACTTTGGGTTGGTTTTAAGATGTTACTGGAAACCCATATGTTAGAGTTATGGAATATGTGCGTCCAATCTATGGACTTCTATTTGTAAGGATTTGTGAAATCTCCTCATAAATTTTAGTTGAACATATTTTTGATACTTTGTTTATTTGAGTTTAAACGTTTCTCTACTTGTTTTAGTTTGTTTATATTTGTTGAGGTTTTTATTTTCAGACTTTAGTTGCCATTCTTTTTATTATTCTTGGTGAAATCAGATGCAGAATTGTGTTTGCTTCTCAAGTGATCATAGTTGAAAAATACTAACGTGTCTTTTATGTTTGTGCAGAAAATTATCGCGTCACCCGGCCGAGGGATATTGGCAATTGACGAGTCAAATGCCACTTGTGGAAAGAGATTGGCATCCATAGGCTTGGACAATACGGAGGAAAACAGGCAAGCTTACCGACAACTGCTACTCACCACTCCTGGGCTTGGTGAGTACATATCTGGTTCAATTTTGTTTGAGGAGACACTATACCAGTCCACAACTGGTGGAAAGAAGTTTGTGGACTGCTTGCGTGAACAGAATATTGTTCCCGGAATTAAAGTTGATAAGGTATGCTGCATTGTTAATTCTGCATTGTAAGATTTTCGCTAAGAACCGTTATTGTTAATGTTTTTATGTCTGTTACTGATAGTACTTTTGGGTTTCAGGGTTTGGTTCCTCTGCCTGGATCAAACAATGAATCTTGGTGCCAAGGCTTAGATGGGCTGGCTTCAAGGTCTGCTGAATACTACAAGCAAGGTGCTCGTTTTGCTAAATGGTGAGTTACTTAATGTATTCTTTATGTAGACTTTGGGTATGTTAGTTATTATGTCAGCAGATCAATAATAAGCAGTGAAGAGGCCTATAACTTGGTGTTTTCTTGTTGACATATCCAGGCGGACAGTTGTTAGCGTTCCAAATGGTCCTTCTGCTCTAGCTGTTAAGGAAGCTGCTTGGGGACTTGCTCGTTATGCTGCTATTTCTCAGGTATGAATCCTACCGGTTTATATTTCTATAATGAAGATCTAGGTTTGTTAAACATAGGTGTTTGGATAAATGGTGTTTAAGGGAACAAAGGACTTTTTTCTAGGCCATGATTCGAGGGGTACCTGAATTCTGTTTGTTTTTCTCGTGTCTTCAATCTGTAGTATGGAAATTATATTTGATTAACTCACGCTCTACATCAGGACCTGTGACTGCCAGTAGAAAGTCTGATCAGTGCTTAGAAGTGCTGCAAGATACTACTTGGATTGACCTATGTTTTGGAAAAACTTAAGTTTGTTCTGCCATTGATTCTCAAACCAATTTTGATCTTTTTTTGGTTACAGATCAGCTTTACTTGAAAAAAAATAGTGCTTTTGGCCGTATCTGTGAGTTTGATAAAGACGTATTAGAATTTATTGACATAAAGATATCTTGTGTATTCTTCTGGGTATAGGACAATGGCCTTGTGCCCATTGTGGAGCCTGAGATTCTTCTGGACGGGGACCACCCGATAGACAGAACACTTGAAGTTGCTGAGAAAGTCTGGGCTGAAGTCTTCTTCTACTTGGCCCAAAACAATGTGATATTCGAAGGAATTCTTCTCAAGCCCAGCATGGTAACCCCAGGGGCCGAGCACAAGGAAAGGGCTTCTCCAGAGACCATCGCCAAATACACACTCACAATGCTCAGAAGGAGAGTTCCTCCTGCAGTTCCCGGAATCATGGTAAGCCTCATCGTGTCGACTATAGATTTCGAGTCAGCAAAAAGCATCTAGCTAGTTATTTCACGAAACTCAGCGTGTCTAAGCTGCTTTTGTGCAACTCTGTTGGTTCTAATTAACTTATCTGCTTGTTTGTTTGTTCTTGCAGTTCTTATCTGGAGGCCAATCTGAAGTTGAAGCCACCTTGAATCTAAATGCTATGAACCAAAGCCCTAACCCATGGCACGTCTCCTTCTCATATGCCCGTGCCTTGCAGAACACCGTTCTCAAGACATGGCAAGGACGTCCGAGAATGTAGACGCTGCACAAAGGGCGCTTTTGGTTAGAGCGAAGGCAAACTCAATCGCGCAGCTCGGGAAGTATTCCGCTGAAGGAGAAAGCGAAGAAGCTAAAAAGGGAATGTTTGTCAAGGGTTACACCTACTAAGCTGTAGGCACTCGATGCCTTAATGGCACTAAAATCATTTTGTACAGCCATTTATTTTCTTTCTTTTCTTTTTTTTTTTTTTTTTTCAAAACTAATAAGTTCGAACTGCAAGATAGTACGGCGTGCTAGTGGTCAAAGCAATGAACAAATGAGCTTTTTTCTTAATATTAATAAGCTGTATTATGAATTCACTTTTGAAACAAGATAGTAAGGTGGATGCTCTGTTATGTTCTGATTTACCCCAAAAAAAATGAAAAACGGGTTTTGTTGTGTTCTTTTCTTTTCCAATTTTCCGTTTGGGCATGTTTTTATTTTCAAGTCAGCAAAAAAATTAAAAAAAAAGCTTTTATCTTAGCCCTGTGTTTGTCGACCCTTGAGGTCTCAACCTTACTGTCAGTCAATATATTTGGGGTGCGTTTGGTATTGCGGTTCAACTCAATTCAACTTAAATTTTTTTTTGTCTTTTTCTTAAAAGTTTGTCTTTTTCCCAAAAAATGTTTTGTCTTTTCTGAAAATTCAAAAAAATTTACTATTACAACTAAAATATTTCAACTCAAACTATCATACCAAACAAACCCTTGATCTTTGATATTAAAGGACACACGTCACACTCGCGATATATGAGGAGAAATTTCCCCAACAATGGTGAGCCCCTGTTACATGCTCATTGCTTTTAGTTTTGTTTTTGTTTTTGTTTTTTCTTTTTAATTTAAGGTGAGAATTTGAATTCTACACCTTATAATAAAATCAAATATAAAATTAGTATAAGATTATGCTTACAACTGCCTCATTATCACTAATCACTGCCATTACTTTGTGGCAAAAGGCTCATTCATTTTCATTGCCATCATCATGCAACTTCAAAAAGTAGCAAATATTAGTTAATGGTCTAAACTTAAAGTCATAAATTCTTTAGAGTAGTTTATTTATTTATTTATTTATAATTATTTTTCTGAGGTTTAGAAGTTAATTCTTACTCGATGATAATTAAACATCTGCTATGCCACCTAAAACATTATACAAATTGGGTACTTTTAAGTTTATAATTTTTTTTTGCTTGGATTAATTTTTTAACAATTAGATTTAGGGAGTGTTTGGTGAATGAGTTGAGTTTGAAAATTTTAAATTTCAATAGTAATTTTTGTTGAGTTTTCAGAAAAGATAAAAACTTTTTCATAAAAAAACAAAAAAAATACAGTTTAACTTAAGTTAAACTTAAGTGCCAAACAGAGCCTTATAACTATAAAAGTTCAAACAACTCAAACTTCAAACACAAAAAATCAAAATCAAATCACAAAAAAAAAAAAAAAAGAAAGGACATGAAAGTGGTTCCTTGTAAAACCAAAAAAGGAAAAGGGATATAATTGAAAAAATAAATTGCAACGTAGCTGCTTGTTTTAAGACATTTTTAAAATAATAGAGAATAGAGAGACGATATTTTAATTGCAGTATGAAATAGAATTTTTTTTAAAAAAGTATATAATTGACGGGTCGCAGTATCATTGAAGGTACATGAAAATAATAAAAAATAAGATGACATGGGAGTGAAAATCTTTTTGAGATAAAATTGATACACTAGCCCATTTGGGGGACATATGGAGATAGTATTTTGAAGGTTAAGTTGGAAATACATATTTGAGGGAAAAACTTTTAGAAAAGCTATGTGATTTAGAAAATAGTGTAAAAATTTGAAATGTGTTTGAAAAAAATATGCAAAATGGATTTTGTTTTGTTTATCTTGTAGTTATAAGTATTTTGATTTAAAAATTATTGAAATGGGAAAATTATGGATTTTAAAGTTTGAGTTCGTTGAAATGGAAGAGAGAGAAAATTTAATTTAAAATTAAGATTTTAAAATTTAGATGGTTATCATCTGAACATCTAACCCCACACTGAACAAATATCTTGAAATTAATTTCATTAGTTTAACTTTAAAAAAGAAATTCAGTGAATTTAGAATAAATGATATGTAAATGAACTTAAAATATATGATATTCACAAAAAAAAAAAAGAGTAATGTCTGAAAATATTAACTTTAATTCTAATTTTTTTAGTGTCAATTCATGTGTTGTCTTTTATTGATAAATGTAATCAATTGATTTGAGAGTACTTTAAACGTTTATTAATAAAAGAATGACGCATATGCTATATATATTGATCCTAAAATGTTGAAATTAAAGTTGATGTCCTTGATATTTTTTAAAAATAAAAATAAAAAAACTTATGTTTCGTTTGGGACGCCAGTTCCGGATAGTATTTTACCAACTAGATTTTAATATCTTAACTGTATATCAAACTTTTTTTCTCTCTATTTTCAAAAACTCAAATTTTAAAAATTTATAATTTTCTCATTTCAAATCGAAATGAGATGATTTATATATCAAAATACTCATCTCGACAAAATGAATAAAACAAGATTTATTTGACATATTTTTTCTAAACACATTTTAAATATATGCGTTATTTTCTATATCATATGATTGTTTTAAAAATTTTCTATTAAACACATATTTTTAATTCAATCTTCAAAATATTATCTTTAGATGTCCTCGAACGGGTCCATAAAATATATGATATATTTGTATAAGGTCTCGTTTAGCTCATTAACTCAAACTTAAAATTTTCATATCAGTTTTTATCTTTTTTTAAAAAAGTTTTTTATTTTTTCTGAAAAAATTTTTATCTTTTATGAAAAGTTAACACAAATTTATTATTAACACTTAAAATTTTAATTCAAACTTATTCATCAAATGGATCCATTTTCGTGGTAGAATTTGTCCTCAAGAACTATGTGAATTGCACAAGGTACCCCTCCACGCGAAACAATGGGCCCCACAATGAATTTTAGACGCTGACGTGGGAGCCATCAGCGTGCGCGTGAGGAACATAAGACGCTTACGCAGGGGGCCCTCTCTGTTCGTTTCCCACGCGCCACAAGAGCACGTGTTCTCAGGACTAGCAGAGAGGAAGAAAAGAAACGCAGGTCAGGTTATACTCTTTGACTTACCCTTATCAGAGAGAGACCTCTCCACTCTACCATTTCTCGGGAAACAAACAGAAAAAAACTCCTTCACAGATTCAAATACGACGTCGTCGTCTTCTTCTTCTTCATCTTCTTCCGTTGCATGCGAGGAACTTCTCCTCTCCTCCCGAGAACCCTAACCCAAAAACCTCCCTCGCCGGCGGCCGGAATGAAGGAGCGGCCTCCCCCGTCCAACGGCGGCGTTTACGTCCCTCCCCACCAGCGCCTCCGCTCCGTTATAACCTGCCAGAATTACACCTCTTCCGCTTCCTTCGACTCCATTCCCAAGAACCCTCCGATCACCACCGTTGCGCAGGACTTCGGAGCTCAGAAGGATGACCGCCACTTCCCGAGGCCGAATTCGCCTTACATTTCTGCTTACGACGATGGCGGCTTCTCCGAGGAAGGCTCCGATCGCGAGCTGGACTCCTATTCGCATCCGGTGAGCTTACTTGCGTATTTGTTTTCTCTCTTTCGCCGTCTGATTTTCGATTTTCCCTAGGTTAATGCTTCTTTGTGGAATGTGAGATTGCAGTAGAGTTTTTTAATTTATGTTTCTAACTGGATTTTGGTTTCTGTTCGGTAGTTTTGTTTTTCCTCGATTTTGTAGTAGAAATTTTGCGAAAATGGCTGTTCGATTATTTAAGCAGCTGTTTGATTATTGTTAATTTTTTTTTCTCGATAATTCACCAGTTTCCAAGGTTACACTCTAGTTAGAGGAGACGAAAATTCAGATTTCCTGTGTAAATATAAATTGGCATGGATATTTTCTTTGGTAATTGCACTTCATTTGAAGAGATGTATGTAGAGCATCTTGATTGATCAAAGTGTTATTTTGTTTCGATATAGCCGTCTACAGTCATCATTTGAACTATTTGACTGTGATTTTCAGGGTGCTGGTCCGTCGGATAACATCGAGCATTGGAAAAGGAAGCTAACATTTCTTTTGCGGGATAAGGACAAGCAAGAATTGATTTCCAGGGAGAAAAAGGATAGATGTGACTTTGATCAGATAGCTGCGTTGGCGAGTAGAATGGGATTATATAGGTATGAGAAATTCGTGCTTTCGTTAGTAAGAATAGCAAAGTGGTTGGATACTCTAGAAAGTCTGATTGATGATATCCTTGGCAGCCATCTGTATTCGAAAGTAGTTGTTGTCAGTAAGGTCCCACTACCGAACTACCGATTCGATCTGGATGAAAGGCGCCCACAGAGGGAGGTATTTTCTCTTATTCCTATTTCTATTATTTGTTCAATTTGACAACATTATTTTAAACTTTAAGCTTCTAAGTTTTAAATTTGCACCTTTATCTGCGTAAATCCACCTGGTGGAGCACCATGTTCCAAATTAAATGATCCCAATTCCCAAGTATTATCATCTAGGTTTTTATTTTAGATTTAAGATTCTTTCTAGTTTTTATGTGTAAATGTTTTGTAGGAGTTATAAGTTTTCAAGAACCTTGCAGGTGACCTTGCCTCTTGGCTTGCTAAGGAGGGTCGAGACATATGTTTCTGAGTTCCTATCTCAAAAGTCTAGGACTAATGGAAGCTTTTCGAATACGTCCTTTTCAAGATCAAGTAGTAATTGTAGTATTGCCACCGATGACGGACTCTTTGAGGCACCTGAGCCACTGTCTTCCAGTCAGGTGATGATGGAAAAAGTTCTTTGGCGTAGAAGCATGCAATTGAGAGATGAACAACGATCTTGGCAGGTCTTCCTTCTAGTGCTATTCTTTTCTGTTTCTTCTGTTATCATTATTATTATTTTCCTATGATTCTTTATTTTGATTATGATTTAGGCTGATAAGTTTATTAGGTACTTCTTTCTGTTTTTTTTCCTATGATTAAGTAAATTTGGGGAAAAAAAAAAAAGAATTGAAAAGACGCTAACTGGTTCAAATACTGGTTTTCTGGTCAAGAAACTCATGGTAGGCAAGATTTCTTTGGCAACTAATTTTCAAAGCATAATTTAAGTTCCTTTTAATTGGATTGGACATGGTTGGCTTGTCTTCTCATTTAATTTAAAATTTTTGGTGATCAACAGGTGCAAAACACTTATTGTGAGTAATGCCATTAACAGTGAATATTTAGTATTTGGTTGGTTAATGCTTGAAAATGAATTTTGAAATTAGTATTTGGAAATAAAATCTGATATGCATTTTGATCTTTTAATTTTTGAAAATATGTTTTATATGACTCCTATTTTGGTGTCTTTAAGTTGTATCTAGGCATAGTTAAGTAGGAAACCCAAACCTTAGTAAAAAGTAGAGAAGCCATAAAACAACTATTTGAAAAAATTTCCAACAGTCAACCAAACAATTTTCTTCATATGCCTCTTTTCTAGTCATAGTAAACAAGTTTCAGAAAACAAAAATCAAATCATCGAACTTATATTCCTGATAACGATCGTCATGAGATGTGTCTAATAATTGCTATTCCTAGATTTGATGATGATGACATTGTTTAGGGTATCTGCAATGTGAAAAAAACTTAGTCATATGTTTATAAAACTGCAGGAATCTCGTGGAGGCAGAGAAATGCTGGAGTTTCGAAGAAGTCTTCCTGCTTATAAAGAGAAGGATGCCGTGTTATCTGCCATTTCACGGAATCAGGTCTGTCGTAATGTTTTTATATTACAAGTAGTGATGATATTCTTATTCTTATGAAGAGGTGTTTACTGCTTCAAGTAGGTTAGTTTTGAAGAGGTAATTCAGAATTCAAACTTTATGTTTGTGCATTCTTTTTTCTAACAATGATGCTGAAAAGCACAGAGTTAGAGATGAATTGCCATGTTGTTTGTACTCTCACATCAGATCATCCAGTAATGTTTGGCCATTTTCTTGTAATTTACGTGTTTATGATTGTCAGAATTTTGATTTTGCAGGTTGTGATCATCTCAGGTGAAACTGGTTGTGGCAAGACCACACAAATTCCACAATTCATTTTAGAAACTGAGATAGAGGCTATTCATGGGGCTGCTTGTAATATTATATGCACACAGCCTAGAAGGATATCTGCTATGTCTGTCTCTGAAAGAGTTGCCGCTGAGAGAGGGGAAAAATTGGGTGAATCGGTGAGCTTTTCTCATTGTAATTGTGACATTAGCACTGTACTTGTCATTGTTTCTGGATAAATTTCAACTTCTCTTTTTTTTCTTGGCTTTTTTGTTCAAGGTTGGATATAAGGTTCGTTTAGAAGGTGTAAAAGGAAGGGATACACACCTTCTATTCTGCACAACTGGTATCTTGTTGAGAAGATTGCTGGTTGATAGAAGTTTGAAAGGTGTAAGCCATGTTATTGTGGATGAGATCCATGAGCGTGGAATGAATGAAGGTGTGTAATAGTATGGTTTTATTGTTAACTTTTGAATGTGGAAGATGCAACTTCTCATTGTGGTTATTTTATGCCAGATTTTCTCCTTATTGTTCTCAAGGATCTCCTGCCTCGTCGACCGGAACTGAAACTGATTTTGATGAGTGCAACCCTAGATGCGGAGCTCTTTGCATCATACTTTGGTGGCTCCCAGATTATTCACATTCCAGTAAGTTTTACTTTCATTCGGTTTCGTTTTGCGCCTTTGTTTTTCTGTCATTAGGGATAAGTTTAATCATTTATTTTTGTGACTTGTAGTTATGATTTGAATATCCAGGTACTTATTTTTCTTTTCTGCTCCTACATGAATAATGTTGTATGTGCCCCTTACTTTCTTAATTTAGTGAACTTATAATATCAGTTATGTTCATGTGTGAAAAATATCTTTTAATGTCACATTTTTGGGGGGAGAGAGTGAGTTTTCAATTAGTGCCTTTGATCTACTTGCCCCTATGATTTTTGTTATCTTGCCTTTGTTTGTTTTCTTTTGTTTCAACTGAATCTTATATGTTGATACTTGTAAGATATTTGATGTATCTTCTAGTCTTCTGAGTGCTGTATTTGTCAGTATCATAATAATGGTCTGATGCAATGGGTTTAATTCTTAATGTTTTAATTTTCTTTTCTTCCTAATTTAGGGTTTTACATACCCAGTCCGAACTCATTTTCTGGAGGATATTCTTGAAATGACGGGTTACAGATTAACCCCTTACAATCAAATAGATGATTACGGTCAAGAAAGAATGTGGAAGATGAGCAAGCAAGCACCTAGAAAGAGGAAAAGCCAAATTGCTTCTGTTGTTGAGGTGTGCAATGCTTCTTATTGATTAAATTTCTATTTTAATTGCTATTATTTTCTCATTTCGACTTTGAATCATGTGGTCAGGATGCACTAAAAACTGCTGATTTAAAAGATTACAGCCTCCAGACTCGGGAATCTCTATCATGTTGGAATCCTGATTCTATGGGTTTTAATTTTATTGAGAATCTTTTATGCTATATCTGTGAGAATGAAGGGCCAGGTGCAATTCTCGTTTTTATGACTGGGTGGGATGACATAAGTTCTCTGAAAGACAAACTCCAAGCTCATCCCAGATTAGGCGATTCAACGAGAGTTTTGTTGCTAGCATGCCATGGTTCTATGGCCAGTTCTGAGCAGGTACTTTTTTTCCCCCTGCAAATTGATCATAGAATAGTCAAGATGCAATGGTTGTTACTGCAATGGTAAAAGTCACCTGCTGTCAACCTGAAGCCCTAGTGTATTGTTTTAGTTATTTAAATTTGAGGCTGCCATTTCAGGTGTCCTTTCTCTGACCTACATAAGTGTATTGATCCAATTCTTTAATTTTTTGTTTATTATTTCTAAAGTGATAGATCTGGAATATGTGCAGAGGTTAATATTTGACGAGCCTGAACATGGTGTGCGGAAAATTGTACTAGCGACTAACATTGCTGAGACAAGTATCACAATTAACGATGTTGTATTTGTACTTGACTGCGGGAAGGCAAAAGAGACATCATATGATGCGCTGAACAATACTCCTTGTTTGCTTCCTTCCTGGATATCCAAGGTTTCTTCTCAGCAAGTAAGGTTATGTTCTACTTTGAATTGCATTCTGGTTTTGTTCAGTATATGTTGAACCTCTAATGATTAAATACTTTGTATGCGTTTTTATTTTGTGTCTTGTAGAGAAGGGGAAGAGCTGGTCGTGTTCAACCCGGAGAGTGTTACCATCTTTATCCTAGATGTGTGTTTGATGCTTTTGTGGAGTATCAGCTGCCTGAAATTTTGAGGACGCCTTTGCAATCTCTGTGTCTCCAAATCAAAAGTTTAAAACTTGGAAGTATTTCTGAGTTCCTATCCAGGGCTTTGCAGTCACCAGAGTTATTAGCGGTAGTGACCACTCCATGCATATATATAATTCGAAGACATGCCCCCACTCAAATGCATATCATACACAAATAACGTTTGCAGATTCTCTTTCCTTCTTTTTGTTTGACCAGTAATTGTTATCTGGCTCAAATATCAACTCTCATAAATGTGAATTATGGTTCCCACAGGGAAAAAATGAGGCAAATTTTGCTGCTTAAGCAATTAAGATGGATCCATTTTGGACTTATGAGGAACATAGAATTTAGACCTTTGATGTTAGCATCACCATAATCATACAGAAGGAATAAGGATTTGCCATGCTCGACATATTTTTGGAAGGATTTTTTTTTATTTTTTAAATTGTTGCATTTTGTATGTTTCCTGAATTGAGGCACATCTCGTTGGACATACTCCAAAATGTGCTGATGACTCTGATGTGGATCTTTTGCAATAACTCCATAGCCTATGACTTAATTTGCTGAAAATGTTTTTGCAGGTGCAAAATGCTATTGAATACTTAAAACTCATTGGGGCATTGGATGAGAATGAAAACTTAACTGTTTTAGGTAGGGAAGGATATTTGATTTTTACTTTTAACGATTTATTGCGAGTAGACTGTTTCTTAAACAAAAAGCCTCATGCTGTTTGAGTTGCTTGACAGGACGATATCTGACAATGCTTCCCGTGGAGCCAAAACTTGGAAAGATGCTCTTATTAGGTGCTGTGTTAAATTGCCTGGATCCAGTATTGACCGTTGTTGCTGGACTCAGTGTCAGAGATCCTTTCTTAACGCCACTGGACAAGAAGGATGTGAGTCGTGAAGTTCCTATTACAATTAATTCATGCTAGATTGCAGCTATTTCGTTTAACTGGTATGAAAACCACGGGAAAGGGCTATTTTGTTGGGGAGTGAGATTGTTAATCTATAGCCAAGTACGACGCCCTTGCCTACTTCGGATTACGATTACCTTGGTTGGGTAATCTTTGGTGTTCTAGGAGTGACTATTTGCATAACAAATTGAACGGTGTATTTGTGTTTGGTGTTATTGTTGTTAAATTATCGCTTATAATTATTGGATGCTGGTTTGAGTTAAATGTGCTTGTCCTTGTAGCTTGCAGAGGCTGCAAAATCTCAGTTTTCCGGAGACTATAGCGATCACCTTGCTCTTATCAGGGCTTATGAGGGCTGGAAAAATGCTGAAAGAGACTATGCTGGTTATGATTACTGCTGGAAAAATTTTCTTTCAATACAATCAATGAAAGCTATGGATTCTCTCAGGAAGGAGTTCTTCTCTTTGCTCAGGGATACTGGTCTGGTTGATGCCAATACTACCAGCAATAACGAATGGAGCTATGATGAGCATCTCATAGGAGCAGTAATTTGCTATGGTCTTTATCCCGGAGTTTGCTCCATTGTGGTAAGCAATGGCTTTTTATCTAAACTGTCAAAGCTTTTGTTTTCATCCAAACATTTCTCCAACTTGTTAATGATTTCAACCTTCATCTGGTGGATTCACTACCTTCTGTACCTTTAGAGTACGGTTGTCATGGCCGTCAATATTGCATAAATTAGTGCTTTGATAATTGTGGCTTTACCATTTCTGTCCAATAAGTAAAATAATGTTGGAAGAGTATAATCATCTGTTCACTTTGGGTGGGGTGATGGGTGATTTTCTGACCTTCCCAGTTACGTGTAAATGTGACAAGTTTCGCCTGAATAATTTTCTTGAGGACATGTAAATGTATTTGCAGAACAACGAGAAGTCATTTTCGCTCAAAACTATGGAGGATGGCCAGGTGCTTTTGTACTCGGTAAGATTCATTAGCCTATAAATGACTCTGTTGCTTGGGATCCTCTGTTGGTCTGTTATCTTAACATTTAATTTCACATTCATTTGGTTTGCTTAGAACTCGGTTAATTCTCGGGAAGCTAAAATTCCATACCCATGGCTCATTTTTAATGAGAAGATAAAAGTGAACTCTGTTTTCCTCCGGGATTCAACAGCTGTGACAGATTCGGCACTTCTTCTATTTGGTGGAAGCATATCGAAAGGGGATAGTGTGAGTATTTTTATTTTAAAAAATTTTTTTTGGTGTCCAAGAGTTCAGTACAATTGAAGTTATTGTTTTCTCGAGTCTGCAATTGAAGGTATATGATGATGTTCTCGTTGTCAATGACTATGTAACGATCTGTTTTCACCGTCGGGCAGGATGGACACTTGAAAATGTTGGGAGGATATTTGGAATTCTTCATGAAACCAACAGTGGCAGATATGTACCTATGCTTAAGGAGGGAACTTGACGATCTTATTCAGGACAAAGTGAGTCTGTGAGGAAATTACCTGCTTTTAAAACGATGGAGTTTGTCTATCGTGTCCCTAGTTTCGTTTTAATTTTCTGGTATGCCCTTAAAACTGTGTTGTGCATGTTTCGTATTACTAATCTCAATTCGGTGGAAAATGGGCAGCTTTTGAATCCCAGGTTGGACATAAACACCCATTGTCAGCTCCTTTCTGCAGTACGGTTGCTGCTCTCTGAGGATCGCTGCGACGGAAGATTTGTATTTGGCCACCAGGTCCACCTTAAGTCTTCTTCTAATACTAGTGTTGCCGCTAAGCAGCCAATTTTAACTTCAAGAACTGAAAGTGGACCTGGTGGTGATAATTCCAAAAGTCAGCTCCAAACACTGCTCACCCGAGCAGGATATACTGCACCCACCTACAAAACCAAGCAACTCAAGAATAGCCAGTTCTTCGCCACGGTGGAGTTCAATGGAATGCAAATCATGGGGCAACCATGCAACAACAAAAAGAGTGCTGAAAAGGATGCGGCGGCTGAGGCTCTCCAGTGGCTAATGGGTGAAACCCGGACAGGCCACGAGTACATAAATCACATGTCTATGATGCTGAAGAAAAGCAAGAAGGATCACAACTAACAGGGACATAGTCCATTCTTCTATTAAGGGTTTTCTCGCCAAGGTTGCTGCTGGGAATGCCTACACAATTAACATATACCGGACAGTCCAAGCCTCTTTGAAAAAACCGTAAAAATATCGGGCGGCATAGTCACTTGGAAGCATCAAATCTGACTTAAATTTTGTATTCTTTGAGGCCCATGCAGACGTCACCAGTGAGAGAAGATGAACGAGGGACAACTTCTCAACCTGTAACGGTTAGTCGGACCATGATGAATTCGCTGCTATTTGTGAGTGCCTCGGATCTAGGAAAAATGTATTTACAGAGTGTAGGTGATCTGCTTGTCCCTGGTGAGCTCTTTACAGATCATTTGCTCCTATTGTGTATTTTTCACCATTTTGAAACAGTTCATGGGTCTGTAAATCGAGTGACATGATCCTTGGTTTCGCCGTTGCTTCATTGTAAATTTTGAAAACCCGCTTCGACGATAGAAAAGCGCTGCTGAATGAGGAATTGTTTAGATCCACCTTTAGCCTCCATTCTCGTCTTCTGGTCTATAAAACTTTTGAAAGCAAAAGCAAAGCCTTTGGTTTCCGTAGTCTCATCATCCGAATTATTTCAGCTTGAATGAGTTAGTTCAAATGCTGAAATGATGAGGTAAAAAAATAAATTCAATTTGAGCTGGATTTTGTCACTTTCCACGTTTGTTTAAAAAATTAAAATTTTTGCTGGAGATTAAATTAGTATTATCATGTCACGTTATTTTTCTGTCAAAGTATTTGGACTTCTTGTCACGGGTTTGCATGTACAGATTACAGATAGCATTTTAGATAATGGTCCCTTGGGACAATGTTCTCTTTTTCTTTTTTCTTCTTTATATATATATATATATATATATATATATATTAAGTTGGTTGAAGTTGATCTAGCAGATGAAACAACCTTAATAAACGTGTCTGACGATAAGGAATCACAAAGGCAGATCCATGTTTGAGTAAGAGGCTTCAAGTTTTCAGCCAAAAAAAAATAAAAAAAGAGCGTCAAAAATTGAGATTTTATGTGATTGAAGGTACAGTTTAGTAGTAATTTTACATACGATTCCACAAGACAAGTTGTAGAGTCCGAATCTTCACCCCAAGTTCAAAAAAATAATAATGAAAAGTTGAGATTCTACAATTCGATAGTTTCCTTCATGTGTGTAGGCACGAAAGTCTATTAAAAGTGAAATTACTATGCGTATTTTGTATTGGAAGGAATAAATTTATTTTTTGAAAAAAAAAAAAAGGACCAACTAAATCGGGCTAAAAGTGTTAGAAAGGTAAATTACTGGAGGAAAGAGGGAGAATAAAATTAAAAGTAGACTAAAACTAAGCTAACAGGACGAATAAAGTGAATTCTGATTTAAAAATATTCGATTCTCGTCGAATGATATGATTGGATCTGATGCTCAAAAAAATAAGTTATTGAGAAATTTTTTTTTAGGAAATAAATTATTGAGATTGATTGATTCCCTATCATAAAAGAATCCATAACAAAATAAAAATAAAAAACAGAAAAACAATGAAAAGCAAGATAAAGAATGGACGGCTTAGGTCAAAGCATCACTGCAGTGCTATTGCAAACATTATCTTGTTTAATTTATTTATTTGTTTTTAGGGAACATTAACTTGTTACGTTTAGCCAGTCTAAAAGTAGTGCTAATATATGAAAGTTGACTTAATTTTAAATTGGTAAGAAATAAAGAAAGATACGTACAATTGAGTCAAATATCACTCACAAAAGTTTTACGATGGATGACCCATAACATTATTTTATACTCAGAATTTGATTATATATATATATATATATTTATATATATTATCACTAGTATTATTCTATTACAAAACACCTACTATCTTGGATGCTACTGCAGAGATCAGAACATGATGTTTGACTGCATTCAATATTGGTGTTTATATATATATATATATATATATGTATAGTATTATTATCTTTATACATACATGTATACAGGATAGAGTCGCATTAATATTGTATTTGTTACACCCCATCTGAGGGGTGTTATATATATATATATGTTTATTTTATTTCATTTATTTTAGTTTTTGTGTGTGTTGGTGGTTGATCAAAGAGGGACAACCAAGCAAGGAAGACGAAGTAAAGTAAACTTCATGCATGTGATTGGAACTGCTGTATGCGAGATAAAACCGCTGACGTGTCTTTGATTTCACATATATAATATTTATAATTATTTTTTTAAGTTTGTGTAATTTTGAACTCTATTCTTTTTTCATAGTTTGAATGACATTAATTTATTAAAATATTGATATAATAGTCATTTTTGTTAATTTTTAAACAGAAAGAGTAGTTTGATTAAAGCGTTGCACTTACTAATGGATCCGTCTAAAAATTACTGAAAATGATTAGTTCAACAACGTTTTTAATAGATCAAGGTCACTCTAACTACCAAAAAAAAAAAAGGGATCAATATTGTACAAACTTAAAAATTTAAGGACTAACCTAATAATTTACCCTAAAAAAAAAAAAAAGGATTTGTTTCCCATGAACCTCTCTTTGTCTTTTAAGGAACCACTTTTGAATTAAAAAAGAACTCCAAACCCTGTAACACTTTTTTTTCCCTCTTGTTTGTCTATCTATACAAATTTCTTCACTGTCAACATGATTACTATTGTAATTTGAACAGCCAGATATATATTTTGTAACACAATATTTCTCGAACATTATTGTAAATAAATAAAGAAAATAATAAGAAATAAAAATAACAACCAACCTCGAAATGCGGCGTCGATATGGCTGTCGGGGTAGGCATACATGTATATGTGTGTGTGTGTGTGTGTGTGTATAAGATTAGGTAAATAATGGCTGAAAAATATGGAATCTGACCCTTACGGGAGACTATGAGACAGGCTGGGAAGTGGCAAGGTCTGCCCCCTTTGATTGTCGTCTCTCTACATGCCTTAAAAACAATTTTGGGACACATTAAATTAATCCAATTCCTTGTTGGGTATTGAAGAGGAAATATCAGACTCATAACTAAATGCACAATTGTCTTCTTGTCCCTCCGACTTTACGGAAATTAAATGAGAGATTCCGTTTTGGGCCACTTCTTTTGACATAATATATGTCATTACTTGCCTTTTTTTTTTTTTTTTTTTTTTTTTTTTTTTTTTTTAGAAAATGACCAATGACCAATGACCATGGTTAATGCACTGGTCAATTATTGATTGATTGGTATGATTAATTGACGTTGGTTAAAAATTCAGGGATATCATTATCTTATTGATAATTTTTTAAGAGAAAAGTCATTTTAATAATTGAAGTAAACTTTAGATATTTATTAAAAGAATATTTTAAAGATGTTAGTTTCCCACATATCCATTTCTTTTATCATCAACCAATAGAGAGAAAAAAAATAAATACTAACGACAATTAATTATGTCGCATTAGCTTACTCCTGATTTTCTACAAATGTGGGATCCACACATATTTCGTTGATATCCCACAACAATGGACGGAAAATATTACACGGTCGCGAGAGTTACGGCTGCCCAATGCACAACTCCAAGTCATGTCACATGTGAAGCCCTACTTCTCACCATTGAGTTCCCTAACGCAACCACAAAAAAACGAACCGCCCAACCACGTGCTAGTGCGTCCCCGTTGTCGCACTGTAGGGTTGCCGGGGTGTCGGGCCAGCTTTCCGGGGGGGTCTTGTTACCAAAGTGAGGATATTGACCTAAAAGCTAATTCCATTTTCCCCTCCCTCCCTTTCATTTGGAGTTGACAGTAATTGTTTTGGGGACCCCTTTGTGTTTCCTAAAAGAAGAAGGAAAGCTTAGTGTGTGGATTATTTGCCCTTGGGCCACCCCCCTCTTTTAGTTGGATCCATATCAAGTTTGTGAATCCCGTGACATTTTTTAAAAGAAGCCAAGGATTGAGACAAGAAATTTTGAGGTCATGTCTGGTTCTTTATTTTTTTTATTTTTTATTTTTTATTTATTACAAAATGGGTTGCAAGTGGGGAAGCTATTGTCAGTGCAAAGCATATGATAAAATATTTTGATTAAACAGCTTTGTTTAGTTTTTGTTGCAATAACATATTTATGGGAATCATCCCTACCCAAAATGAAAGAATAATTCCCATGATGGGATACATCCATAATTAGACTACACTAAATTTATGTCATATTAAAAAATATATATATACACACACACAAAAGCTTGAAATTAACTTATATAAATCTAGTAAGTTCAAAATCATATGTTATAAATTATTAGATTATGTCTTATTGTACATGATAAGTCAAAATTATTAGATCACATTGAATTATGTCATATTACCAAAACATAACAGTTTAAAATTAAATAATATGACTATGATGGTTCAAAATTATGTATTATTAATACGATCATATATATATATTTATTTTTTATATCTTGTCACAGAATTTTCCGAAAAAAAAAAATTCATTTTCTTTTGGTAAACGATAGTGCTTGAAATGGAAAGGGAATAGAAAGAAAAAAAGAAAAAGAAAAAAAAAAGGAAAAAAAGAAAAAGAAAAAGAAAAAGGTGTCTATCACTATTTTTTTGGAGGGAAAAACAATCCAACCATGCAATGGGCCCATTGTGGAGAAGTAGTGAGGTACCTAATAGAATGTTTTTTAGTTTGGAGTTTGGAGTTTGGAGTTTGGGTATCTAGTTGAGAACAAGTTCCTAGTGACAGAATATTCTCATTAGTTATTGAGATGTGAGATTTGACTAATAATAACAATTATATCCCTTTCGGTGATTTGCAATATTTTTTTTCTCTTCTTGAGACGACAAATAAAATCGTGCCAACCATTTATTATGCGAGAAAGTGTGGCTGAGCTTTGCATGCGTGATGGTTACTGTAATTGAATAGGGACTGGATTGAGTTTTGGTCAAAATGATGCGAAAATGATTGATAGAAAAAAGCAGACTTTGATAATAACTCAATTACTATGGCCAAAGTGCATAGCTTAATCATGCCCATTGACGACACGTCTTGATTTTATTATTATCATTATTTTTTAATAATTTTTATTTTTCCCAATTATTACCACGTTCATCATTATTACCCTAAATTGTCCAAAACACAAATGTTCAAGTCAAGTTGGGTGATATCATCCTTAGAAAATATTACGTACGTATATATACACATATATATATATATATAGGAATGTTTTCCTGTCCGATCCGATAACCAGGCGAGAGCAGCAGTTATAATAGTTTTGAATTATTAATATAAAGAACACGTATCACGATAAAATGTTATATTAAAATCATCTAGTTATTACAATAATACATTAAAAAAAAATACAATTGTCCAATGGGTGCCGTAATAGACAATTTTTATATAAATTTGACATATGAAAAGTAGAAGTTTTTAATTGTGGTTTTTTTTTTTTTTGGAATCTTATGGTAAAAATAAAAAAAAAACATTAAAAAAAAAAACAAAAACAAAAACTTTACCCTAGAAAGTGTGGTAATTGATACGATGGCAAAAATTCAATATAGAAAACCTAATGAATTGCAAAGAGAAAAAGAAAAATGATTTTTTTGGTTAAAGTGGAGCCCTCTTTCATAATGATTGGTCAAGCAATCAATGTTGGAAATGCATCAAAAGCAATTAATAGTCAATATATATCTTTTTCCCCAGCTGGATTATTCTAAAATTCTTTTATCTCATTTATTCCTCCATTCATTTATTAAATTGATTGTAGCCTTGTAGGGTACCAACTCTACAGGGAAGCAGCATTATTAATCAGAAAAAAAAAAAAAAAAAAAAAAAAAACTGGCACTGTTCCAATCCCACTGAGAGGAGAAGAAGCAAAGAGAGCAAACCAAGCTATACCTTCAAAGATATTTAATGCCAATGTTATCGAGTGAAGGGCCACATATATATATATATATGTGTGTGTGTATGTATAGGGGCTTCTACTGTCCTTCACAATAAAATAAAAGGATGATCCTTCTTTTTTTAACTTGGACCGTTGATATTTTATTGGATGTACATGATCATTTGAGGGATCAGGACATGAATTAGTTCCTTGCTTTGTAAAGAACTGGTTAATGCCCTTCTTAATGATAGAGAAAGAAAAAGACCAATCATTTTGGACTTCCTTTCTCAAACAAAAAATTAATTCATGTTATGCGTACTTAATATCAATGTCATTATAACACATATTAATGTTATGTTATGGTTTGAAAATATATGACTACAGACACTTAACTTAAAAATTGAATCATAATCTTTTTTATCTACTACATTAAAAAAATATATATTTCTACACATTATAATTACATTCTTTAATATTACATATGTTTCTGAATATTTCCAACATAGATACTATCCCTCCGTTTGTTTCAACTATTTGACAACACTTGTACTATTTTATTTAAATAGGCCATTTAAATAGGTGTTTGGTAGCATAACATTTAGGACTTGTTTGGCAGAGCTTTCTCAAAGCTGTTTTTGGCTTTCTAGGTCCAAAATTAGTTTCTGGAAGTGTTTGGATGATCTGTCGGAAGAGCTTCTAGCCTCCAGAAAAGCTTCCTGTCAAAACCAAAAAAAATGTAGCTTTCTGAAAAAGCTCTTATGAGTAGACTTTAAAACCTATAATAAAATTTAAATTAGACATTATAAGTTTCATTTTACATTTTTAGTACTTATTATAATACTTTAAGATCATTTTGACCTTAAAAGCTCTTTGGTTCTAACTACTTACTGAGAAGTCACATATTTTGCTTCTCTTCTTTTACAGGCGGGAAGTAGAAGCAAAAGTAAAAGCTCTACCAAACAAGCCTTTAGAATGCCATTTAAATAATGTCTTACATTCTTTTGATCATTTGAAAAGAGAGATGAAAAGTTGTTCACTCCTTAAATTTGGTTTTTTTGTATATAACTATATCCATCATACATTAGGTGGTTATCTTTTCTTCACATTATTTTGGAAGTTGTTTTAATTATATAATTAGTCATGTTATGCTTGTTATATCAAAATGTTATTCTTCAAATTAATAATGTTATGCTGTCGTCAAGAAAAATAATATTATCAATATTCACTTTAAAAAAATAAATTACATATATTTTCAAAATTACATTAATGGCCTCCAACAGTATACTAATTTATTGATTTACCAGTTCATCTATTACTTTTTACCGGCTCTAGTAAGTTTCAAGAGAGATTACATAAGTTTGTCTCCCAAAAGTGCCTACCAACTTGATAGCTTTACAACCAATTATTTTGTAAATTTGAATTAAAAAAAATACCATGTTGATGAATGACGTCCTACATGAAGGACCTTAACAAGTGCCTATATATATATATATATAGCTCTAGTAAAAAAAAAAATACCATGTTAGTGAAGGATGTCCTTCATGAAGGACCTTAGCAAAAGTGTGTATATATATATATATATATAGGTCAATTATTTTGCAAATTTGAATTAAAAAAATACCTGTTAGTGAAGGATGTCCTTCATGAAGGACCTTAGCAAGTGTGTGTGTGTATATATATATATATAACATTTTAGGTTGTTGGGTATGAAACATTTTAGGCTATATATATATAGCCTATATATATATAGCTCTTGTACGTAACATTTTAGGTTGTTTGGTATGGAACAAGTAAGAATAGTACCAACATTTATATCGAAAAGGATATATGTATACATATATATAGGAAGCTTTCATGTCAGGTAGTAGGATAGGAATTGTAGTTTGAAATATTTTATTTTGTGTTTTTGTAATTATTAGTTAATTTACATATAATTTTTTATTTTGATTCTTGTGACATGAATTATTTAAATTATAAGTGTAAATGATAAGTATTACTCAAAAGTGTTATATTAAAATTAAAAATGATAAGTATTACTGAAAAGTGTTATATTAAAATTAACTGATTGTTATAATAACGCACATACAAAATTATAAATACTATTTGTAAGGGTACCGCATAAGAGAGCTCCCATATATATCTACTGCCAACATACATGGGTGCCTAATAACATGAAATTATATATATATATATATATGCTTCCAAATGAAAATATTTTTTGTTTTATCAATGTTGCTTTCCATTTTTCTATCTACTATTTGATGTATGTATTATTAGAAGTTGTACGTTAAACGACGGGTATTTAACGGAGGTTTATACAAAAACCCTAATCAAAAAGTTAAACAAAGACGGTAGGGCATGGAGATTTTGGAAAATTTCTGCCTATTTCAGGCAATGCGTAACGGCGGTTTTCAATGATAAGTATTGTTAAATAATACCTTATTAGTTTAACCTTTGTTAAATCTCAAATTTTTACTAATGATGAGTGAATGAGAAAAGGAGCTTCTCAATATTGGAGAACATCTAATATTGTTTATGTTTCTAAACATCATTTAATAGAAGGATCAAGTAGATTAAGAAGCCACGATTAAATACGAGATAGTAAAATACTCATATGATTACTTGGCAAGGAATTAAGTTTGAACGAGTCTCATCGTGATGGACATGATACTATATAATGATGTGGCTAATTATTCATTGTTTTAATATTATGAATTTTGTAAATGTAGATCGACCCAAGTGCTAATATTTCGGTGTCCCTACAAAAGAAAAAGTCCAAACAAGAGATGGAGGTTGGGAGGGTCATTTATCAAAAGAAAGTAAAGGAGATGATAAGATTAAGGGGTGGAAAGACTTTACGAGTAGAGATATTAAGAATGTTGTGTCAGTCTAACTCATTATATATGTCATGTTACGTTCATGTCAACTCGAGAATTAAATATTTAAGTCCGTCTCATTATCATGTCATGTTGTGCTCATAATTATATCATCCCCTAACCATCTCATCGAGCCTCCGAGTTTTTTCCCCCTTAAATGGACTCTTTTGAATGCTGAAAATTTCATGTTCTTACCAAACAATTTAAATGGAAGATAAATTATATAAAATGAAAAAAAAAAAAAAAAAAAAAAGGAGTACGTCGACATATATATCTACACATATTCATTTATCATCGAAGAAAGTAACGACCATTTTTTTTTAAAATTAATTTAGGAATATTACTTCGTGTGTTATTACTTATTGCCTCTTTTAAAAAGATTTCTTCTTGTTATATTGGTACTTAAAAGCGATGGAATAATATTATCAATTATACAATATTTTATTCAAATAAGTTGGTATAGGGCCGTTATAATTGCTCCTACAAAAATGGAAAAGTCATCATGATTCCTTGGAAGCATTTCAAAGAGAACTTTTATTATAATTCTAAACTCAAAAAATTTCAGAAAAAGTCTTAAAAAAAAAAAAAACTAAAAAAATTCAAAATACAACGAAAAACAAATAATAAATGAGTACGTAAATAATGGGGGCATACTAATGATTAATAATGGACCCACTAAACTCCAAGGCATATTTATTTTTCTAAAGAATGTAAATAATTAAAATAAAAAAAAAATCTGTTGCTTCGCTGCCTATGGTCCCATTTTCCTTCTTTGTCTGCATTTCTCTCTATCTCTTCAAACAATTAAGTTTTGCTTCTCTTCATCCCACTTGTTTATTTCTTTCACCCTCTGATGAAAATAAAAAGGAAAATAAATTTTATAGTTTTTCTATATCTTTCAGGAAAAAGAAACCAAAGAAATAAACAAATTTATATGCGTGTGTGTGTGTATATATATAAGACGATTCTGCTTGTAATATACCTTATTGCTAAAGAAGAAGAAATTACATGAATTAAAGATGCACATGGTTTCTTTGAATCTTTCTCTTTCTCTCCTTTTGATTTCTTGTTTGTTTTTTGGTTTTTTTGTTTTTTGTTTTTTGTTTTTTGTTTTTTGAGTTTTTTTTTTCTTTTTTGATAGAAAGATATTTTAGCTTTGCTTTTTTAGGAAAACAACACAACTTTGCCAAAATTTATTTAAAAAAAAAAAGTAAAAAAGTAAAATTACAGAGCATTGATTTGGCAATGAATTTCTTTTTTTTTCTTTTACTTCAAGAAAAATATGGCATCACTGCCGCTATGATTGCAAAGGTACAATTAGATTCTATGCACGGTTAAATTATTATTATTTATTTAAGGAAAAGGCATGTCTTAGTCTATAATAGGGAAAAAGAAAGTGAACGTAGTGAATGATTTCTTCAAAGCGATTAGCTTTAATCCTCCATGATTAGTCGTATAACTTTCCCTCTTTGACCAAAGTTAGGACAGATCCTTGATTGATCATCTTTATAATAAAAGCTAAGCAAATATTCCAAGGGTAAACAGATTGATCCTATTTCAACCAAAAAAACAAAAATCCTAAACTTTTAAGTTTATATAATTTTGATCTATATTTTTTTTCTCGGATTTAGAGTGATCTTAAACTATTAAAAATATTATAACAGTAATTATTTTCATTAATTTTTAAACATAATATGTTAGTGAGCATTAACTTTTTGATCAAATTATTGATGGATTTGATCTAAAAATTAATAAAAATGACTATTAAGGTAGCAATATTTTAATAATTTAAGGTCATTTAAGCTTTAAAAAAATAAAGAATAAAGATAAAAGTTGTGTAAAATTAAAAATTTAGGGACTAAATAAATTATTTATCCTATTTCAAAATAATAAGCTTACTTTTGCGTGGGTCATACTAACATGAGAAATCTAAATAAATATATTCTCTTTATTTCTTTTGAAAGAAGAAATTTCATTAAATTCACTATAGAGATACAAAAACACCAAACATAACAAACCTCGCATGAAACAAAACGCTTCAATAAAAACAGATCTACTAATAAAATCTGATGACACTTAAAATGAAAGATATATGCTTGAGACCCAATAACAGATATATACTTTGGTACTCTGAAATCGAGTACATGTAAGATTCTCTCTGATAAAATCCCAATAATCAATGGTTCCCGATTAACCGAGAGCCCATAAATATGCACTATACTAAGCTCTTATTTTTAGATGAGAAAGACTACACGTACCAATTTTGTATAAATCAATCACATCTTTTTACGTGAGATCATGTTGGCCATTGTGTAAAGATAAAGAGTTTAATTAATTCTATTACAAAAGTTAATGATGAAGGTAAATAGCTCGTTTGGTCTTGAATTTTTTTAAGAAGTTACAATTTAAACCTCTTTTTTTTTGGTCCAAAAAATCCCTAAATTCTTTAAAAGTGTGCTATTTGGTCATTTCTATTAAGGTTAAAAATTAGATGGAATGATATGTATGACAAATGAAAGTTAAATCATATAATTTTTTTCTTATTTACCCTTTAATAATAAATCATGAGTGACTAATATGATTTTTTTAGTTAAATTTTTAGATTTTATTAATAAAGAGGATCATTTTACACTCTTTTCAATAGTTTGGGGACCTTTTAATTAAAAAAAAAAAGTTTGGAACCCAGAGCGATTTATCCTAATTATGAATAGTAGCTGTATATATACATATATATATATATGTATGAATGTATATGCAGAGGCTAGAGAGGGGGGTAAAGGGAGGGCATTTCCAAATCCCAAGCCGTAATAAATATTACTGAGAGAGAGAGAGGCCAGTCTACGATCAATGAATATGATACTACCCGTTTGGGACCCTGAAATGTTCCACTTCCTCTCACCTTTTAACCTGACTTTTTAGTCATGAACTGCCTCTCTGTTTATTTTTACAGCTCCAAACAATGAAAGCGAAACCTCTTACTTATTATTTTCTCTCTCTAAACTCTCGCTTTGTGAGTGGTCCATTCACACCTATATATACTACCAATACTAGCTCGGAACCTTGTTACTTTGATAGAACCTAATGAATATATATATATATATATATATATCTCAGAAATAAAAATTATCTATCTTAATCAGATTCTGTTTTCCAATCATAATTTTCAATCATTATTATTTTTTTAATCATTATGAGAAATAAAATTATATATTTTAATCAGATTTAATGATTAGAAAATATCCTAAATCAATATTATGATGCAAAAAGACTACTTTTTTATTATTTATTTATTTTTTATAATGGTCTTGTAATGATTGTAAGAAGCGAATTTCAAAATTGACCACAGTCAAAGATAGCTCTGACTAAGCCTTTATTATAGCCCAGTAAGAGCAAATATGCCTCTCCCATTAGGTCCCTCCAAGAGCAATTAATTCAAAAGGACAAACAAAACAAAACACGACACAACAGTCTTCATCATTAGCTCTTAATATCCTGTGACACTGTATATTTATTTTATTTTATTATATATATATATATATTTAATTTGCAGTCCTTTAATTTTAGTATGAATCATTTGGTGATTATCCAAATTCCAAGTTCATTTTGTAGATTATTGTGGGCCCTAGTGAGATCCACTTGAAATTTATGTGTGGAACTATAACGTAAATCAACTTTCAAAAAAAAAAAAAAGGGTAAATCCTTGGCTAATCAGCACGCAGATTAATAATAGACTCCGAAAATGTTTTCAGTTTTGGGTCACATATTTAATCTGATCTATAGTTTTCATATCGATCTCCAAATTAATGAAGATCAGAAATCCAACTCAGTAGTGTGGAAGTCGAGATTTAAAATCCAACTCATCGGTGATAAAATCATGAATTATTATAGGAGAGGACTAATTATAATGAAAATTTAAATACAATCTAAGTCATTGATTTTTTATATGAAAAAATTTTCAATAAGATTATTTGTTAAAATCAATGCTATTTTTGATACGTAAAATAGAAAATAGTATATTTGATGATACTCATAGCCTTTGTTTGTTATAATAGAGTGGAAAAGGGAGAGGAAGGAAACTAGAAGAGGGACTTTAGAGAGAAAAATATAATTTTGATTGTTTGGTAGAGAGGAAATAGGGAAGGAAAATTGAAAAACCATGGGCTCCATCACTTTTTAATCCTTCTAACTTGGGGGAGGAAAGTTGATGGAAAATTTTTGACAAAGCAAATGTGGGTAAAGTGTATTTTGACCTTAATCTATTATGATCTCTGAACTTATATGAGGTAATAGGTGTAAAATACATTTTGATTAGACATCTTTCATGTTTTCTTTCTCTTCGATCAAATAACATGATTGAAAACCTCCACGCTTTTCATCACCTAGAGATTTTACTCTTCCTTTCATTTTATTTTCTATTCCACTTACCAAACATAGCATTAGTTTTTAGGGTGGGAAGCTAAAAGAAAAAAAGATAAGGAGGACTTAAGGGAGTTATGTGTGAATGTATACGGAAATATGCGGGCTAAAAAGGAGCCTTACTAATGAAATAATTCTATGATATATTTCATGTAAATATAAATATTTGTGTCACCAAAGGGCATAGTTTTGATAGTTTGGTTAATATATCACATTTTTAACAAAATGTACTTTAATAATGTAGTATAATGAATTTCACTAATAGGCATAGTTTTGAAAGTTTAGTTAATTGTCACATTTTTAACGAAATTGTATTTTAATTATATATAACGAATTTAATCAAGTATGATAGTTTAAAATTTTGCATATTTTATCTATTTTATAATATATTTCTCTTTATCCCTTCACTAGCATTCGAGGGGAAATAGCGAGAGAATGAAAACAATATAAATAATTTATTTTATTCGTAAAAAAGAGGATCACCGTTGTGATCCTCTCCTTTATTTTTAGTGTAGTTTTATGGAAATATTATGAGTCTAAAGGGGCTAACTCAGCAGGTGAGATGTGAACAGAATTTTTCATGTTCGAAATCTGAAGTATTTTCATCTTTTTTTTTTTTTTTAAATAAATGAGAGTCATAAACCCATGTTACAAAAATAATAATGATAATTAAAAACTTAATGATAATATTGAATATTGAAAATATTTATTTTAAAAGCCAGTGATACTGAATATTGAAATATTAATGTTACAATAGAAAGGGCAAATCCCTTATGATATACCAGATCTGACTCGGTTATTAATAGAGTGAATAGATCTGTCATTTTTTGAAATCTCTCTTCTGATTTAAAATCATGGTGTAACGTGTATCTCCTTGTTCCGGTCATGGAATAGATGAAAAGTGTAATAACAATATTACTAATGTAAAAAGTACGTAACTCTAACTCCTTTCAGGAAAATAAATAAATATATATATATGTATAACTCTAACTAAATAAAATGACTCTAACAATCAACGGCCGCCGAAAACCGCTTTGCTTATGCAGTTCTTGAACCAAACACTTTACCCATTTTTATACAAATTCATTTTCATTTTTTCTAGAGAAACTCATTTCTATAATATTATTCGTGTGCCTTTTAACATTGTCCCTCTTACAAACACACACACACATGTTTGAATAATGCAATTTACATATAACATACACGTGTCATAAATAAGCAATACTTTTTTTTTTTTGGGCGGAAATAAGCAATACTTTAAACGCGGATTTTTTTTTCCCCTTGAAATAGTTAATTATGATAAGGATTGGCCATGGAAATAGGTTATTAGTTTTATGTGCCAAAAATATGTTTGGATTTTCTTTTTCTTATAAAAGAATCATTTCTAATCTTGGAGAAGGCAAAAAAAAAAAAAAAAAAAAAAAAAACTTGAATGGAAAATGTGGGAACCTTAGAGCATTTAGGGTCCGTTTGGTGAATGAGTATGAGTTGAAAATTTTAAGTTTCAATAGTAATTTTTGTTGATTTTTTAGAAAAGACAAAAAACTTAAAAAAAAAAATAAAAACTGAGATAAAAATTTTGAGTTTGAGTACGAATGCCAAACGAGGCCTTAGTTATAGACAATAGTGGGGTTGGAGCTCCAAGGGGAGGCACATAACGAAAGGACCACCTAAATTCTTGTGTCAAATTCATTAATTAGTTGCTCATTTTGATGGTAAACGCTCTCCTTCCCACATTAATTTTGTTTTGCCAGAAACTACGTGTAGCATACGGTGCTTTTATCATGGAAAATAAAAATTCATTTATCTCATTCTTATATATCTTTCTCGAAATAGACGTGTGTATATATATATTTTATATATATATATATAAGAGATGAGCCTCGTATTTGACATATCTAAATAGATAATATTAACATTAAAGCGGTGGATATATACTAATATTTCCATTGTCATGATTCGTTAAAAAAAAAAAAAAAGTCATGACATAAAGAAACGGTGCATGTATAAAACAATGGTATAAAAATCATTAAAGACGTTAAGTTTAATTGCTAAAATATTTCTGCAGCACTAGAAAATCTCTTTAGAGTTCTCACATGTCCTCGACTTCATAACATTTTAATTGTAACTTGAACCTCCAAATAATATTACCAAACAAACAAATACTCATCAAACAACAGAAAACTGTCGACAAAAATTATGACAATTGTTAAAGATGGGAAAAATTATACATATATTTTAATTATAGGACATGCATGCTTCTCAATCATCCAATTTTCAGTTTTTTTTTAGGTTTCGTTTGGCGTTTAAACTCAAATTATACTTTTTCATATTAATTTTTGTCTTTTTATGAAAATTTTTTTATTTTTTTCTGAAAAATTTTTTATCTTTTTTGAAAAGTTAACAAAAATTTTTAATTTAAATTTAAAATTTTCAACTCAAATTCATTCACCAAACGAACTCTTTATTTAATTTTTGTTTAAAGTTCCGTTTGGTTCACTGATTTGAGTTGAAAATTTTAAGTTTTAACAGTAATTTTTGTTGACTTTTCAGAAAAGATAAAAAATTTTTTTAGAAAAAGATAAAAATTAAGATAAAAATTTTAGATTTGAATTGGCGAATCACATGAGTACTAAAATGATTTTGACGTTACATGTAACGATTCTGAACCGCGTTTTCCAGCGGTATAATATATAGCATTGATGCAGAATAATTATCGTCGCACCTTGGGTTAAATGCGATTCCTTGAAATGACAACAATTATTTTAAAAGAATTTGTGAGAAGTAGGAAAGGCCTATATCCCTAATTTCTCTCTCTATCCTCTTTTATTATTTTTATTTTTATTTATTTGCTTTTAATCAAGAAAAGTGAAAAAGGAAAGCTGGAGTCTGATTAGGAAGGGAAGGGATGAATCTAGAACAAAGATTGGAAGTACGTGCAGAAAATAAATATGTTTGTCAGATGTGTGAAAAACATTTTTGCCTAAACAAACAACGGTATTGATCCAACCTTGTCAATAACATTGATTTGACCTCTTTTGATTACAGATCGATTTGACACGGCATATATGCTTCTTTTCTACCTCATTTTAATCGTGCTGTATTTTTTTTTTACATATATATAGTGTGTATATATATATCTCTATGCACACACACTATATATAATGTATATATATATAGTTTTCTTGCCATATATATATATGACAAGAAAACTTGTGATCGAAATTTTTTTTTAATTTATAACTTTATGTCAGAGTTTAAGTTAGATAATATAAACTTATTTTAATACTTTTATTACTTAAACTTTACAATCATTTTTTTTATAAGATCTTTTAAAAATACGATTCTCTAATAGTTATTGAAAAGTTATAATTTTTGTCTTCCTTCTTCTATTTACTAAAAACAAAATAAAAAACTCTACCAAACAGATTCTAATTAAGCTTTGACAAATTTGAACCATTAACTAAAATAAGGTTTTGACAAATCGAAGTTAAAAAAAATGTAATTATGGAATAATATGATAATACTCTTATTTTGTTATTTTCTGTTGTGTTCTAGGCATCTGGTTCCAACTTATTTATATAAGGAAAAAAAACACAAAAAAAAAAAAAAAAACACTCTTAGATTTTACATCTGTGAACCCCTAATCAAACTCCTCTATAATTATCCTGAGCTAAATAATCATATAAGAAATTCTATGCTATCTCACATAACTATGTTTAATTAGTTTGGCATTTTAAAAATAACTTTGGTCATTTTTTTCATAAATATGTGGTGTTTGTTTGTGTCTTATACTACAATATGTAAAAGTGAAGGAGTGTAATATAACACTTACTATATAATTTTTTTTTTCTTGTTATAATATGGTCATGTCATAAATCTCTTAAGAAAAATGCAAAGAGTTGGAGGCCAATGTCCTCAACCTTGCTACTTCTTATTAGTATAAAATGCTCGATATATCACTTAATAATTAAAAAAGGGCAATTTAAATATTAGCATGCGTTGTTTTATGCCATCAAAAGTTTTTTAAATGGTTAAATATACGAGGGGATTAAAAATCATGAAATGAAACAAATTGTGTTTCTACTTCTAATTCAATCAGTAATATTTAATCCAACGACTGCAAAAACTTGCACATGTTAAAAATAAAAAAAAAAAGTGCCTTTCCACGTAAAGTACTCAAAATAAGGTGTCCAAAGGTCCGTCTGAGGCAAAAATTTTTTATGTTATTTTTTTGTTGTCTTTTTTTAAATTAGTTTTACCATTCACATTTCCAGATCTTCCTTTTTCATTTTTTTCTTCATTTCGAAATAAGATGATTTTTTTTTAATTGGATAAAATAATAAGGGAAACGAAACAAAATTCATATTGATTTTTTTTTTTTCAAATACATTCAGGGTTTTACACTTTTTAACTTCAAAAAACTCATTTTCAACTAAACACATTTATTTCAAAACTCCAACTCATTTTCGATCAAAATATTTTCAAAACTCTAACTTCGATTATCACGGGAAACGGTGATTATATAATACGTGTACGTAACAAAGTATAAATGGCACAGACCACAGCCACAGGCCTAGCTCCGTGGCCGTATGGATCACATGAAGCATTGAAAACGAAGGGGATCAGAAGTACTAGACACTCAGTTATGTCCTCTAATCATCATGTTTGGTCAATTAATTGCCATTTTTTTTTTTAATTTGCTTTTTAACTTTACTTCATAAATTGAATTCAGTAGTTAGTACTAGTAGTAGAGACTAGTAGGCGTTCTCTACTTTTATATAAGTAATATTAATGACTGTTGTTCGTTGATTGTAACGTCAAGATCACTAACTTTAAATCTTTTAGTTTCATTATTTATATGATAATGAATTATCGTTTTAATCAACATGATAATTATATTTATATAAAAAAAAATGAAATTCATATATTACATAAAATGATATTTAAAAATCAAAATTAAACTTTATATCTTTAACGTTTTTTATTTTTATTTTTATTTCCGTAAAATCAATATATTTCAAATTGCATTCAGAAATAGAAGACCAAATCTGTACGATATTTTTTTTTAACTAAAAAATTGGTACTATTTATACTTGTCTTAAAAGGCTAATTTGTCGACAAACTTGTAAAAATTTTGTTTTCAACTATATTTATTTATTTTTGTTTAACATTGTGCCATTTGAATCATGAATGTCTTTTATGAGGAACTTATTTTGCCGGTCGTGTTTTATAAGGAGCTTGTTAGTACTTGTTTGTTAGACTGTTAATTATATCTGTAGTGAGCTCAATTTAAGAAAGTTTTCTTTCTAGACAATAAATCATGTTGGAGAGGATAATGTTGATGTAAAGTCGCAAACCTCTTCTTGCTTTCGTGAAAAAGTTGATATATAGTTGATAGTAATTGATAGCGCATTAAGTGAACACACATATATATTTATGTATGTGTGTGCGTGTGTGTGTGTGTATATATATATATATAATTTTTTTTTTCGATAATAGAATTAAGTAAACATATCATGTGCAACGTGTTTGGACTATCAAGGGTCGCATAATTGGTGCCTTAGATGATTGAGTAATTATGTTAAAAACGTGACACAAAATTTTAAAGGCCCTCATAAATTGTTACTTTATTTGGAATTTTTTTATTCGAAACATTTTGAAAAAAAAAAAAAAAAAAAACTCTTCTTTCCTTTTGTTTTATTTTAACGGAGATCTATCTCAATAACAGATGCATGGATTAATCGTAATTTCACTCTTGCTTTGAGTTCTATAATTTTTCATAATTAGGACTTAGACACGAATATTTATATATAAATAATAGATTCATACATAATAAATATCTCACAAATACCATGTTAGCATAATCACTTCTCCCATCCCCTCTCAATATAAAAACATCACTTAAGTTTTTTTTTTTTTTTTTTTTTCAAATTTTGAAATGATAAGAAATCTATATTTATTTATTTTTTGTTTGTAATAGTAGAATTAAATTTGGCTATTGCATAGTAGTATTATTATCACTCTGCCATCCGAACAAAATATAAAAAAATGGTAAAAAAATTTGAAAAGGATAATGAGAAATGCCCCACATGTAAAAACATTTCACGTGTGCATGAAGGACATAAATTTCAAGTAATAGAAAGTTTATTAAGTAAATAAGTTATTTACTTCTTATAAATAAATTTACTGTTATTTATTTTAAATATTTTAAAATCTGTAAAACTTTTTACTACAATTTTGAAATAAAGAACTATATCAATTAACAACGCATGTTGTGAGTGGAGTGATTAGAATATTTTTATATAATTTTTTCCCACAAAATTTTTTTTACCCACTTAAAACGAAACACTCAAAAAAGAAAAAAAAGTTAAAAAAAAAAAAAATAGAAAAGGACAAAAGTGTGAAAAAGGGGAAGGAAGATAGAAAGAGGAGTAAAAATGCAAATAAAGTAGATCAAAGGGGTACTTTCGGTAGAGAACAAAAAAGCTCGCCCTATTTCCATAGAATGAAAAAGCCATTTTTGCTTCCTTTCCTTTCTTTTCTCTCCCAAGATCCATCACCCTTTTTTTAATTATTTTTTTTCATTTTAATCCAAATTTTTTCTTTGTAAAATTTTTTTTAATTACAAAATAAATAAACACTCTTCTCCATTTGGAGTTTGGACCGTATCTTAAAAAACATCTTCAAATCTCTCTTTGACCGTCGTACTTTCTCTCTCTCTCTCTGTCTGTCTCTTTCTCTCTCTGCTTTTTCTCTCATATACACTCCCACACACACACGCATATCTATATATATATGTATAGATATAGTTATAGTTATATACAGCTAATATATTTTCTCATCATAATCATCCTTTTGCCTTTTCGCCGCTGTTGCAGAGCGAGAGAGGCTCTCTCTCTCTCTGTCTCTCTCTCCCTAGCTATCTGCGCAGAAGAGAGAGAAACTCAAGAGAGAGAAAACCGAAACAAACATTTTTTTTTTTTCATTTCCATTTTTCTTATCTTTTCGCCACTGCAAAGCTATTTTAATCCGATTCTGATAGAAAGAAAGAGAAGAAAAGGGTTGAAATTTTCTCTCTTTCCAATCATTTTTTGTTCTTATTCTTGTTCTTCGACATTGATAAATCTTAAATCCTCGTGGTCGTCGTCGTCTTCGTCGCGGTGGGTTTAATTGGAATTTCGTCTGATCCGACGGCTGAGGATCTCCTGGTCCCTCTAATCGTACGCCTAGGACTCCGTTGTCAGTCCTACCTCTTTCTCGCTTATCTTTACGTAAGTACCTCTCTCTCTCTGAAATACACGCCTTTTTCTATATTCCTTTCTCTCTCTCTATACATATACATATTTATAAATATATACGCATATACACGGACACGCAAATTTACATGTATGTATATGAGTCTGCGAATCGTGTTGGTCTCTACGTATTTACTTATTTATTGTATTGTACATATTTATTTATTTTATTGGCCTCTTCTTCTAATTTGATTTTCATTTCATTTCATTCGTGCGAAATTATGCCCTTCTATTTGGAAGGGCATCATTTTTTTAATGGTTTCCAAAATCATGATTAATTAGTATCGCTAATTATCATTAGCATCTTCATATTACCTCTTTTGTTTTCTCAAACATGCAAATGTTTTAACTTTGAATTATTGTAATCACAATTGTGTTTTTCTGATTTGATTATTGACGTCAGATTTAACCTTGATTTCATGCTTCATTTGATCTCTCTTTTAAGTTTTACCATCATTAATTCCTTCGTTTTGTATTGCTTTTCTTGTGTGTGATTTCTTGATTGTAAATGGGTTTTAGAGTACTACTAAAGTTAATAGGTTGGTTGCTTTATTTAGTGGAATTTTGATTATAAAGATTTATTTGGGTTACTGTGGTTTTGCATGTAGCTTTAATTAGATACAAGCCTTGTTCGGTTTGTTTTTTATTTGTATATGGGTAAGGGCAATCTTCTTCATCAACAAGTCATCCAAAATTGTGGGTTCCTTTTTATATGAAATTCAAAACCATGTGATTACAGGTACAGTCTAACAGTAATTTATAACTTATTACACCAAAAGGTGTAGAGTTCAAATCTACCCAACGTCAAAATTTCAAAAAAAAAAAAAAATTTCAGAAGCTTCTTTTGTTAATTTACTCATTTGACTGCCTTTTATTAGCACGGTGGAGTAATGCTCTAGACTATAGGATACTAAATTAGAAGAGAGATAATAATGAGTGAGTGAGTTACTTATTTTGGTCAGTTGGAGTGTTGGTTTAAATACCACTTGGCTTGAAATTATTAAAATACTTGCACCTTAACCATGTTGTTTGGTTGCTTATGTGCAAAACCTTCATGTATGCTGTGGAGTGGGGTGTAAACCATTGGTTTAAACGGTGAGTTTTTTAGGGGAATTTTTTTTTTTTATAATTTTTTTTAATTGAAGGTTTGTTGGCCTTAAAACAGTTTACTTGGGAATATTTATTTGGATCATATAGAATCATTTTGCCTGGTGGAATTTTGTGTGGAAGGGGTTTTTTTTAAATTAAAAAAAAACTCTATGGGGAATGATGTGAGATGCCACCAAGACAATAGGTTGGGATTGTGGAATTTTGTGTGGAAGTGGATTGCCACTTTATAGAGAACAGGTGTTGGATAATTTCAGGACCCTTAGTACAATATTTAGGGACTGTACCTCTATGTCAGGCGACCTTGGTTGATTTATGATTGATTAATTTTCAATTTTGATGGAAGAAATGTGTCAAACATGTAGGCCTATGTGTTATTATATTGTAGGCATGTGAATGTTGCTGTCATCTCGGTGAAAGTAATCGACTGATATCTTAAAATTGGGCCATAATATTTGAAGACATCATCACAACTTTGCGGTTTTTGTTTTCCGAATTTCGTGAGCATAAATATATCCGTTGCTTATTCTCCTCTTTACTTATCAGGAGTTTGGAATTCTTCATTGACACCAGCTTTACCTATTCCATTTTGTATTTTATGTTTTGCAGCGAGCAGGTTATACTTCTCTGACAGTTGACGGCTCATGGAGCAGTCTAATGGTCACAGGAGATTAAGGAGAAATGATCATCATGGCCAAGAAAATGGCGATACCAGTGAATTGAGTGTTGGAGATGACCTTGATCCGTGGACTGCATGGGCATACAAGCCTCGTACCATTTCGATGTTACTTGTTGGCGCATGTTTTCTTATGTGAGAGTTCTGCCAAATTTTGGAGTGCTTATATAGATATTGCTTATCTTTTGCAATTATACAAGTCTTTGTTTATGACCAATTGTGCAATTTGTTTTCAGAAGAATATAATTGACAGTAGATGGTAAATTAAATGTTTGCTTCAACTTTCATGTTTTTCAACCTGGATGGATAGTTTGTGTCTTGCCTTTGTCTCTGTGATTACTGTTTTCTTACCTAATTTCTGTTAGCTAGTGGTTTTGTTTTAATTTCTTTCTCCACCTTTGAATATTATAAACTTACAGCTATGTAGAATATCTGGTAGACAGATATTCCATGTAGGAAAATGACAGAGAAAAGAAGTGGTTTTAAAAAAAAGTCCAATTTGTAGCGTATGGAACTTGGTGAAAATCAACATGCTCTAGATGAGCGTATATAAACAGACACAATGACGAGGCGTATTTGAATTATCTGATCATTCTCATGTAGCATAAGGAAATAATATTTGCTCTCTCTCTTTTTTTTTTTTTTTTCTTTAATTTATTTTCCTGCTGGATGCATTTATCAGATGGGCAAGTGGGGCACTGGATCCAGAAAGTACTGTATCGGGAGATCTTGTTACATCAGTGAAAAGGTTGGTTCTTACTTATTGAATTTTTCCAATGCCTTTTCGAATAGATTTTTTCACAACTAGATTTTTATTTCTTTTAAAACTTATGCCCAACTCTTTCTTGTAGGGGCGTATGGGCGATGATTGCAGTTTTTCTTGCTTATTGCCTGCTGCAAGCCCCTTCTACGTAAGTTCTTATATACAATTATTGTTCTTTTAAACTTTTGTTGTTTTGCATTTACTTTGTGGTTTCCATTTATATGCTCTAATTTAATAGCATTTCTCTGTGATTCCATGCCATGATTTTAAATTGCATTGTTATTTCTCTGATTCGTAAGTTGGATGTTGGATGCTTTTTCTTTTTACTTCCTTTCTCTCTCCTTTCGACCCTTGGACTTGGGTGTCCTTAGATACTTGTGTGATTGGAATTTCTATCTACTTACTTAATGTTGAAGAAAAGAGTGATTGACATGTGAAATTGAGATGTCCTGTTTTGGAAGTCTTTTGGTGGCGAGTCACCTTCTCTGTTGCAAGTTAATCTATGTCGATAAGTTTGTTTTTGTTTAATGATGGAATCAACATGTGTTATGTAAAATACAAGACTGGTTTTTTTCTATAGTTTCCTGTATTATTTGATTGAGCCTGTTGGCTTTTGGTACTGTTTGCTGATGTGGAACTTCATACAGGATTCTGATTAGGCCACATCCTGCAATTTGGCGCTTAGCTCATGGAATGGCTGTTGTTTATCTTGTTGCTCTTACATTTTTGCTTTTTCAGGTTGGTTTCTCTGCTTCCTTTCTGTTGAGATTTCCTTTTTCCTTTTTTATCTCCTTTTATTTTATTTTTTTTTTATTTTTATTTTTATTTTTATTTTTATTTTTAAGAAAAGTCGATTAAGTATTCTGTTTTGAGTATTAGCTACCTTGTTTTGATTTTTTCATGGGTCTCCACTGAGTTGTTATCGCTTTTCACCTTTTAATGTTCTTCGCCAATTATTATTCTGTTGTGCACTATAGCGTGGTAACTTTGCAATTACTCACTTTCCAGAAACGTGATGATGCCAGGCAGTTTATGAAGTTTCTTCATCCAGAACTTGGTATTGGTAAGCAGTTCTAGATTGCTAGTTGTTACCTTTTTACGAACTTTCTCTGTTTCCAACCGTTGTATTAGCTGGAAGAAATAGCTTATATTAGTAAAATGTCGGTCGAAACTTTCTTATATATCTGTCTATTGTATCATTACACGCAGAACTTCCAGAAAGATCCTATGGAGCTGATTGTCGCATATATCTCCCAGAAAATCCTACAAGCAGGTTTAAGAATGTTTATGTATGATCTTCTTTCTGAACCTATATATGTTTAATATTTCCTCATTTATGTTCTTCCTGTAGCTAAAGCAGTCTTCTGATTTTGTTTAATCTTCTGTTTAGGATACACTTTTTGATGAATTTGTTTTAGCTCATATTATTGGATGGTGGGGAAAGGCTATATTGATCCGTAATCAACCTCTTCTTTGGGTGCTATCAATTGGATTTGAGTTGATGGAGGTTACTTCCTTGACCGAATTTAGCACGTTATATTTCCCCTTCCTGTGTTTTCATATCATTTTCTCTTCCAAGTGGAAGTTGTCTATCTTTATAATTTGGACATGTGCATAGTTTTTATGTCCAAGTGGCGATATTGATTGAAACTAAAGCTTATTTTGGCATTTCAGCTTACCTTCCGCCACATGTTACCAAACTTCAACGAATGCTGGTGGGACAGTATCATTCTTGATATTTTGATCTGCAACTGGTTTGGTAAGGACTTAAAATTTTTAAAATTCTGGCTAGTTATGGTTGAGCTCTATGTTTTGCTATAAACTCTAAATTTTCAATTCAAATCCTCTACAAAGATGTTCTCAGCATCTTATGGTGTTACATCATTATATCATATATGCTTTCTGATTTATTTTTATAGTTCACAGTGATTGTGAAAATGAAAGCTAGAAGTAATTTCTTCGAGATTTATGTACTTTTCATTTGGCAACTGAGGATTTCTCAACTACAACTGAAAGTTTTGGCGCATATTCTGCAGGTATCTGGGCAGGAATGCATACCGTTAGGTATTTTGATGGAAAAACATACAAGTGGGTCGGGATAAGCCGCCAGCCTAACATTATTGGAAAAGTATGTTTTGACTAAATGTTCAAGTTTCTTAACAGTTGTTACAGTTTCATAAAGACATTGAAAATTGCATCTTAATATTTGTCCGGCCCCCCCCCCCCCCCCCCACACACACACACACACACACACATATATATTTTCCGCTGAACCTTGTTATTGAAATTACATTGATTTCTAGGATGTCTTTTCTACTGATTCAGGTCAAAAGGACATTAGAACAATTCACGCCAGCTCAGTGGGACAAAGATGAGTGGCATCCCCTGCTTGGACCATGGCGTTTCATTCAAGTTCTTTGCCTTTGCATTGTGTTCCTCACAGTAGAGCTTAACACATTCTTTCTCAAGTTCTGTCTGTGGGTTCCTCCTCGAAACCCTGTTATCATCTATAGGTTGATATTGTGGTGGCTAATTGCAATTCCGACAATTCGTGAGTACAATTCATACCTTCAGGACCGGTACTTTCTCTCTATACCTGACAAAATCATGTGTACACAATACTCTCTTGGCTTTCTCTTTTCTAATCACTAACGTCAATCTTGCAGAAAGCCAGTGAAGAAGGTCGGCTCATTTTGTTGGCTTTCAGTTGCTATTGCATTGTTGAACTTCTCATTTGCATCAAGTTTGGACATGGTATGTTTCCATTTGTACATTCGTCTTGTGAAAAGTATTTTTGTACAACCTTGATTAGTAACAACTCGAAATTTTTTTTTTTTTTTTTATCAACTTTAATGAAACCAATCATCTTGATTCTGCCAGGACTATATCCTAAACCTATGCCATTATGGCTTATAACCTTTTGGACATCTGCTGGAGCATTCCTTATACTATTCCTCATTGTGTGGTCGTGGCAATCGCATCGAAGTTTAGTGAGAAAGAGGCAGTGAATGATAATGTTGCAGTACTTCAACGTTATTCTTTGATTCCTACCTTTACTCGAAAGTTTTCCTTCCCATGTAAATACTGATCCCCTTTATTAAAATTGTAAATGCATATTCTGTTAGATTAGTGGATCACAGTTTCTTGAGCAGAGAATACTATCAATTCTTTCGTTGTTAGGTAGTTTCAGGAAATTCTTCAACTGGAAGGGCTCATGAGTTAGTTTCGGGTTGCCACCATTACTGGCAAATTTTTTTCCCCACTCGAAGAATCCGACTTTTATTTTAGAATTTTTCCAGTTTTATTTTGTTGTTTATAAAGGAGAAAAGAGAGAGATAGATTTCTGATCAGCCCATGCATTTTGTGTGCCAAGTTTTTTCTTTGAAAAAAATAATACTTATCATTGGCATTGGTTTAGTGTTACTCTTACATGGTTTCATAGCATGCTTATTGATTGGTGTGAAATTTAATACAATTACAGTAACATGTCAAATTTTAACATTTAATTACTTATTTGATTACTTATCGTATAGTGTGTTGACTTATTTAGTTAATTATTATCATATTATCATTCTGTTGATTTTTGAAAATCAAAATGTGACACTTTTCAAGTTCTTATGCTTATAATTTTACAAAGAAAAGTAGATTTAATATTTAAAATAACATTACGTGTTGAATATAAAATAGTGGAATATTTTGGATATTACATTTTTAAGACTTTTCTATGTTAAATATAGTATTGATATTGATATTGGAGATGTAAACTAAAAAAACAAAGTCTGATTATCCTTTAAATTGTGGAAACCATCTTACTTTGTCCACTACAACTAAATGGACAGAATTGAGAAACGTGATGCAAAAATATATAGTTTTGTTGCACATAAATTTGTTTCAATTTCATTTTTTTTTTCCTTGCTCTAACTTCTACCTTTTAAATCATTAACCAAACCATCCTATTTTACCTGCCTCATACATTTCAATGACAAGGGTAAATAAACCAAGAGTATGGTTTATTTTTTAACAACAAGTACAAACCATGTCACCGTGGCATGACTCATTGGCGGGAGTGAGGTGTTCTTATAATTTTTAAACACTCACAAATCCCTTTTCAAATTAAGTATCTGAATAAAGTCACTTAATGAGATTTATTAATGGATCATGGTATTATCTTTTTCATACAAACGTACTGCCTGTATGTTACGCGTATTCTTGTATAGTTATCAACTTTTTGAAACCCCTTTTGAAAGGCTTCTTCAATGTACTTTCTCTCTCTCTCTCCTTTTTTGTTTGATTAAATTAGAGGGGTCACTTTTAGCCCCAAAAAAAAAAAAAAATTAGAGGGGTCATTGTCCGAGTTCAACTTGGAGGGAGACCGAGCGGACTGTGAATTAAGCCGCCTAGAGAGACTACAAAAGTAGAAAAACAAGGGGGATATTTTACCATCAGATATGATGTGCCTGGCAAGTTGCAAGACAATTCAAAGCCAAATACTACAATCTCCAAAAGCTTTTTCACCATTGCCTCTTTGTCTCTCACTCATGTAGGTGTTTCTGTATGCACCTTCCATGTGTGTGTGTGTGTACACATGCGGGGACTTTCATTGTCCTACCACACACTGAATATTGTCGGCCAATTATTCGATCAGAAGCCTCTCAGCACCACCTTCACATCCAAATAAAAGTCTTCCTATTCCCTGTGGGAGCCACCATACATAGCCCTATTCCTTAGGTGAGTTACTAGTATCATGTCTCTTTCTAAGCCTCGTGAATAATTGCCTTGAAGACCTTCTTGTTATTTTTTGTGAATGGTTTTGTGGACTCTTGGGAATTTTCTATTAGATCAAATTAATGTCATGCTCATATTAATTATTTTATATGCAGATTACTATTTTAATAGTTAAGATTAACTATTCAACATTCAGATCTATGACTGGGTAGCAAAAGAGGTTCTACTTAAAGCCTTGCTTTTATCATGTTAGATTTTCGAGTCATGCATCACGCAGATTTGCCGGTTGGACAATTATTGTTGATGGACTCTATGAGTCCGTAATCTATTAACTATTAAAGATCACCAGGGACATGATCCTTTGTCATTCCATCGGTGGTCCCAGCTACTGCTTACCTTAAACGCGTTAGACTAGGGTTCATAAAAACCACCACTGATACCCTTTTTAACTATAAAAAAAAAAAAAAAAAAATTCAGATATATTATTGAAGCAGTTCTATGCTGTGCACTGCAAGTTTTTAAAGCTCTCTGGTAAAGTTTCAAGTCATCTTTTCTGTGCAAGGCAATAAAGTTTTCCTTTGATTGCATAACATGTTTCTCCATATTGTACAACGTATTGCTTTAGGAAGATTGAATAATTATATGATTGTAAATTAATTACACCAAACAATTACTTTTCACCCCAATCATATGTACCAACACATCAGACACTGGTTTTTTTCACTTGGTTTGGTACAAGGACTAAAAATTTCAGTTGTGTTCTTCTGGTACACCCTTTCGAGGACCTTTTCACCACACCTTTTGACGTACTTTATTAGAACCTTCTTCAAACTTTGGAGTGCAAATACATATGAGGGTTGCTTCTTTTGCTGATTAATATTATTCCAAGGCAGCCCCAAATTTTGGCTGAGAATTAAAAATGATGGTCCTTTGAAGTAAATAATATCGGTTTTTGCTAGGTAGAAAATAGCATTGTTGGTAGCTTTTTCTTCCACACAGTCCTTCCTCGAACAATCTCTTCATTTTTAGGCTCCGCTTTTGTTTGGAGGAGATGTGTATACCTCAGTGGCCCTTTCTCAAAGGACCCCAAGAGTCCACTGCCCCTCATAATTTCCGCAGCTAACGAAAATCCGTTCATTATGGTGAAATCATTAATTTCTTCGTTCACTGCATTGTTGTTAAGTATCTCATCTTCATCCGGATGACAAAGTGATTGAACTATATCCGAACTCCCGCATTCCCTTCTGTACTCTAGTGTGATTTCGGATAGTTGGTGAGATTCCAAAATATGCTCAGGAATTGTCTGTGGAAATAGATGGTGAAAATAATCAGATATGAGTTATTTTAAAGTGCTAAATAGTATTTCTAACTTTTTTATATGTGTGTGTATATATATATGCATATATACATATATATTTACCTCAAGCATCCATCTAACATACTTGACATTGTTCACATGGTTGTTCATGTCTAAATCACTTCTTCTCGGCTGCAAAACGTTAGTTTGAATTAGTCGATGTATACGATAAGCTATTGAAGTAGTTGTACATAAACATCTTGAGCTGGTAAAGTTTGATTTTGAATTTTTTTTTTCTTTTTCTAAATTATTATATTATTATTACCTTCAAGTCATTGTTGATATACTTTGCTTTATCATCCAACTTGACAATTTTCTCAGGGACATCTTCCTTGATTGCGTGCTTCTCAATATGCCAAGGTGAAATCTCAGCCCTCGCCTCTTCGGGAATCTTCGAGAGGCGCCTTGTTTGCCGGTTCATCATGACCCAGACGCTTTTCAATATTTTTAGCACAAGCATGAATATGCTAGAACCAAAAAAAAAAAAAAAAACAAAAAAAAAAAAAAAAAGGGAGGAACTTTCTTTCAAGAAATTACCTTGTTGCTCGTCCTAAAATATGGCCCGTGGCTTGACTTCGGATTAGCCAGTCTCGCCGCATTCCATTCTTCCCCGATGCTCCAACCCATGTGTCGATTTCGACTATCTCTCCCCTGTAGAATACAAGTACATGTAATTTGCTGCACATCAGAATGGAATCATTCTAGTATTAAAAAAAAAAAAAAGATTGTTACATATATGCTTAGGACTATATTATATATCTTCTTAAATAGGTAAAATGCAGTCATTGTTAGAATTCTAAAATGTGTCTGAGAAGTTGATAGTTTGAATCGTTTTCATGTTAGTTCAAGAACATGAAGACCAAGATTAGACTTACCAGATCGGATACTGATCAACTTGAACTTGCATTCTTGAAACAACCCATATGAGATTGTTCCTCATCATGCCATGCGTCGCGCCAAATCCGTCGCTAAGTAGTCCGGACATCCAAACATGATTTAACGCTGTTTCCTACACAACACACCCAAAAAAACACATCTAAGAGCGTGCAAAGATTCGTTACACGAATAGTACAAAAAAACCATCTTCCAACAAAACATAACAGAGTTGTCAAACAGTAAAATTTTTTACCTGAAGAAGATTTAGGATGCTCTCCAGAGTTGCGGTTTTATCAGGTCCAACCTCATAGGACCTAACAACAACTGTCTGCCTGTACCCGACACCGCCTTCAATGATGAGGCCTTGCCGAAAAGGATCAACTAACTGCTTTTTTGTCGGGATATTCTGCCGAATTTGCTCGGCGGTGAGGGAGTCGTTTTTAGTAACAGAGGCGACAGAAGTGGTGGCGGCTCCAATCTTTTGGCTCAGCATATCAGCCATACCAGCTGACCTCGGAGAAGCCCCGTTAATTTTGATGTTACTCAAACTTTTCATGTTATGGTCATGAAGATGATTGTCCCTGTTGGAAGAGCATGTTACATAGGAGGTTGGACATGAGAAAGCGGCGGCCATTGTTTTTCTGCTGATGTGGAGGAGTTAAGAGGGGATGGAACAGAGTACCAGCCGTGACAGGATTTTATAATTAGCGAATGACGGACCCGTCGAAAGTTAGGAGACGAAACCAGGAAACTTTTTTTATGGCATTGAGCATATCAAAGATGATTTTGTGTGTGTGTGTGTTTGCAAGTTTAAGACATGGAATCATAGAGATCATCGACAGGATAAGCCAAAAATTTTTATATATGTATAGTATTTGTTTTTCGTTTTGGAATTTTTGTCCGTAAAATACAAAGGAGGTGAAGATACCTTATGGGATTTTTAGGGAATGTTCGTTTGTTCATGGAATTTGATCTCACGTAACGAATAAGCCAAAGTTGGGGAGTTTAAAGTTTCTGGTTAAAGTGTTAGAATAAACTACTGTCTGTGAACTTTTCAAACAAGATATGGGAAACCTTTGACTGAATATTCTAGGAAAGTGGAAGTTTTCTCTGTTTTCTGCAGAATGTTTAGTGTCTTTTATATTCTTGTCTGCAAACTGTATAGCGTAGAAAAACTGTTGTTGTACCATATAGCTAAGGTCTCGGTAGAACTGTAGAAGCATTAAGTTTGATTTACTCAAGTCACAGAGTGGCGAAATAATAGAGCAATGGTTGAGTTGAGCACCACCCACTAATAGAAAGTAAATCCCATTATATAAGACCTACAGATGTGGCCCACCTTTTATTAATAATGATGTTTAACATTGGTTATGTCCCAAATATTTTTCCTGTAGAAATATATGAGAAACTCAAATCTAATGCACGCTCTCAGCTTCAGTAAATACGCAACTCCACTGCGTAATCTTGCAATACTAGATCTCCTTAGTTTACCATGTTGGAAAATTCAAAATAATTCAAAGGTTAACTTTTTATTTTTTCCTAATCAGAACTTGAAAGGTTAACTTATTAGGAGTAGTCCAAGCCCTTTCAATTTGATCTCTGTTGTGTCAAGTCTTGTGCTATTATGGAGTTTCCAGTTTGTAGACATGACATCTTGGTATTTCCTTACGGTTTCATCACAAAAAGGTTTTCTTATTAGAAGATGTAGCCCCAGTCATTTTAAATCCATTCTTAATTTTATGTTCAGTCTGCAGATTTTCGCTTGCACACTCCAAACAATCAGTTATAGTAAATTAACATAGCTTTAGATTCTCTTGGACTCGGAATTCTAGGGAAATCAAGTAATCAACGAGGTTATAATTCAATGTCATGTCTTGCGTAGTATCAAAAACATTGATTATACATAAACACATAAATATATATGTATGCATAGTAAAAGGGCCACACTTTTGTCTCTAATGTGGAATGTAATGTCATACAACATTGTCAGGACTTGTTGGATGGTTAATTATCAAGTCAAGATCTGTTATCTCAGATTTTGTTTTATTGATTGTCTCTCAATAGTGTTATACCATATAATTTAAATTTAAAAATTTAACCATATGAAAAATGCTAAATACTAAAAATTCTTGAACAAATTGATAAGTTGTCAAAACATTATTGAGGACAGTCATTGAAACAGAGAGGAAAATGGGAATCGGGATTCTCAATTATCAAGGAATACATGGACTTAGAAGAAAATGGGAAATGGGATTGCTAGAATATGAAAGTGAAACACCCAAGTCAATTTTAAAAATATGAAAGCTATGGGAAGATTTCGTCAAAATTTTGGATATCTTTTGTAACATAATGAGACAAGAAGTAGTTGATGATTCTTTTTCGTTTGTTTTTATCAACACAAGAGTAGTAACCTAGGTCAGTTCCGATCTTTTCTATGTTTGGTTTTCAACCACTTTGCATGGTTTGTTGCCTTGGTGAAATCCAAAATATTCCTCCAATCTACCAGTGAAATCCAACATAAATGAGAATTAATATGGAGTATTCTTAGTGTCGGTTGCTTTATGTCAATATTTAAAAGGAATGGAACAAACTATACAGTGCTAAGATTGATAATATAAGAATCCACCCCCCACCACCCCGTACCCACATCCTACTCCCCCCCCCCCAATCACTAGCAAATCCACTAAATCGGATTATAGCGAGGTCAAGACACTAACCTTGTTGACCCCCACGGATTAAAAATATTAATAGATTTACAATTAGCCATTAATTTGTTTTCCTTTTAAAAATGTCACCCTTTTATCATCAAGGGAGATCATGGAAGTTGTTGTAGAAGGTGAAGTTAGAACCAAAAAAGAACCCCCAATTCTTTTATTCTTTGTAGTTGGAAAGTTACCATTCGAACTTCTACTTTTAACATATAATCGTTGAACTCAATAAACTATTGCAGAGTTCCCAAACTAATGATATGTGTTAAATTTGGACTAAAACGTCCTCATGAACGTGATGACATATACACTATTGGCACCCAAAATTTCAGTATCTTCCTTTCAAACATCTCAATCCAAATTTTAGGGTCTGTTTAGAGAACTTTTGGAGATGGAGTTTAAGAGATTAGTTTGGAAATGTAGTTTGATTGAAAGATGAAATGAAAATGAATTGTGATATAAAAATAGTGTAAAAATTAAAAATATGTATCTCGTAGTTGTGAGTATTTTAACACAAGAATCATTTTATTTCAATTTGCAATAAAAAATTTATGAATGTTTAAAATTTGAATTTTTTAAAAATGAAAGAGAAAAAAAAAAGTTATAGATTTGAGAGTTTTAGAATTCCGATGAAACCCCCCAAAGGGACTCTTAATAACCGTCACTGTTTTTGAAGCACTTTGTAACAATTTCTTAAATTCATAGGATAATTTATCAAAATTAAAAGTTCAAAGGACAAATTATCACTTACAAAAATTTTAGGGAGCAAAAATGCCAAATAAATATAATCAATAGGAAGATTCTATAATGGGGTAAGGCCTTTCACTCCATTCATAGGGTAAAATTCTCTATCCTTTAATTTGAATCCAAAGGTTAAAAAAAATTTAAAGACCACTATGTTAAAATAACTCCTCCCACGTACAATCAAATTTCAATATCAAAAATAAAAAATAAAAAATAAAAAATAAAAATCCCCATCTGCTAAGAACTCCGATTGCCTTGGGGATGGGGGTGGCCTCGACGGCTTGCTTGGCGGTGGGCGATTGATGACACTGTCCATTATCACCTTGCCGCCGCCCTTCCGAACTCGTCGCCGGAGAAGAAGCTCATGAGACCCATCTTCGGCGGGCTGCCTATTACAAAAGATGAGCTTAGAAAATTGTGAAGCTTTTTTCATTGCTTTTCTGTTGAAGGTACAATAGTGATATATAAAAAGTAGAGCCAGACAAACCCACTAATCAATGTTCTCTAGAGTACGCTATAGCTAGCTTTATTACAGCTGGCAAACTAAAGCCATTAGGAGCGAAGTAAAACCATTAGGAACAAACTAAAAATGTTAATACTCCCCCTCAAGATGGAGAATACAGATTATGGATTCCCATATTGCTAAGAAGAAGATCAAAATGTGTTGGATGAAGGGCCTTGGTAAAGAGGTCTGCGAGTTGATTTTGAGTCGAAACATGCATGGTCTTCAAAACACCTGCTTGAATTCTTTCAAGCGCAACATGACAGTCAATTTCGATGTGCTTAGTGCGTTCATGATAAACTGGGTTGGTTGCAATGTGAAAAGTAGCTTGATTATCACAATGAAGGAGGGCTGGTTCTTTGTGAGCAACTTGCAAGTCTTTGAGCAAACCAAGTAGCCATACAATTTCACAGGAAGTATTAGCCGTGGACCGGTACTCTGCTTCTGCTGAGGATCGTGAGACCACTTGTTGATTCTTGGACTTCCAAGAAATGAGAGAAGAACCTAGGAAGATGCAAAAACCAGTGAGAAAACGCCTGGTGTCAGGACATGTACCCCAGTCCGCATCGGAAAAAGAAGAACCTTAAGTTAGAGTGTTGATGTTGAAGAAAAGAAGAGCCCTTGACCCGGAGTCTTCTTAACGTATTGCAAGACACGCATAGCCTCATTAAAGTGAGAAGTGCGAGGGGCTGCCACAAACTGGCTGAGGCGATTCATAGAATAGCTGAGGTCAGGTCGTGTAATAGTGAGATAAATTAGCTTGCCAATTAATCTTCGGTAGCCTGTAGGATCAGTAAGAGGTTCATCGTCAGATTGAGACATTTTTAAATTGGTCTCCATGGGGATAGAGGCTGGCTTGCATCCCAAATAACCTGCATCAGACAATAATTCTAGAGCATACTTCCTTTGGCAAATAGAAATACCAGCAGCTGATCTTGCAATTTGTAAGCCCAAAAAATACTTGAGGGGGCCTAGATCCTTCATCTTGAATCGCCTACTTAGAGCAAGTTTTAGTGTGTCAATAGCTTTTTGATCATTACTTGCAACGATTATATCATCAACATACACTAAAAGGGCCAAGAAAGCAAAACCATGAGACTTAGTAAATAAAGAGTAATCACAATTTGACTGTATGAACCCTTCTGAGATCAAAACACCTGAAAACTTGTGGAACCATTGCTGAGACGCTTGTTTTAAACCATAAATAGACTTGTGAAGTCTATAAACAGCATTAGAAGGCAGGATCTCCCCCTTTCCACAAGTCTATTTATGTCCTGTAATGCCACAGTGTGAGCAAATTGGGCATTCTCACTTCGGCTTCCCCGGAGAAAATGGCACAGCGGCAGTCATTGAAGTCGGAAGAAGATGTGGAGACGACGAGGTGCTGAAAGCCAAAGAATCAGCCAGAGAGGGTGATGCATATCCAATAGAACGCTGACGCTCATCCTGGACAACGAGGTTGAACACCTTCAAGACAGGAGGCAGGGGATCGATCATCAAGATCTGACCACGTATTTCGGCATAAGATTTGTTCAATGCCATTAGAAATTGCATTACATACTCCTATTGCTGGTAGTCTATCCAAGCTTTCATACCACCACAGGCGCACACAGGGATTGGCTGAAAATTTTTGAGCTCATCCCAAAGAATTTTCAGGCGTGTAAAATAGGTGTTGACATCAAGGGATCCTTGCGTGAGGCCTGTTAGTTGTTGCCTGATTGGGAAAATTCGTGGAGCATTGCTTTGATGAAAATGATCAAGGAGATCCGTCCAAACAGCGTGAGCGGTGTCAAGATACAAGAGACTGTCGACGATTTCCTTGGAAACAGCGTTGAGAAGCCAAGATGTGACCATGCTGTTGCAGCGAGACCAAATGCCACTCATAAGATCGTCCGTGGGCGGTGATCGGAGAGTCCCATCGACAAAACCAAGCTTGTTCTTTGCATTAAGGGCCATGACCATGGCTTGACTCCAGGTATTGTAATTAGGACCTATCAGTACATGAGATATGAGGGCTAATCCAGGATGATCTCCACTGTGGAGAAAGAAAGGACTATGGATGTTGTCCATCGGAGAAGAGGTTGGAAAAGAAGTAGTAGTAGAGGAGGAAGGAGGTGTGAGTGGTTGAAAACGGTTGTTGTTGTTATTTTGACCCCCACGTGCCATTTCTAGAAAAATCAGAGAAGGATAATGACAGAGCACCAGAAGAAAGGTTGCTCTGATACCATATTACAAAAGATGAGCTTAGAAAATTGTGAAGCTTTTTTCATTGCTTTTCTGTTGAAGGTACAACAGTGATATATAAAAAGTAGAGTTAAACAAACCCACTAACCAACATCCCACTAACCAATGTTCTCTAGAGCACTCTATAGCTAGCTTTATTACAGCTGGCAAACTAAAGCCATTAGGAACGAACTAAAACCATTAGGAACAAACTAAAAATGTTAATACTGCCCTCCAGCCACTGCTGCCATCCTAACCCAGCACAAGTCGAGCTGCCCACTGGTCAAATCATGACTCCGCCACCGTTGCTGACATTGGGAGCTCGCCTACGTTTTAGATCCGTCCTTCGCCGTCTTTCCCTACATCGCAATCCGAGTCAAAATCTAGATCCCATTCCGCTGATGGGTGTTCACCGATAGTCCAGATCCGGCATAAGGCTTGCTGCTTCAAGCCCATTCTGCTACGCAAGCCATCGAGCCCCCTCCACCGCAAGGCCATCGATCGCCCTCCGTTGTGAGTTGTCGAGATCAGACACAAGGCTCGCCGCTCTACCGCGCAAGCTATCGTGCCCCCCAATGGTGATGCCCTCTGCCGCTGGTGATCGAGATATCTTGCTCAGTGTTTTGGAAATATTTTTTCAGGCTTTTTTTTATTTTTTTTGCTTTTTGATTTTTGCTTTTTTTTCCCTTCTTTTTCATACATAATCTGGTGTAAAAATACCACAATTATTTTGATGTATCTTTTTGATCCATACCGTCCAAAGATCGTCCAATGGTTAAAAAATTTTTACGCTATCAATGGGGTAAATTAGCTTTACCCCACTGTAGAATTCCCTCGATCAATAAATTACTTTCACCAAAATTATTGCAACATAATTTGAGATAGCTAACAAATTGCAAGAAATGCAAATCTCTATGCAACCCTTACAGTATTAACCAAAATTAGCTTAAAAAAAAAAAAAAAAGAAAAAGAAATGAATCCCTAGTAACTCATCGAATCGACTGAAAGAAGATAAATTTACTGGGTATACTAAACTATAAAACAGCACAAGGATGACAATGAAGTACAAGAAAGATCACATCTAACGCATGCTCACTGGATACCACAAAAAAAAAAAAGTAGGTTAACAATTTTTACATCCAATTGTTACATCTGTATAGGGGAAAAAGAACTCAGTCCCTATAATATCAGGGGACATATAAGTAACTTCCACATAAAATACAGACAAGATTAACGATCATCGACTAATCGAATTACGAATTAAGAGAAGCATTTCAACAGAAAATACTAAACAATAACTTACATAAGCTTTACAAGAATGCCATCCTCCGACTCTTTCAAAATATTGACAGAGAAGCTTATTGTTAAAATGTGCACGTGCCGCTCGATTTCATTTCTTGGCAAAAAAAATTACTTGCATCACACATTACAGGAGCACCTGCAGTGTCTAGCACGGTTTTCTTGTTAAGTATGAAAAAGTGAGACTTAACATGGTAGTTTGATCAAAGTCATTATGGTTGAAACGCCTTTTGGATTCACACAAACGAAAACAAGAAAAAGACTTTCCAAGGATGTTCATTCAGCCCACCCAAAGCGGAGCAAAACGGTCAGATCTAGATGGCTGTAAAGGAAGACACAAAGATTCTTTTTTCTTCACTGTGAAGAATAGCGAGGGGTTTGAAGGATTATTTATTATTATTTTTTTCACTGATTATATGCAGAACGCTAGTCTCATATATTCTTGCAAGATTTCAGGAAATAAATTAAAACAAAATCTAAACTGTACCTGAAAAATATGAGTAGGGAAAATTACTTCAGAGGTTTCATGCCCTGCACAAATTGCACAAGAATTTAATGTCTGTCTTAGTGCTCTAATACACCAATTTACAGATTATTCCAATGAGATGACATGAAAATTGCATACTATTTGGTAAAGTAACAAAAACGCCTGTTAAGAATGATAATTTTAACGATCACAGACATGTTTAGTTATGAGAAGAAAAGACCCTTATCATGTTGATTAAAAAGGATTATGATTTTTATTAGTACATATGAAATATCTATTGAACAAGGGTTTTACCTTAGAAGCCCTTAACTCATTCACTGCCATTCGAAGAGAATCATCTGATAGTATCAAGCGGGATAATGCACCTGTGCTTAATCTGCAATGGAAATAACAGTAAGTGGGAAAATAATAAAATAAAAACTATTTTCTTCTTCTTCTTCTTCTTTTTCTTCTTCAATTTTCAGTCGGTACAAAGTCATTAAACATTTTAAGCATCCAATGAAGTATACTGGTCAACAAGTTCTTGTTTCAATCAGGTTAGAAAAACCACAAATACTAATCTTTTTTTTTTTTTCAATTCTTCTTCCTTCTTTGTTCCATCGCTGTTCTTTTCACCTTCAGTCGGAATCATATTCGTACTTGATAGATGACAATAGGAAGGAGCACACACTTTACAGTAAATAAGACAACATAGTATACAGCTCGTTACCAAATGGTACATTTCACTGTTATTTTAGCGTTATTTACTCTAGACATGTTCCAAAATATCCAAAATTACCTCAATCAAGTTGTCACATTCTCCTCAGATTTAATTATATGTCAGACAGGAGATGTGTCTTGCATTCTCTTGTTAGCATGCACAAAGATTCTATAGGATATGAAGTACAGAATTTGTACCCTAGATACTTTGCTGCATCTGATACTGAACCCTCAACTGCAAAAATTAGATCCAACAGAGCTTGCATTCCCTGTAGTTGAGAAAAAGAAAAGAAAAGATGGGATTTCACATCGACTGCTCTTACACTTTAATGACTACAATGCAAATGACTAGAGGACCAGTTTGGGATTGCTTTTGTAGCTCTTAAAAGTGAATTATCAAAGAGTTTCAGTAACAACTGGCATTTGGTAAACCTACTTTTGGTTAGATTGTTTTGTAAGACCGGTTGTATTATAAAATAACTTTTAGAAGCAGATTGTTTGGGAAAACAATATAAAAGTGACTGGAATAGAATCCAACCACTTTTCAGAGCAGTTTTGAGAAGCTAAAACAATTCTGGCTTTACACTTCTGCCAAGCAAAATCATAAATAAATTATTTAACAAGCACGATGCTAAACTGGTTAATGATTCAAAATATTCCTTTGAACATAAATGGGAAATGATAAATTGCATACCAGAACAAATTTAGCATTTTTTGGTCCAATTTGGGGACCACAATCTGATCCTCTGATTGTGGACTTTGGAGGAAGAATTTGAAGCAGCTCTATAGGAGGAGAATAAGCTTCAAGATTCACAGGATTCCTCACTAGCTCCAGAGAACAACACTGTTGGTCAGCCATGTGTATACACACACATACATATATGTATATATATATAGTTCTAGTTGAAGAGAATCTGCAATCGCATACCTTTGAGAGCTAATAGCGCGCGAAGGCGTACCAAAGCCGACGCACGGTTCATGTGTTGTGATCGGTCCTCAACAGCCTGGTTAGTTCCAAAAGATCATAGTCGAAACTCGAAACCCTAACCCTAGGCAGAGGAATTAGGAATTAGGAAATGAAGACTAACAGTAAACAGACCTGCGCGACGATGCCGGTAGGAAGGTGCTTGAGGCGAACGGCAGATTCTCGCTTGTTGCGGTGCTGTCCCCCAGGGCCCGAGGCCTTGAAAGTATCCATCTCGCACTGGTTCATTAGCTCTTGGTCCGTCAATTCCAGAAATCTCCTTCCTCCGCTATTGCTGGCCTCGACGGCGCTGGTTCCGAAGCTCGAGCACCGCACGGAGGTGAAATTGTGACGATGGTGATGTTGATGCTGATGCTGAAACCTCGTGGTTGAGATTCTTCCACTTCTGAGAAACTTCATCAATGGCGATGAAGCGGACGATGAAGGAGAAAACGAAGTCGACCTCCCGGCGCCGCCATTGCTGATTGAAGCTCCGAAGAATCCTAAAAGCTTAAGGGAAAACAGCTTCCGCATGGAGAGCAGCTCGGCGGCGGCCATTTTTGATTGAGCAGAAGCTTTTCAGTTTCTGATCATATCGGGAATGAAGCTTCTTCCTTGGCGGGAGATTGGCCAGACAGGTTGCGCACGTTTTGTATGAACGTTGAAATGAAACTCATCTTTGGAACTTGGAAAGAGATTCAATCGGATTCTTTCGAGACAGATTTTCCTCGGAAGTTGGGCCACAAAGCCCACTTAGGATTTGGGCCGTGCCTGAAGCCCAAAACCCTACAGTCTCAGTCTACAATCCATCCACGGACATTGTATTGTCTGTACCTTTTTTAATTATTATTATTTTTTTTAATAGAGCTCCTTAATAATGATACAACTATGAAAGAACAAAAAAAGTTAAAGAGTAGCCATTAACCAATTAAATTTCTAAAAATCCAAGGTAAAATTGTCCTTACAATCCTCTATTTTTTTTTTAAGAACTGTTATTTAATTAACATAAAAAAAATTTTGGTAAAAAAACATTTTCACATTATGTTAGCATATTTAAAGTAAATAATAAATTTACAAGTTCATAAAAGAGAAAGTATCTAAATGACAGAAATTTAAAAACAATTACATTAATATGATGTAAAATAGTATACTAAACCAATATGACACAAAAATTAAACTAAAGTAAACTAAAGTACTAAAGTAAACTAAAGTTTTTGTTATGTCGATCAAGATTAAGAAGTTTGTGTTATATTAGTTAATAGATAAAAAAAATATGATTATTTGAGTAATTTTCTCTTAAAATAAATCATTTATTAGTGATTACAAATATAACCTAATGTTTAAGCCAAAAAAAAAAATTACAACTTATTGGTAATTTTACACTTGATTTCAATACAATGTGCAAAATTCAAATCCCACATTTTAAGATTTTTTTTTTTTTAAAGATCATTTCTTAATAAATTGCTATTTACTCCAAATATTATTGATACACTAAATATAACCTCTACACCTTATTTTCAGCAATTAATATATAAAAAATAAAATTAAAAAAAAAAAAAAAAAAACCAGAAAAAAAGACCAACTTAATGTGAACTATGCAATTTTGTATTGGATCATATTGGACCATACATCAAAATTTAAACCTTTGAATATAATCATACATGAAGAAGTCAAATATTTCCCTCTTACCTCCTTCCAACTCTCCCTATTCCCAAAAAATTATTATTGAAAAAATGAATAAATACATGGGGCAAGTATTTGAAGCAACTTGATAAAGCCGTGGTATAGAAATATCTGCATACCTCTTATTGACTCTTCCATTTTAAAAAATTTGGATTCGGTTAGGTATAAAAGAATTGTTCAATCCAACTAACAATTTCAAGTACATCCAACCGCGGTTAGCCATGAAACAAAAATGAGGTAGACAATGGTCAACCTTTCAAATTGTGGAACTCCCCGTTTAGCAGCATTCCTTCAGAGCCCATCTGCTACAAGACGTTAGACAAGGACTCATAATCAAGACAGGGACAAACATTTAAGAAATCAAGAAAAGAATCAAATAACTCGGAGAGACAGTCTTACAGTGTCATCCAAAGAATTTGCCTAGTTGGTGGTTGGAGCAGCCTCCAGTTGGTGTCGACAAGTACCAACTACGAGTCTCTCTCGCAATTCATCTTAGGAACCCAGAACGCCATTTCATCAAGTCTTTGAATCAACGGTTTCTTCACCAGCTAGAACTTTATTCTCGAGGTAATCGACCGCATGCCGCTTGTAGTCTTTGTCAAGTACTTTGAAAAGGGCACTATGTGTACAAGAATCGGGTTGAACTTCTTTATCAAGCATTTGCTTGTATAACTTTATGGAATCCTGCCAATTCCCCATATTGCAGTTTCCGTTTATTAGAATAGTGTATGTATACTTGTTCGGAAGTATTTGTTTTTCTTCCATCTCAACAAAGAATCTGTAAGCCTGATCCATTATCCCACGTTTGCAAAGACCGTATATCAGAGAGTTATACGTGATCACATTCGGTGAAACACCCTTCTCCTGCATCTCTGAAAAATACATAAATGCCAGTTCTAGTCTCCCCCTATCTCCATGCGCATGAATCAATACCGTGTAGGTTACAACCGTTGGCGACACTCCTTTGTTTAGCATATGGTAGAATACCGCTCTGGCTTTCCTGAGATGCCCACTTGCCAAGTGAGTATGAATGATGCTTGTATAAGTTATGTGATCTGGGGCAATCCCATCACTTACCATATTCTGCAACAACCAATACGCATCATCCAAATTGTGCAGTTTACAAACCCCATTCAGAAATATATTGTAAGTGATCAAGTCAGGCGAGAAACCCCGTGCTTGCATCTCTTCTTGCATACTAAATGCCGTGTATGGATCCCCAAGCTTCAGTTCACCCACAATAAGAGTATTGTATGCATACTGATCTAGCTTTACACCTTCATTCAACATAGCATCAAAAATCTTTTTGACCATTGCTAAATTCCCGGCCTTTCGATATCCATTTAGCAGGATGGTATATGTAAAAACATCTGGGCGAAGTCCTCGCTCAATCATTTCTTCCTTGAGACGCTGAGCAGCCTCCAAGTCCCCCAATTTGGAAAGACCATCAATAAGATTGTTGTAAGTAACAAGAGTAGCAGTGAGATTCCTTTGTTTCGCCTCATCAAACAAGAGGAAAGCTTCCCTCACACTCCCCATCCTACAATGCCCATGTATAAGAGTGTTATACGTGATTATATCTGGCTTCAAATTATTCTTCAACATATCCAGATACCACTGGCTTGCATCAGCCATCCTTCCCCATTTGGCAAGGCCGGATATAATTATGTTGTAAGTTCCAACCGTTGGCGAGACACCTCTCTTCAACATCTCCTCCACAATGCCTAATGCCTCGTTAAGCAATCCTCTCTTTTGATAGCCATGAATCAAAGAGCTATACGCATTAACCGTAACTCTCAATCCCGACCTCAACATCTCGCCAATTAGTCGTTTGGCCTGCTCAAACTCTCCTTTCTTCGACAGCCCGTTAATCAACACATTATACGTTACGTCATTCGGAACGCACCCTTCCTTCTGCATCTCAGACAAAAGCTCAAGCGCTTGTTCAATCTCTCCTTCCTTACAGAAAGAATCCAACAAAGTATTATACGAAACAATCGTCGGCTTAATCCCTGACTCAACCATCACTCTATAAACCTCATTAGCCTTAGTCACAAGTTTCTCATCTCTAAGAATTCTCAAAATCCTGTTGCAATTCTTAACATCGGGCAAAAACCCATTTCTAACCATTTTGTCTAAAACACTTAAACATTGCTCAACCATGGATTTCTTCGTGTAAACCCACAACAACAAATCAAGAATCTGAACAGAAACATCAGAGCAAACATACCCATCAATCAAAACATCCACAATCCCATGCATTTTTATAACAATAGCTCTCTCAGCGACCCAATAAGCAGGCCTCAGCAAGTTATTAACAGCCAAAATCTCGAGAATCGCGCAGAACCCAAATTCGGACCGTTTGAAGTCCGGTTGGCCCTCGGCCCATCGGAAGAACCGGAGGGCGATTCTGGGTTGTTCCCGAATCGAACGCACGACGCGAACGAACAAATCGGGATCGAGAAAAACTGGTCGGAGCTGGTCGGAGACTTCCGCCCAGTTGGTGGTGGAGAATATGAGGTCTCTGTAATGCGTGTCGGAGAGGGTTGGAGAGACGACGGTCGTCGTTGTGGCGGCAGCGGCGGCGGCGGCGGCGGTGGTGGGGGGAGGGTAATTGGCGGCTAAGGAAGAGAAGAGAGGGAAGAGAAGGCGTACCTTGAGAGAGAGAGGATGAGAGGAGTTGGTAGTGGCAGCGAGAGCGAAAGCGAAAGCTTTTGAGGCTCTCACGCAGAGGATCATTGAGCAGAGAGACTACTCATGCGGGGATTGGGGAAGAAGATATATATATATATATATTTGTGTATATGTGGGCTATGGAGAGAGAAAGTTAGAGAGAGAAAGTGTTGAGGAGGTCATGGATGGTGGGGTGTCGGCGTATAGCCTGGGAGGAGGAAGAGAGGTTTGGGTTTTGGGTTTGGGGGGGGTGGGGGGGGGGGGGGGGAGCGGGGGGAGGAGTTCTCTCAGGCTTCGATCGACGTGGAGAGAGAGTGTTCTCTCAGATTGGAGAGAGAGAAACGACGCCAGCTGAGGGTTGGAAAGTTTGAATTCGGTTCGTTTTCATGAAATGTGTCGTTATTTACTTGTCGTTCAATTTTGATGCCCATCTTGTATACGACAATCGTTTTTACATGACGTCCGTTTTCTAAAACTTCCAATGTTATTTAGAAGGTGATGTCGTTTATTCGAGACTTTTTTTTTTTTTTAATTCTAAATATCGTGTTTCTTGTCCTTTTTGGTGGGGGGGGGGGGATTTTTTATGTCATGTTAAATTACCTAAAAGAAAACGATATATATAATTTTTTTTAAACATTGGTTTTAGTTAACAACCCATTAATGCAGTATAATTTTCATACTGCGAATAGTTTCACTCTAAGTCCATCAGATGTCGTTTCCAAAGTAGTTTAATAATATGTCGTTTGCTAAAGTGTCGTCTTTTATGTCTCCATTTGAACTAAAAAATCAGCAATAAAACTTCAGGAAACAAAATCTGAAAGCGTGTTATTTTCTGTAAAATTTGTTCTGTGAAAAAATAGTTGAAAATTTTGTGTTATTAATAGTTCTACACTCTTATAAAGTATGCATTTCCTTTATTGGTTATTTAAGTTATTGCCACTGTATAACATTCCGAGGAAGATCACCGTAGATGACGAAAGAGAAATTATATTTATAAATATTAAGTTCTTCTGTTAGATGTGCATCCTCAGAAGGGACTTTTGGTTAGTCTCGAAACCCACCGGCGGACAAGAAATGCAATCAAGTGTTCCATTCTTCGAAGGAAAAAGAGACACAAAATCTCGTGAAAGAATTACAACAGAGAGTAGTAGAGAGTACAAATTTACTGATTATGCAGGAGAAACTAACCAGCCATCAACTTTTGAAGAATGGCCTGTGAAGTGTCAACACAAACAAAATGACGGATCAAAAAACTGAAAGTACCGGAACATTTGAAATTCAAATGACGATAATAATTGAATTTCCAGTCACCATGCCATTTAACGAAAATATGTTTATCAATCACAGCATACACAAGGAAATGTAAATTCACTATTTACTTTGAAGGACTCAGAATTAAAATGACTACCTAGGGAGACTAGGGGGGTCGAAAACCAAGAAGTGAGTTATTTATCAGCCAATCAGCCATAGATTAATGCACAGTTCTGTACGAGTAACTTACAGGACAAGAACGATACGATTTCAGTCCCTGATGTAGTTCGTGGGATGAGACTAAAAGCTTTACTGGACGAAACTCAATTGACTGATTGTTTCCTCTGCTGTCTGTAAAACTGATTAATTCACGTTGTAAAAGGTGTTCAAATGCCTGCAAAAAACAGAAAAATAATGTCAAAATGGTAAAGAAACTTATCTGACACAGAATACCACTCCTGTCATTTATATTCACAAGTAGAGAGCTATACCCACCCGTAAGCATATTTTTTGCGCATAATAATCAGATGTTTGGAAAGACTCATGGATACTTTTGTACTCTGCCATGTAGAACATCAATGCAAGTAATTATTAATTGGTAACTTAAAGAGTAGCAATTACACTAAAACTCTGCAATGTCAGTTTACCTTTCATTATTGAGTTGAAGTTGTACGAGTTTTGCTCTTTAATCTCCAACCTCTTCATGCACACCAGGACATAGAGTTCCAATATGGAGGAATCTGTAAACATGGACCGAAAAACTTCAATTCCACGACAGATAGGGGGGATGGAAGATGAGCAAGGACCATGGTTTTTATAGCCCGTTCGATGAACCAGAGGTTCTTATTTGTTTTTCTTTTTTCTTATTAAAGTATATTACTTCAGAAATTAAAGAATCTGTTTGGTAACTCAAGTAGATAGAAGTTGCATAGCCACATAAACTAGTAATAAGTATTAAATGGACAGTTTCCGATCTCTCAACCTTTTATGCATTCCAGCTTAGGCTGCCTTTGGATATTTGATAGTGCAGTTTTGAAGTTCTCCAGTGACAAGAATCCAGTTACCAGATCCATGTTGGAAACAGCACGAAATCTAGCATCATAATCCATGAATGGTAACTTTAGCAGATGACAGAATACGCATACGTTTAAAAGGTTCTGTGAAACATCATAAGCTTTCTGCATAACAAAGACAAACTTACAAAAATTTCAATAAATAGTTGACGGCGGAATCAGCGTTCGTGTATGTATTAATAACTTCTTTAAATCTCTCATCTGCTAAGATATTCTGTACTACGTTAAGAAATTCTCCATATATGAGACATAACAGTATATTTCATGGGAGAGAGATTATCATTTTATACTAAGGCAATGCATTAAACTATTCTATTTAAACTTTGCATGTAATTAGTTAACAATATTACCGATGGGATTTATTCACAAATTTGCTGAAATTCTTCCAATGTTATTCCTCATTTTAGGCTTCATATGCTTTATAAAAAATAAAAAAATAAAAAATAAAATAAAATAAAATAAAAAAGGCACAGAATCTTAACTCCAGATTGGCCATATCAAATAGTTTTATGGGATTGAAAAGTTTACTCAAATAATTTGCACTTAGTTTTGAAGGTCTTGACCTATCCTAATGGCCACCTGCAAAACCTTACGGGTGTTTCCATATTTGATATTCAAACTTAAGTAATACACTATTTGATTGAACACATTTCTGTAGCTTCTGAATGAGATATATAGTCAATATAAGGATACTCGTAACTTTTCATTGAACTCAACAGCATAATCTTGAGGAAGGGTTGAGTCTGTTGGCAATAACAAAATATGCTCCAACAACCTACATCACTAAAAATCAAAGAAATTAGAAGAAATTCTATTATACCAAAATTGTCGACTTTTAGATGCGATCAATGGTAGCAGCCTTGATTTGGAAAGTAGAACATTCTACCTTTGCATGTCTTCCTTAGTGGGTGGAAGGAACAACAGCTTTCTATGTGAAAATCGTGATCTTACTCTTTTCTCCAAAAGCTGATCCGCATCCTGCAAGGTTTTCAAAATTGTTCACTAACTAGAAGCTCAGGGAAACCTTATTCTGGAGATGCAGTCTCTATATATTCACCTAATATTAAACAAGATAAAGAACTCGGGGTTTTATGTTTCAGCTGTTTTTTCCCCAACAAAAGTAGCTTGCAAAGGGACCAACAATCACTGTTCTAAAGAAGATTCTATTCACCGCTTTGCTGCTTCTGAATTCACCATTCATAGTAATTTCTAAATGATTTTGATAAAATTTCTTCATGACATCAACTGTAAAAATACAAAGAGGAAAATGAACTTAAAGCAACACTTACCAATCGACAACTCACGCCAATGACAACAGCTTGTGATGCTACTGATTGCATAGCGTCTAGCAAACTATAAAGTAATCGTTGTTTTCCCTGCAAAGAATCAAAAATGGAATGTAGCAAAAGGCCTAATCAGAAGATGTAAAAACCATTCTGAAACTTTTAACATAAGCAAGCACGAGTCTATCATCTGCCTTGTCAGAATGCATCATGGTGCTCTTAGTTCAACAAAAAGTAAATGTTGAACTTACTCTTGCTAGTTCTTAAAGTCAACAATCTCTTAAAGGATGTGCATGTGTGTTCAGCTTGTAAGCCATATTCTGTTCCGATCCTGTCTTTTGATGCATATATAGGTAGCATGTCTTACGATTTAACCTTGGTTTCTTGCTCTATTGTTCTTTACTTTAGTTTATACTTTCTAGCTTTTTCTCATTCCTTATTCGCGAACAAGAATCTTATCATGTTTTTACAGTTAAGTTTCTCACACCAGCTAAATGTAAAAAAAAAAAAAAAAAAAAAAAAAAAAAAAAAAAAAAAAAAATTTGTATGCATATGATTTTTATCGCAAGCCTGCAAAAAGGAATCAATATCTTCAGCTTCTATCCATAAATTAAATGAAGCAGATTCTGCGTATCCAGCTGCTTTACTATGTCAATAATTCACTTTTACCTAAATACACCGCCCAACTTAAATTTACTGATTCAACTCCATTTCAATTTCAGCTGCCCGTGGTTGGCTACATTTTCGGTTTTATACTTTCCCCACGTAGGAAGGTCTCCTTTGAGTTAGTGGTGTAGATAACATGTCTAAACGCTACATAAATCCTTATATCTTTTAATCTCCTTGTATTGACCAAAAAAAAGTCTAGTTTTCATAAATAAAAGTTAAATTTTGTAATACTCAACGCCTCAAAAACCTTGATGCAGTGTGAAGATCAACCTTCACCTCATCTAGGTTTAGAGCTCTTGCCTTATGGTTTTTGCAGTCGAAGTAATTGGCCGTGATCTTCTCAATGGACGAGGGTTTAGATGGCCCATAATCAGTTCCAATCAGAACAAGTAACTAATATAAGAAAGCATCTTTCCCAAAAATAAAATAATAAGGTCAAAAGGACGAGGAGTCTAACCTGAGCAAATAGGTCAAATTCATCCAGTACGAAAATTATTGTTTTGTGAGCTAATCCACACTCCCTAACAACCAAAAGTACACACTTAGAATGTTGTAAACCATATAATGAAAGATCACATAGAGCTAAAAAAGTCAAGCTCACCGTAACATGGCTATCATGAACTGCGAATTATCGTCAAATGATGCCTGCAAAATTCATCTCAAAATAAAAATCCATGGCTTGTTTATTCATAAGGACTTCTGAGCAACCAAACAAGATATCAAATTACCATTTTTGAGAATATTAACTGATGCTCCACACATAACTGTCTAGCAATTTCCTGAATGACCAAGAACCATATTAAGCAAACAACTAAAGGAAAATAGTGTTAAGAAAATTTTCCCAATGGTTTTCATGTGAATCTGTGATGTAGGACCAAAGTAACTCAAATTCTTCGAACCGGAATTTTGAAAATTAAGCACGATTAACTACTAAGTTGAGGACAAATAATAACAACAACAACAACAACAATAATAATAATTAATATATAAATAAGTAAATTATTCGAACCTTGAATGCGCAATTGTCATCACTATGCAATAGCCCACTTAGCTTGATCTGAAACATATATCAACAAAAAAAAAATCCAGTTACATATTTGGAGCATTTTATCTTTCATGTTCCATTGTCAAAATTCGAAAATCCAACTTAAATGTCAAATTGTATTTTATATTTTAGTAACCCATATAAGGCAAACACTTGGGAAAACAAGGCCAACTAGCATACCACTGAAATCATTTCAGGAAATTCCAGTAACAAATCCCTGATAACAAGCTCCAGCACCTAAAACACAATTAAATAACAATAAATCAATAAAAATAAATAAATAAACAATAAAGTCCAAATTGAGATTAGCATACCGCAATTTTCCCAGAACCACGGGGACCTAAAAGCAAGATGGAGTTGTTACAAGCCTCGGTGATCGAACTTGATATTGTGAATTTCAGTTTACTGAAAATTAGTAGGAAAAATAGAAAATCCGTTTAGCCAGTAAATTAAAAGGGAAAGATTTCTTATTTCCTTTTTGGTTGCAACTACATTTTCTCGGGAGCCAAACACAGAGAAAGAGAGAGAGACACCTATAATTGGAGTCGGGAGAATCGGAGAAAGATTTAAAGATGAAACTGGGATCGCAAAGTCTTCTCCGGAGAAGATTTAGGGCTTTCTCGGCTGGATTTTCTCGCCCCATTGGAATTGAAAACTGATTTTTTTTTTCCTGTGCTCTAGAGACCAGAGAGAGAGAGAGAAATGGCGGGAAACAAGTGGTAGAAGAAAGGGTACACAACACAGTCTCGGGCTTATATAGGACCTGGTGTATGGGCAGAAGAGAAAGATGGGCCTCTTGAATATTTTGAATTGGCCCTGTTCTTTACTCTGGGCCTCAATTGGAGCCCAATGAACTTCTTAACCTACGCCGACGGCATTCCATAGTTTTACGCTCCATGTTTCGCTAGAGTGCGCCAGTGCCAAAAAATGCAATTCAACCATCATTTTTTTTATTTTTTATTTCAAAAGTCAACCACCAAACTTATAATCACGATTTTAGTGCGGCTTTCAACAATCAAAATTCAGAAAAAAAAAAAAAAAAAAAAAAGATTTGGAAGCTTTTTCAAATATGATTAGAATTTGACTTCACAAGTCATAGAATTTCCCTTGACGTGAAGCTCCCACTCTTCAGCTCATACCTTCTTCGAGAAATTAATGTAATGTGATTGTATTTCCTTGAAAATCTTTTGCAAGTTTTGCCTAAAAATAAGTATTCATTAATTTCCTCCTATTTTCACGATTTTCATTTTACCCTCAAAAATTTCAAAATTATTCAAAATATCTTTTAATATAAACGAAAACAGTACAAAGACTCCCTTCTATTCACTTACATTTATAGATTCATCATATTTACTGACGTGTTCATAATTATATTTTCGAACTATCCCATTCAAATTACAAATTTTTAGGCATGTCACGTCAATAATTTCATTAGTTTATGGATAAATTTAGATAAAACTGGTATTTTTGAACACTTTTATGGCATTGGGAGGGTGAATTATAATTTTTAAAAAAGTGGATCACACATCCACATAAGATCAATTGTTCATAGATACTTAAAAATTACAGTTAGACTTATAAGTTAAGTGTGTATTTAATAGAGACAGAAGTGGACAAAGTGAGGTATTTGAATTGTTTTACGCATATAGAACATTTTGAATAAAATTTAAGGGAAAAAATCACTATTCAAAAAAAAAAGGAAAAATAATAATTATTGGAAGGAAATTTATAAGATTAATTTAAAATTATAAATTGAGAAGCTTTAAAAATTTAGGGGGCAATGAAAAAAAGAAACTCAAAGTTTGGGACTAATCCAAAAAATAGAAAAGCCAAAAAAAAAAGGGCTAAAGCAAAATCCAAAAATATCGGCGGCCATAGCTAGCGCAAGTCATAGTTCCGTAATAAGGACCAGTCGTTCGTTCACCATTTCAGATTTTCCCAAGTTCTACCAACTCAACACTCAACTACAAACAATCCAAACCCAGAACATCAACAACAACAAGAAGACGAACAAGAAGAAGAAGAAGAGGAGGAGCAAATTCCGATCAGAAAAATCAAACAGTCGTAGAGAGAGAGAGATGGGAAGCACAAGCGGTGCTCTCATTTCGCAGTTGCAGTTCAACCTCAACCTCAACAGGCGCTGCTGCCTCGACCGCCTTGGCACTATCAAATCCCATCTCAGCTCCGTCCATTCCCACTATCCAAGGAGCCGCCCAATCTCCGGCCTCCGCTGCCGCAGAGATTCTAGAAGCTTCGTCTGCTTCGCCGTCGACGACGATTTGAGGGAGAATAAGCTGATTGAGTCGAATGGTGGGTCTGGTATTGGCTCCGCCGTCGAGGACAGGCCTGGTTAGTTATACCCCTACTTTCTTTTTTTTAATTTTTTATTTTTAGAAATTTGTTTGATGAACCCAAAAATCATGGCTTTTTCTCTGTTTAAGTTTGGTGGTTTGAGACCCATCATAGGATATTGTAGAAGAAACATGGGTTTGCTTACATTTGTTAGTGCTTCTGTTTGACAGTTGAGTTGAGTTGATTTATTTATATATATTTTTCTTTTTTTCATGATTTATGAAATTCTCGGTAACCCAATATGGAATTATGTGTTTTGTTTTCATTCCAAATATATATATATATATATATATGCATTTTGCATTAATCTAATTTCTAATTTGATTTTTTTCCTTAATTATTTATATGTTTGTTTTTACTCTCAAGTCAGGATTTTACGTTCAGTGTCCTAATTCCTATGAACTAAAAGCAATAAAAACAAGAACAAGAATAACTAAACATGACATACACAAGATTCACATTGGTTCACCATCAATATAAGAGCTACGTCTACTTAGAGATGCAGTAGAATTTCATTCTGATGAAGAAGAGAATCACACGCCTCATATTTCTCACTCTAACCGAATCCCCGAAACCACCCCCGATATAAGTAAACTTAAGACAACCGAAATATGTGTGAAAACGTCAATATACCCAACTCGGTGCTATGGTAATAATTGGGCTCCACACAGTCAATAGAAACCATATCTTGATGCATTTTTTAAAGCCTTTTGATCAAGTAACCATATTTTGACTGATGTAATTAGGAGAAAAATATGTCAAACATATTCTGCTTCATGTTGTATACTGTGATAACTGATCTGGTTTCTGCCTCTTTCCCCTTTTTTTTTTCGTGCACTGTTATTTGATGTATATATAACTTAATGGGCACTCGCAGTATGGAGATTTTTTTTTTTTTTTTTTAAACAATTTATGTGTATCGTCCGTGGCTTATCAAATTGAAGTTTAGTTTGTCATTTTCCTAGATTTAGATCATTTTGATTTGAGGTAATAAGCTGTGGTGTTATAACTTATGTGTATTAAGTTTTAATAAAATTCAGCATTATGATCCATTTTGCAAATGTCGCCGCTATTTCAGGAGAAGAAACCTTGGGAAATCTTGACCAAAATAAGGAGGGAGGTCCAATTTATGATTTTTTATATCCCGACAAAGAGCTTCTCCCAGATGATAAAGAAATGAGTTTATTTGATCATCTTGAAGAGCTGCGTGAGAGACTCTTTGTATCTATTTTGGCAGTTGGAGGAGCCATGTTGGGTTGCTTTGCATTTTCTAAAGAACTGATAGTGATTCTTGAAGCTCCAGTTAAAGCACAGGGTGTGAGATTCCTGCAGCTCGCTCCTGGCGAGTTTTTCTTTACGACTTTAAAGGTTAGAATGGATGCAATGTCTCTCTTCTCTTTTATATCATCTTTTTTTGCCACTGTTACTTGTAAGTCAAGTTTCAGATTAATTGGACGACTTAACAAGACAAGAATTTAACTTTCTTGCTCTTACCCGTTTTGCCAATTCATTCCTCAGAAGTTTGAATTGTACAACGATTACAAAAAAAGTAACAGAATAACAAAATATGCCCCGTTCTGTCCAAGAATTCTGGAAAAACATTCAATTGTAGAATGCTGATTATGTAGAACCATCAAAGTATTTCATGTAGAACAAGTTAAAACTTATTTGGGTCAGTACCTTTTGCTATTTAAATAATTCGATTGTTTCGATTTACTATTTTCTTCTGTCCTTACAGTTGCTAACCATTGTCAAGATTTAATTGATATGTTGCTAGTAGTTGCGATTAAACGTGAAAATTATATCATCTTGTGCAAATAGACTCTAGTCATTTGTAGTCGAAGGACGACCAGATTAAGGTGGTCAGCTGTGAATAACTAAAGAATTCTTTTAATTATTTCTTTACAGGTATCAGGATACTGCGGCCTTCTCCTAGGAAGCCCTGTCATTCTCTATGAGATTATAGCCTTTGTTCTTCCAGGTTTAACGAAAGCAGAAAGAAGATTTCTCGGGCCAATTGTTTTAGGTTCTTCGGTTCTTTTCTATGCTGGTATTGTCTTCTCATACTTGGTTCTGGCGCCGGCCGCTTTGACTTTCTTTGTTACTTATGCGGAAGGGGTTGTGGAATCTTTATGGTCCATTGATCAGTATTTTGAGTTTATCCTTGTCCTCATGTTCAGCACAGGCTTGTCTTTCCAGGTAATTGCTGTTCTTTCAAGTTTCTGATTCTTCACTCTTGTTGGTGTTTTTTGTTTTCCATTTTTATGCAAAAATTATAGGCCAAGTTCTTTTTCGTCCATAAGGTAACCTGCCGTGGCCACACTATTAGAAAATTCCTCATGAAGTGAAAATTTAGATGTTAGGGAAAGGTTCCTACAACTTTGGCTTGTTGACCTTTCAATCGAATTTCAATTTTTTTTCCTTATCCTATATAACCGGTTTGCAAATCGGAGAAGCATGATCCTTACATTGGCTACTTAAGACCATCTACAGTGCAAATACCAATATCAATGCTATATTTGGCTCCTTTAGATCATTGAAGAGTGGTTTGCCCGCTCAAATGCCAAAATTCGGATTCAGCACATTAACTTGGCATTTCATGGGCGATGCTCTTAGTTGATACCTGCAACACTAAATCCCAGAGTCGAATGCCCGGAGAAGTTTATACATGCACTTTCCTATCCAAATTTTCATTGAATAGCTCACTTTTGGTTTTTGTTTTACAGGTTCCGGTTATTCAGTTCCTATTGGGACAAGTGGGTCTTTTCACAGGAGACCAAATGCTGTCAATTTGGAGATATGTCGTGGTTGGTGCGGTTGTAATAGCCGCCGTGCTCACACCGTCAACTGATCCACTCACTCAGATGCTTTTGGCTACACCCCTATTCGGTCTCTACTTGGGTGGTGCCTGGATGGTTAAGCTCACGGGGAGGTGAACATTCAAGTGACTGCTCTGTTCTAAGTAGCCAAAAAGTGGAGAGTTTACAAAGAACCCTGTATATCACATCAATGTGTAACATATATATATATAAATTTGTTATTCAGAGGGAGGAAGCGAAATTTCCAATATTGATCATCTGAATGTACTGATCTTTGTAGACGTTTTTTTTTTTTTTGACGAAATATACAGTATACAGTTTTTGGCCGGCACAAACCAGTATTGGATATTGATTGCAATTCTTGAGTTCCTGGAGTAATAACAAGAAATTCATTATGTTTGAACAACTCCTCGTGCAAAATCTGTCACATGGCCTCTAATTCCATGTTACAAAAAGATTACCACTCTCTTTCTACTAATTATTCAAATCAACTTTTTTCATTTCGGCCGCCAGATCCGATGGATCTGAGCAACCTAGTTCGGATTTCAACTGTGTTACTGAACTCTTCAGACCACCGCATGATTGAAGAAAAGCTTCTGAGGTTCCCGAGAGGCTTGCCATCTCCTTTTCCATGTCATCTACCATGCCGGAGATTTTTTCCAATGCCACCTTGATAAGATCAAGGTCTTGTGGAGGATAAAGAGAAGCTCCAATCTCGTCGATCTCTGTTCCGATTCCTTTACACTGTATTAATAGTTTTTCCAGAGAATCCACAAAATCAACGTTGTTATTCCGGCTTTCGAGCTTGAGCAAACCTGTTATGGAGCGCATAAGTTCCTTTACCACAACAAGTGCCTCGGACACCACGGCAATTGCTGAGTGAGCCACTTTCATCTCTTCAGGCGACAGGTCATTTCCAAGATCATCCCCACTGAAGTCATCGTCATCTTGGGCCTCGCTTTCTGCTCTGGTGGAAGTTTGATCAGAAGTTTCATCTTTTGAGCTCGATGAAGCTGGCTTGAGCTCCTTCATTTCACGGAGAACATCCTTCATTGACACTGCAACCTGCGTCATCACTCGCCCTATTGCAACAATGTTAGTGGTAGGAATCTTCTCAAGACCAGAACATGCTGCCCATACCGCACCAACCAGCTGCGGGATAGGGGGTTCATTTTCCTTGCGCTTCCCTGTCGATTTTTATTCATTAAGAATATAAGGGTTGCATTCATTTCAAACAAAAACCAATTATTTTAACCAAATCATCACGTTATTGGACATAAAAGAGAATCATAAAAAAAAAAAAACACCACTACCTTAACCAAATTTATCAGAGCGACGAGAAAAAACTAATAATAATAAAAAACGAGATACTCAATATCTGCTCCTACTATATAAGCCACTGCCAATCGGATCTTAAAAGTATGTTTCTCCAAGGCTTTCATTCCACACCACAAGCCTACTACTATTCAGCTATGGCGTCGTGAAACCCAAAAGCACATAATTTCTTCGTTAAAAACTCCAACTTTGAACAAGAGCAAAACCAGAAATAATCTGTCCATAGCAGGCTTCCAAAAAGGATTAAATCCGACTAAATCATAAGATTTGACCTGTGATATAAAATTTTCCACATCAGAATATATGGTGATTTGACAGTGACTCAAAAAGGCATTACAAACAACCATTTCAGCAAAATTAAAAAATAAAATAAAACTTGCTTCAAATTTTAAATGGAAGAAATGTGATTCACATAAATGAACAAATATGATCCCTGCTTACAATGCATCTAAATGACATAACATATGGAAACGTTAGCCAAGTTTGCTAATCTTAATTTTGGAGGGATGATTGACTAGAAATGAGCCAATAAGAGGGGCTTCAAAAGGTCGACTTAAAATTGATACCGGCTTGCTATTTCAATAACCTGCATCTCAAAACGGACACGACTATGATAGTTTAATGACCAATATATTTTCAACTATTTGGCTTCATAATGATTATCAGCATCGATGGATGCTTTCAAGGACTATAACATAACTTCATGTTTTTAATGTGTTACGGATTTAAGTAAAAATCAGCAATCCCCCTTACAAACATAAGGCACAAAAATAGATATGTAATGATTCACTATTAAAAGATTGTCTGGGAGATGTATAAGTAGATCCATTCAGAATAATAAGGTAGAACGCAATACCTAGTGTGGAAAGAAGCCGACCCTTGTAATTAGTTAGGATATTATGAGAATAGTTTTGTTTCTGTTTTTGTGTTGAGTAGATTTGGTAGTTTCTATTTTTATGTAATTCCTGATTTGCAGGATTTTAGTTTCCTAATTTTGTGGACTGGTATGCCAGCCACTGATGTCTATATATATTAGGTTGTAACCTTTCGGATGGAAATAGAAAAACAGAGAATTCTATTCCCGAATTCTACATGGTATCAGAGCCTAGCCTTTGAACCCTAATCCCATTCCGAATTTCCAGATCCCTCTCTCATCGCCGTCTTTGAACCCTAGTCTCCATTCTCATCACAGTTCTCTTATGACAAAATACGGCATGGCTTCACACTCTTCCTCAGAAGTTACCTCCAGAGCCGAACCTAATCCTTCAAACCTCATCACACCCGATACTTCTTCCCACCTTATCACCCCTCACAAACTTCAGGGCCATAATTTTCTTCAATGGTCCCAATCCGTTTTTATGTTTGTCTGTGGCAGGGGAAAAGACGGACACCTCACAGGGGAAGCTTCGACTCCAGAGACGACAGACCCCAAGTTCCGAGCCTGGAAAACCGATGACCACTTGGTTATGTCATGGCTGATAAATTCCATGACCACAGAAGTTGGAGAAAACTTTTTGCTGTTTCGGACAGCCAAGGAGATTTGGGAGGCAGCACGCGAAACCTATTCCAGTACTGAAAATTCCTCAGAATTATTCGAGGTTGAGACCAGATTGTATGACCTACGGCAAGGAGAATTGAGTGTTACTCAATATTTCAACAATCTCTCACGCTGTTGGCTGCAACTAGACATGTATGAGATTTATTCTTGGAAATGTTCTGATGATGCTGCTACGTATAGGAAAATTGTTGAGCAAAAAAGGACCATCAGATTTCTTCTTGGCCTTAATAAAGACCTGGATGAAGTCAGGGGGAGAATCATGGGGATCAAACCTCTTCCACCTATTCGGGAGGCGTTTGCAGAAGTCCGTAGAGAGGAAAGCAGGAAGAAATTGATGATGGCAGACCACTCAACCACGACCACTGCTGAAGGATCAGCCCTGTACACGCAAACCTCATCTCAGAATAATACAACCCGTAAAGGACGTCCATGGTGCGACCATTGTAAGAAACCTGGCCACGTAAGGGAGAATTGCTGGAAAATCTACGGAAAACCTGCAGATTGGAAACCGTCAAGTAGGCGAAATGAGAGGGAGACCCGTGCACATGCTGCTGCCGCCACAGAAAACACTACAGAATTCAGTCCGTTCACCAAGGAACAAATCGAAGTGCTGCAGAAAATGTTTGGACAGGGTTCAAGCTCCGGACAAACACCTCCTTCCTCTGCCGAGCAGCATTCCAGTTTGTTAGCACACCAAGGTATTTCTTCCCATGCTCTTCATGTCAAAAATAGTGCACCAAAACCGTGGATAGTTGACTCAGGGGCCTCGGATCACATGACTGGAGACATCAACATTTTCAGAAATTACAATCCATGCACTAATCATTCTGTAGTCCGAATCGCTGATGGCTCATTCTCACCAGTAGCAGGAACCGGATCAGTCCAATTGACAAAGGAGCTTTGCCTTTACTCTGTTCTTCATGTTCCTAAATTAGACTGCAATTTACTCTCAATCAGCAAGCTTACTCGTGACTTAAACTGTGTGACTAAATTCTATTCCAATTTTTGTGATTTTCAGGCAGTGGATTCGGGAAGGTGATTGGCAGTGCTGAAATGCATGGTGGCCTATATTTGCTCAAAGAAAGTAATCTCCTCGGTAGACAAGTTCACCCATCAAGTTGTATTTCTGTGTCTAGTTCATATTCTGTTTCAATAAAGAGTCAAGTTATGTTATGGCATTATCGCCTTGGTCATCCAAACTTTACATACCTTGAAAAGTTGTTTCCCCGTTTGTTCATCAATAAAAATCCAAATTGTTATCAATGTGAAGTTTGTCAGCTTGCAAAACATACTCGACATATTTATCCTAGTTCACAATATAAGCCTTCACAACCATTTTCCTTCATTCACAGTGACATTTGGGGACCCTCACGTGTAAAAAATATAAACGGGGCTCGATGGTTTGTGTCCTTCATAGATGATCATACTAGAACAACTTGGACATTCCTCATGAAAGAAAAATCTGAAACAGCCACCATCTTCCAATCCTTCCACGCCATGATTTCTACTCAATTTCAGAGCAACATTAAAGTCCTCAAAACAGATAATGCCAAGGATTATTTTAATTCTATTCTTGGGTCTTATCTTTCCCAGCATGGCATCATTCACATAAGCTCGTGTGTGGATACTCCTCAACAAAATGGAGTTGCCGAGAGAAAAAACAGACATTTACTTGAGGTAGCCCGGGCCATTATGTTCTCTAATTATGTGCCTAAACATTTTTGGGGGGAAGCCATACTCACAGCCACATACCTCATTAATAGGATGCCTAGTCGAGTCTTAAAATTTCAAACTCCTCGCCATGTCCTCACAAAATTCTACCCTCATATCCAATCTTTTTCGTCTGACTTACCACTAAAGGTGTTCGGCTGTTCATCCTTTGTCCACATCCACAACCATCACCGCTCCAAACTTGATCCCAAGTCTCTCAAATGCATCTTCCTCGGTTACTCCTCTAACAAGAAAGGATACAAGTGTTACTCTCCAGTCACAAGGAAAGTATACAACTCCATGGATGTTTCCTTCTTCGAAGATCAACCTTACTTCCCCAAATCTGAAATTCAGGGGGAGACTTCGAGGGAATATCAGATTTGGGATCTTCTACAACCTCCTGACTCCAACTTTCCTTTAGCCCCGAACACTTCCACTCATCCGACCATTCATCCGACTCCAATTGAAGAACCAGAACCTGTCACCGAAATTCCTGTCCCCGAAACAGTCCCAACCCAGTCACAACTTGATACGAATAACCATGAACTTCGTGTCTATACCAGGAGGAGAAGACCTACCGAGCACATAGAGGATACTATGCAAAACAGTGACTCTCAAGAACCTGAACCAAGTCCTCCTGCATCCGAAAATTATAAAGGTATGGAACTCTTGTCTCATAGCAATCTTGTACCTGTGATTGATGATTCTAATCAGCCGATTGCCCACAGGAAAGGTGTCCGAGGGTGTACAAGTCATCCTATCGAAAAATATGTAGCCTATGGAAGATTACTACCAACTTACAGGGCTTTTGTATCTAATCTTGATAGCATGCAGATTCCTAACTCTATTCAAGAGGCTCTAGAGGTTCCAGCATGGAAGCAAGCAGTTGAGGAAGAAATCCGAGCTCTAGAAAGTAATGGCACATGGACTCTTACCACCTTACCTCGAGGAAAAAATCCTGTTGGCTGCAAGTGGATATTCACTGTCAAGTACAAAGCAGATGGAAGTGTCGAGAGATTCAAAGCCAGACTTGTAGCAAAGGGATTCACACAGTCTTATGGGATAGACTATCAGGAAACCTTTGCACCTGTTGCCAAACTCAATACTGTTCGAGTTCTCCTCTCTCTTGCAGTAAATCAAGACTGGCCCTTATACCAACTTGATGTTAAAAACGCTTTCTTGAATGGGGATCTTGAAGAAGAAGTCTACATGAAGATACCTCCTGGCTTGGGGAACAGTTCAAACAGCAGGTTGGTATGTAAACTGAAGAAATCTTTATATGGCTTGAAACAATCTCCTCGTGCTTGGTTTGACAGGTTTGCCAAGACCGTGATTAAGAATGGATACAAACAATGTCAAGCTGACCACACACTGTTTGTTAAATCCAATTCTGTAGACAAGATAGCAATTCTCATCGTATATGTAGATGATATCATTTTAACAGGTGATGATTCGGAGGAAATCAGTAGACTCAAGAAGATGCTAGCCACAGAATTCGAAATAAAGGATCTCGGGGAACTCAGATACTTTCTGGGAATGGAGGTGGCTCGGTCTAAGGAAGGAATCGTAATCTCCCAAAGGAAGTACATCTTAGACTTGTTAAAAGAAACTGGTTTTCTTGGGTGTAAACCTGCAGATACGCCTATGGATCCCAACAAGAAGTCAATCAGAGATGAAGAAAGTAATCCAGTTGACAAGGGAAGATATCAGAGACTTGTGGGCAAGCTAATATACCTATCACACACAAGACCTGACATTGCATACTCAGTCAGTGTAGTCAGCCAGCACATGAATAATCCAAAAGAGGTCCATTTGGAAGCAGTCAACAGAATCCTGAGATACTTGAAGATGACTCCTGGTCATGGTTTGATTTTTAAAAAATCTGGAAACCGTGAGGTTGAGATGTATACTGATGCTAGCTGGGCAGGAGAATTAACTGATAGGAGGTCAACTACTGGTTATTGTTCATACGTCTGGGGAAATCTCGTCACTTGGAGGAGTAAGAAGCAAGCGGTTGTTTCACGGAGTAGTGCAGAATCTGAATATCGAGCTCTTGCACTAGGAATATGTGAAGGAATGTGGCTCCAAAGGCTATTAAGGGAACTGGAGGTTGAGACAAAGGACACTGTTAAGATGTTCTGTGATAGTCAGGCAGCCATTAGCATAGCCAAGAATCCTGTACATCATGACAGAACAAAACACATTGAGATTGATCGACATTTCATCTCAGAGAAGGTCAACAATGGAACTGTGGAGCTAAGCTATGTCTCAACAAAGCTTCAGATTGCTGACATTCTCACCAAAGCATTGCCCAGGGTCAGCTTTGATGAATTGAACTCCAAGCTTGGTTTGTATAATATATACAACCCAGCTTGAGGGGGAGTGTGGAAAGAAGCCGACCCTTGTAATTAGTTAGGATATTATGAGAATAGTTTTGTTTCTGTTTTTGTGTTGAGTAGATTTGGTAGTTTCTATTTTTATGTAATTCCTGATTTGCAGGATTTTAGTTTCCTAATTTTGTGGACTGGTATGCCAGCCACTGATGTCTATATATATTAGGTTGTAACCTTTCGGATGGAAATAGAAAAACAGAGAATTCTATTCCCGAATTCTACACCTAGCAACTGGGTACCAACTTAAGTTCACTATTGAACTACCAAAAGAGAATTTAATATCTCAATTCCATTCAAAGGATAAATTTCCTCCTTCCCATTTAATTGTTTTCTTAGTCCCTTAAATGGCCATAATCACCAGTAGCCTCCAATTTGGCAACTTTCAGTCCCCGTAGAAAGTCTAATCTAGAACACTGGGCTCCTGATTACCCAAAAAGTCATTAAAAATAGTTCTACTGAGAAATGCAACATCAAGTAGAAAGGCTACAGATTTGTCCGTACAGATTGTCTTTCCATAATGTCATGGTCATGAATCTCACCATGTCTGACAAAAAGAGAAAGAGATTACCAAAAGAAGAGACAGGAGCCTCAAATAACTTGTAACTGCAGTCAGCAATTTTCTGCACGGCCTGACGGACAAAACAAGACAAGGTAGGCCCTGCACCTACTGTACTCCCATGGGAAAGTAGGAGAAAACCCACTAGCATGTTGAAGTATGATTTCATGCTCTCCTCAACTTCGATAGCTCGTGGTCCGTTTCCAGTCCAAAGCATTCCGGCTGCATCATAAATATAAGTCGTAGTTAATTACTCGATAGATGACAAAGCATTGAATAAATGCATATTTCGATAAATTTGAGGACTCAATTGTTTTATAAGAATCCATGACGCATCAAATAAATACTTGAAGCGCACTATTTGGGTATTACGATGCCTACAGAATTTAGTACTTTCGTGAAATAGCAGATTACAAAGGACGGAAAAAATCAGCTGACTAACTTATTTAGTAAGATCGAACACGCACTTTAAGAGACAATTTGATGCATCATATAGATACTTGAACCTCACTACGTCGATATTATAATGACCATAGTGATTGGTGTTTACATCATGGACCAGAATCAGCTAGCTAAAATTTTTAAGAAGAAACCAAACCAGATTCAAGAAAATCGCCTAAATGTGTATCTACAACGATATGAAAGAATAAAAGCTCATGATCATCATACCAAAAGACAATTGTTTATATGTGAATGAAATTTAAAAAAAAAAAAAAATGCACTTTGAATTTAAGGCCCTATTTGAATTCTTTAAGAAAACACAAAAATCCAGATTTAAAATTTCACATATTCCCCAATTTCACCTTCTAAGTCGGATACAAATATCAATTTTTAAAGTTTCAAAAATTAGATCAAGAATGGATGAAAATGAGAAAGAAATTCACAACTTATACTGGAAATTAAAAATTTAAACACGGAAAAACAGATTAATTAATCAAAACACAAAGGAAAGAAACAAAAAAATTAAAAAGATTACCAACGGTGGCTTGTTTGGAGACATTGTCACCCATCTTTACGACTTCTTCCCAGGGAACCTTCTTCAGCGTAGAAGCTGGAGTTTGATCGAAAAACTACTTCCATTTGCATCACAAAATACAAAAGAAATCACAAAATTAAACACCGAAACGTATACACTGTATGCGTAGTATATGAATATGTGTCTGTGTGTGTGTAAACGCGATACAAAGATTTTGAAGCGCACCAGAAGGGTTTCACGGATAGTGTTGAGGTGCGAGCCAAGAGCCTCAACAAGCATGTCTCTTTCTGCGTTTCTTCCCATCTCTCTCTCTCTCTGAAGGAACGAGTTGGTGCTGTAACAGCGAGCTTCGGAGTTCTAAAGGGTTTTTGGTTGAACAAAAATATTATTTTTCATTTCTTTCTCTTCCTTTTTTTTTTTTTTTTTTTTCACTGGAAATGGAGTATCAATATGCAGGAAGAACGCCACGTGGACACAAGCCCAATAAGAAATGGGCCTGAGGAATCCATGTCCATCTCACAATTTCCTGTCTGGAAGGAATGCCCTTTCTTTCTTTTTTTTTTTTTTTTCATTTTTCTTTTTTATAACTTTAAAAAACGAGAGAATTTGAACTCTATACCTTTAGATAAAGTTAGGTATGATATTATTATTAGAATTACAATAGATAGTTTTATGATTTTATTGATTATTTCTCACAAGTTCTAGACCGGTTAGAAAATGGGCCTGAGGAATCCATGTCCATCTCACAATTTCTTATTCAGAAAATCCGGAGGAATGCCCTTTTAAAAAAAAAAAAAAAAAAACTTAAGAGTGGGGGAATTTATATTCTATACTTTTAGATAAAGTCATGTATAATATTATCAATAGAATTACAACATATAGTTTTATGTTTTTATCGGTTATTTCTCACAAGTTCCAAACCAGTTATTTAGATTGATGGGGTAAATTAATGAATGCGGATATCATGAACTCTATAGAATAGTTATATGTTGAAACAATACTCTTATTGATTAATTAACAATGAGATTTGTACCATGATAATTAGTAACAATGTGTAAGGAGATATTGATACAAGAAGTTGTTCAACACATTTTTTGACAATAGAATTCATGGAAAATCAATGGAAGCATTATTGTCCCTGAAGCTTGTCGACCTTTTGTCAACTTACCCTTCAAACTAAACTGAATTTGGAAATTTTTAATGACATGGCGGAGGGAGGTGGGGATGAGGGGTGGCGTATGGGCATACGCCCCCCCCCTGGATTTTTAAGAAACTTCGTTTTAGTTCCTAAAATTAAAAAAAATTTATAATTTTTTCCTTATAACAAAATATTTTACAATTTTGTAACATATTTACCCCCTCTGAATTTTTTTAATTACTGCATTTGCATAACTTTTTAAGAAAATGTTAAATAAATTCCACCAAATTTTTTATTTGCAAGTACTTACATCTAAATTTCATCTCTCAAATTAATCAAAGTCATCTTTTTAGGAAAATCAAAATCATTTATATTACTATATAAATTCACGATTATTTGAACTCTAAATTTTGAAAACAAATTAAACTCTATTACAAGTAAGTTTAGTTCATTTGGGGGGAAAAAAAAAAAACAAGGATACAAATCGATATATAATAATAAAAGATTTTACCATTGTAATTTTCTTCAAATATTTTGTTTACTTAATGCCCCCATGAAAAAATTTTCTAGCTCTGCTACTGCTTTACGGGATATGGGATTTTTTTTAATCTTCGAATGAAGCGCACATGGACTTTTTATCATCAATTTAACTGGAAATTAAAGTGAGATTTAGCACGTTGCAAAGGTAATCACTACTTTCTGTCAACTCGATCACTCATCATCCCTCGGATCCACCGACAATTGGATATATATATATATATATATATATAGAGAATGATTTAAGTTTACAAATAGAAGGTGACGCACTTTTCTACAGTTACCCAACTCGCCCCATTTAGGGGCAAAAAGAAATAGCACAAAACAGAAACTTTAGTTTAGTAGAGTTTTCTCCTCAGCCGATTCATCATCTCCAAGAGAACTAATTCCCTCAAATATCCTCTCCCTTGTCATTCTTGCCTGCAATTTTTGCACAAAACATAACATATATCTTTAAAAAAACCACCAATATGTAGGAGCAAGTTATACGAAATTTCAAAAAGGTTGAAAAGTTCAACGACGTGTTTGGATTATAGGTCTGAATAGCAAGTTTAAATAGAAAATTCATATTTTTATGAGAGAATATTATAAATAAAAAAGTTTGAATTGCGAGTTCAAACTATAGATTCAGACGGGGTGAGATGTGATTTTTCAAACAGTGGAGGATGAACCTTCTTTTCCCAGTTGGTAAAAATTGTTATGACAGCGAGCATAATTATTTGTAGAAACGAACCAACTAGAATTCCAATCCAAAGTCCCTTCCCTTCCAACTTAAACCAGAACCCCAACACGGCAGAAACCGGTACTCCGACGAAATAGTATGCGCCTAGGTTGACAAAAGCCCCCATGTCCTGCCATCCACATCCCCTAGCAATACCTGTTTAAGGAAAGGAAACAAATTAAAAAAAAAAATTAATAAATTTATCAGAACAGATTTAAAAACCAAAAATGAACCAAAAAAAAAAAAAAAGGGAAAAAGAAGAAACCTGCAAGGACTCCATGTAGACTGTCAAATACAACATCTAAACAAACTAGAGGAGCCATGTTGGTCACATAGTCCACAACTTCCTTCTCATTGCTGAAGACGTAACCGAAAGCTCTTCGGCCGGCAAACAGAGCTGAGCTCACAATAACCCCCTCCGAAACTGCAAGAAACATCACAGTGCTTGCAGTAACACGAGCTGCTCGCGGGTTACCGGCACCTAATGCATTCGATACTCTCGTGCTGTACAAAGCGAAAAAAAAAAAAAAACAGAAAAAAAAAAAGTCAGTCTAAGGATCAATAAATATGAAAAGTTGTATTAAGGTGTCTTTAGAGCAAAACCTTCCAGCTGCACCAAGTCCATCTGGTATTGTATAGAGTGTTGCGAGGGTTGACAAGCTGTTTAAAAAAAAAAAAAAAAAAAAGAGAGAGAAAAGAAAGAAAAAAAATCCTTTTGAGGAATTGGGATTTAAATTCAAACAGTTTATATCAGAAACAGTGGTAAGAATAGAGGAAATACCACACAGATAACACCGAAGTCTCAATATCGGGATTCGGTAGAAAACCCGAAAGTAAGATAAGGAGCTCATATGACCACCATTCAAGGCTAGAGTCATGGTCATGTGATTGGAAAAAAAAAAAAAAAAAAGAAAGAAAGAAAGAAAAAGGAAGATAAAAAGGTTAATGTTTAGAAACTGAGCTAAAATTAACTGTGTAGAATCAAAAGAAGAAGAAATCATACCAGATCATAACAGCAGACGGTATAGCGAAGCGAAAGAACTCTCTTAGACCTTGAAACAGCTCTGAAGAGATTGGAATCCGGGTACTTTCGCAGGCAGGTGAAAATTTCATGTACAACACAAGTAAAATCACATTCAACCAGTAGGAAATACCGATGGATAATGCAGCGCCAAGGTGTTCTAGTCCGGTCTTGAATACTAAAAACCAACAGAGCGGGACATGGCAACAAAGCGAAGCGCAGGCGCTCACGAGCAAGGGAAAGATCATACTTTGCGTCTGAAAATACTTGACGAGTGGCTGGAGTGTTCCGTAAGCAAAGAGCGCCGGAATAAGCCATATCGCGAATTTGCCAGCTTCTTTTGAGATTTGAGGGTTTTGTCCCATGAATGTGAAGATTTTTCCCATGCAGATTAATATTAGAGAGAGAGGAATGCAGACTAAGATTAAGCAGAAAATGGCAGTGCCGGTTTGGATTCCGAGTTTTCGATATTGCTTAGCTCCATATGCTTGTCCACACAAAGTTTCCAATGCAGAAGACATTCCAAACTACTTGCCATGAACAAGTCAAGATCAACCAAGTCACTGGAAACTAACAACACATTTTGATTTTTCGTTTCCTTTTATTTTATTTAACCATGATATAAATACCTTTTCTTTTCATTGTTTTTTTTTAGCTTTAATGCTTCAGAAACAAAAAAGAAAAAAATTGGTAATAAGTTTTTTCAAGACTAGTCGTTAACAAAACAAAATTTTTCTGAAGCCTATTTTGGGATTTCGGTTTCTTTTCATGACTTAAAGTATAAAGAATACAATAACAAACTGACTAACAAATTACAAGACTAATCATTTGTTTGAATTGTAGGTGTGAACCTAAGTTTTTCATCCAACTTCAATATAAAAATTTCTACTCAAACCCCGTATTCCAAACAGAGCCTAAAAAATTATTGAAAAAAAAGAAAAAACATTCTCTAATCGTCTTAGCATAAAGGAAAATAATATGTGATCGGAATTGATATAACTTTGCAATAACTTTGCAAGAATATAAAAAGAGAAAGGGGGGTGACATACGAGGAGACTGAAGCCGGAGACGGCGCAGAAGGAGATGGCAATGGCGGTGCTAGAGAGGGAAAGCTTGCCGAGATGACCAACCATCATGATTGAGATGATTTGCAAGAAGTACTGAGACAAGTTCACAGCCACCATTGGCCCTGTTATGTATCCCAATTGCTTCACTTCTTGAACAAACACACTTTTTGTTGCATCAAAAAACCACCCATGTTCTCTAATCTCCTCCTGATCTCTCTCTTTTTCTAACAATCCTTTTTCCATGCTCTCTGCGTCTCCCATGGGGCTCTCTAGTGTGTTTTTCTCATTCATTCTGTCTTTCTTATATTGGAATGTGGAGATCAACAAGTGAGATACGCAAGAAAGTTATATATATATATGATCCTTCCACGTGTACTGCTAAACAGATATTTTATTGAGAAAAAAAAAAAAGGTCGAACAAAAATACTATTGGTGATTTTTCTCCTCTATATTGCTGGAAGAAAAAACAAGAATTATTGAGGTTTCGTATGAGAATGCTGTGTTGGAGTATTAAAAAATTACCTTATTGCGTTTTCGAGTTTTGCACTTTTTCTTTTCCTATTTTGATGTAATCTTGGTCATACTCATATCCTAATATAGAAAGCTCAATCTACTTGTTCTTTTCTATGTTTGATTACTTCCACTTTTTCTTTTTTCCCCGTTTATAACTAGTCCTCAATCTACTGTTGTGTGCTGGGAACAGATTAAAGTTTAAAAAAAAAAAAAAAAGTGACCAATTTAAAGACAACTAGTGCACTTTTCCGAAACTGGGTTATGCGGGCAAAATAACTTCTATTACTATTACAACATAAAATACATCAAAACCATAAAAAAAAATACTACAAAAACAGAACGCCAGTCTATGAGCATACTCACACTAAGGGATTACTAGCCAGCCAAAATAGCTCACAAACCACTGAAAAATGAAATAGTGTTCCTTTTTCAAAATGAGAGAATGATGAAAAAAGTTAGGAAAAACACATTTTTGCGAAAATTTTTCAATTTTTAAAATTGGACATGTGATCCAAACAAAGGGTGATTGCAAAACATAATGATGTGTTTACTTACACGTGTTTATTCGGTTTGTGCACGACTCCAAGTAAGTAATTGGCATGAAGTCCACCATTCACATTCTTATTCCAAAAACAAAACAAATAAGTAGTGAACAAATGATTAACTCTCATTATTCACTTTTGACAAGTAAAGATGCCATTAAAGATAGTAAAAATGTTATTTGCTTCTTTATTCCAAAAACGTACAGTATCTCAAATAGGACTGGCAATATAGATCGCGACACGACGATACGATTCGAAAACAACACGAATTTCACGGATTCAGGTTAAGAAAAATAGGAGACGGGTCAAATTCGGATCACCTGAATTAGACATGGGAAAAAACAGGTCGTGTTTGGATTAGACCCATCAAACTCGGACACGACCCGTATTTTTTATGTAGGTCAATTTCGTGTCAATTTCATGTCGCATGTTAAGTTCAGTTCGTGTCGTGTTAATCTATTACGGGTCCGTGTTGTGTTCGTATTGTGGATCATGTCAATTTTCATGTCACAGGTCATGTCAGATTGGGGGGAAAAAAAATTTGACACGGCTCTCACACGATACGAACCCGACACGTGATATAAACTGCCACCCCTAATCTCAAGTCAACAACCTAAATTTTTCCTGACGACTCAAAGGGCCATTCAAACTCACGTATTCCTCGAAAGAAAAGAAAAGAAAAGAATAAAAATGTAAACATTCAAACATAGTATAAAGAAATCAAATCTCACATGCATGGCCACGTGAAATTTTAATTATTTCCTCAAGGAAAGCAGAGCTAATTATTTAGTGAAGAGCACGAGCAAGTTTGATTCCCAGGAAATTTACAGGTAAAATGAAAAAAAAAAAAAAAAAAATCCCACCAGAGGGTTGAAATTTGAAAAAGTGTGAAAAAGTTAAAACCCTCAAGAAAAAAACTAGCAGAACAAGCAAATTACTTATCATTGATGCTTCCTTATTCATCTCCTGATCACTATTGCGGTTAAAGCTTCGAAAATCCGCCATTAATGATCGGCAGCAATTTCTGGTTTTTTGTTTGCTTTGCTTTCATTTCTTCCATGTCTATTTTCTTGTCTCTTTTGTTGTTCATCCAAATTAAAATTTGACACATTGTTAATTGCATTAAATATTTTCAGTATTTAGTTATTTTTTATGTTATCAATCTGTTAAATTTAGATGTCATGATAAATAAGTCATGTCTTGGAGAAAGAGTTATACGAAAATTGAGACAGTCAGCTTTTAGTTTTTGTTTTTGTCCTGAATGGACAAAAATTGCTGTTGGATCTACTTCAACAATTAAAAAAAATAATAAATAAATAAATAAGCAAAAAAGAAAATTATGAAAGAGAGCATGAATGGATTTACGTGCCACTCTCAATTTTTTGAAATTTAAATTATATCTTTATTTTTTCTTAAAATTTTGTTGTCTAACTCAAAAGTTTTTTTTTCCCCTCAAATGTGTCATATAACACTCAATTTATTCTTATATTAAACTTTTTATTCTATAAATTTATTAATTTTAAAAATTTTCTCTTTATATACGTCCCTACTAACAAAAATTTATGAATTTACAAGATAGAGAGTGTTTTGAGGAATGAGAAGTTTGGAAGAATGAGCTGATTCCTTATTATTAGGCCTTCTACCATGATGTAAAGGTTTTTATCTCATCAATAAGGTAAAATTTCTAGACCACACGATTTTTTTTTTATGATTGAGATTAAAAATATGCACCTAGTTATTGTAGGATGTATCACACCTATAACACTGAGATGATGTTTGGTTCACAAGTTTATTTCAAACTAAAATGTACTTTTTTATCTTAATTTTTGTCTTTTTTTGAAAAATTTTTTTATTTTTTCTTGAAAATTTTTTTTATCTTTTTTGAAAAATCAACAAAAATTATTATTGAAATTTAAAATTTCCAATTCAAACTCATTCACTGAAAGGATTTTAAAAACACAAAAAATAAAATAAAATAACATAAAAATCTTTATTTGTTTTTCTGAACAAAGCCATGATGGTCTCCGGCAACTCATTCTCCGACGACGGTGAGATCTCCAACGAGACGGCGGCAAAGCCGTGGAGTCGACGGAAGATCGGCGGTGCGAATAACCGATCCAACGCGACCCAGACCATCCACCGACGTGGACGATCAGATCGCTGTTGATGGCCAATCCTTCCATCTCGAACTCGTCGCACTGTTACGAGCCAGATTGAGTCAGACTCGTCGCCTATGGGGGAGGTTGCCACCCTTTGCCTCCGCCATGATTCTCCCGTGGCCTTTGGCGTCGGTGTTTGGAAGGAGGAGTGTGCAAAACGTGACAACAAATCAACAATAAAGGGAAAACGACATCCACTCTACTCTAGAAACGAGAAAAAACCTGATTAACGACAAACATATTGAAGTACCAGAATCATAAGAATGACGACCAATAAAATAAAATAAAAAGGAGGGAAAATCGACCATCATATAAAAACTAAAAAGGATAAAAACTTGAAAACTATTAATCCGGTCAAAGATTGAAAACTGACAAAAACAACATCAGCGACAAGAACATTGAAAAACCGTAGTCGCTTGGAAAAAGTGGCGGAGTCAAAGTTCATATCAGCAGGGTTCTCCCCCACGTAGGGTGTGTTTGACATTTGAGTTTAAACTCAAAATTTTCATCTCAGTTTTTGTCTTTTTTCTGAAAAAGTTTTTGTCTTTTTCTGAAAAAGTTTTTTATCTTTTCTAAAAAGTAAACAAAAATTATTATTAAAACTTTAAATTTCCAACTCAGACTCATTCACCAAACGGACCCTTATATTTTTAAATATCTATTGTGCTTTTATTTTATAAAAAAAATTACAACTCTCCCCCAGTCAAAATTTTAGATTTTGATTTTTGCTCTTAAAATTTATGTAATATTTATTTATAAACTTATTTTATTAAAAAAAAAAAATTTGTTATCCCCACATTTAATTGTGAAAATATATGATTACGCCCTTTTTTTAGAGGAAGAAATTATCTCTATTTTTTTTAATAGCACCTCCACTAAAATTATTTTCTCACTCTCCCCTGCTTGGAAAGGACGTAAAAATACAAAGACAGCAAACTGAAGACTTATACAAGGCTGGAATATTTGCATACGACAACAAATTAAAATGACAAAAAGGGCAGGAAAACATTTTTAGAACGAATGACAGACGAATTGTTGCAAGAACCATTGAGAAACAAGACTCCTATGGTCGAATCAAGTGAAAAAAATTAAAAAGACAACAAAATGAGAAAAAAGAAAACAACACTACTAGCATGCAGCACTACAAATGTTAACGTGTAACATTTCTGTTGATATACATAAATATCAATTAATAATTACTTGTATCAAGATAAAAAGTTACATTTTCTTGAAAAATACGCCCGCCGGATCGGTCAAAAGAAATGTTTGCAAAATATTATTCCCTCCAAATTCAAGAAACTCTGCTTAATAGAGTTGTTTGCTCACACAATCCATTATCCCCCAAAGATCTTACCTTAAATATCCTCTTCCTTGCCAATCTTGCCTGCAAAAATACACCCCGTAACTCATTTTGCACCAAAATAAACCAGGACAACAAAATTCTTTAAGCGATATGTGCAGCATGACGAGCAATTTATGGGCCAGATTCGAGTTTTGTATCTAATTATTCAGGTCCTTTCAATGAAATTATGACATGTTAATAAAAGAATTATTTAAATCAAATATCAAATCTTCAGATATCATGCTAGTTAAATATATATCATGATTTGATTGAAACAATGGATAAGAGGACAAATGAGCCGAATCCATGTAAGCCAGCCATTTTTGGATCATCAAATGTGAGTGTTTGTAACTTTTGGCTAGCTAGACCAAATAGATTAAAAGAACCAAGAAAAAATGGAGGGTGAACCTTCTCTTCCCAAGATGTAGTGATAGTTATGACAGAAAGCAGAGATGCTTGTAAAGAGGAACCAGCTAAAATTCCAATCTGAAGTCCCTTTCCCTTCATGTCTAACCAGAATCCGAACACGACGCCGATCGGAAGTCCAAACAAATAGTATGCGCCATAGTTGACAAAAGCTTCAAAATCCTGCCAACTACACCCCCTAGCAATGCCTGGTTTAGGAATTAGGAAAAACAAAAATGAGAACACTTCACTTACAAGACCATAAATTTATGTATAGTGACAATGTATTATGAGAGGGATCAAAGAAGAAACCCAAAAAGACGCAATGCAGACTGTCGATTACAAGCGAAAGACAAATTAACGGAGCCATGTTTGTCACATAAGCCACAACCTCCTTTTCGTCGCTGAATATGTAACCGAGAGCATTCCGGGCTGCATAGAGAGTTGAGCTAACAATAACTGACTCCAGGACCGCAAGAAACACGATGGTGGTGGCAGCAACACGAGCTGCTCGCGCGTTACCGGTGCCTAATTCATTCGAAACTCTAGTTCTGTACGAACGTTGAAATTTTAAAAACATAAAATAAAATTTAAAAAAAATTTGTCATTACGAATAAATGTTTGAAGATTTCTTGTAGTGTCTTTAGACCAAACCTTGAAGCTGCAGCAAGTCCTTCAGCTATGCAAAGAGTGTGAAGAGGGATGATAAGCTGTTCGGAAGAAGTAAAAGTTGACATTTGAATAAGAGTTCGAAACAATACTTTTTTTTGTTCAATTTCAATTCTTTTTTTTTTTTTTGGGTTAATTTTATGAGAGAAAACACTGCAGAAAAAAGGGGTTTAAACTAGAACTTTCTAGGTTCGAACCCTTCATACAAACAAAATCTTAAAAGCCTTTTTATACAAGAAACCGTGATAATAGAAGAAATGCCATACAGATAACACAGAAGACTCAAGCGCCGGATTCGGTAGAAGACCAGACAACAACGTAAGCAGCTCATATGACCACCATTCAAGGCTAGATTTATGACACGGAAAAGCACAAAATTAAGAGTACTTTTAGGAGACTGAAATACAAAAATCTGTTTGGAAAAAAGAAGACAGAGATTGTACCAAACCATTTCAGTTGAAGGAATAGAAAACCACGCAAACTCTCGCAATCCTCGAAACAACTCCAAAGTTATTGGAACACGGGTACGCTCAAAGGCAGGGGAACATCTCATGTACAACACAAGAAAAGTCACATTCATCCAATAAGAAATACCGAGCGCTAATGCTGCTCCAAGATGTCCGAGCCCGGACTTGATCAATACTAAAGCCTAACACAGCGGAACATGGCAAGAAAGAGAAGCACACGAGGACAGCAACAAGGGACTGATCAAGCTCTGTGATTGAAAGTGCTCGACAAGTGCCTGAAGGGCTCCATAAGCGAATAGTGGCGGGATAAGCGACATTGCAAATTTACCAGCTTCTTTTGAGATTACGGGGTCTTGGCCTATGATTACAAGGATTTTTCCCATTAAGATCAGAATTACAGATAGAGGGATACAAACTAAGAGTAAGTACTAAATGGCAGTGCCGGTTTGGATTCCTGGTCTTCGGTATTGCTTGGCGCCAAATGCTTGTCCACAGAGAGTATCCAAGGCCCTAGCTATTCCATTCTGCTTGGCATTATGAACAAGTAACAAATCAAACTTGTTTTTTTTTTTTTTTGGGGGTTGAAAAGAATGATGAGAAGAGAAAGGCGGGACTTACGAGGAAACTGAAGCCCGAGACAGCGCAGAAGGAGATGGCAATGGAAGTGCTAGAGAGGGAGAGCTTGTCCAGATGACCAACCATCATAATGGAAATTGTTTGCAAGAAGTACTGAGACAAATTCAGAGCCACCATAGGCCCTGTTATGTAACCCAATTGCTTCACTTCTTGAATTAAAACACCAAATGTTATCGAACCGAAAAACCCGTCTCTAGTCACCTCTCTCTCTCTCTCTCCTGCAATCCCCTTTCACTGCTCTTTCCATCCCTCATGGTGCTGTCCACTGTGCTTTTCTCCTTAATACTTCACTCTCTTGGGTGAAAAGAAAAGAACGTTTTTGCATTGAACAGAACTTAATGAAGATTTAACGGCTTCAAACTGCACAACACCGGTATGACATTTTTTGCAACCTTCAACAAAGAATTCTGAAAGTTTATTGCACACTTTGAAGACCTTTTTTCATATCATGATTTATCATTGGTGCCATCAGAATTTGAAAGAAAATCATGGGGTTGAAAAATCGGGTATAAAGTTATGATCATCAGGAGGTAAACGTCTAGAACATGCAAAATAACCAGGTATAATATAGGGAAAATTTAATGGTGGACTATTTATAATTATATATCATGCAAGCTTTAAAATCAAGAAAGGTCAGAAACAATGAGTAGTACTTGTAGGGTAGTTTTTAGTACCCCATTGTTGAGTTCTCCCATGTGTATAACTGGTGGCTGTCTACTTCAGTGTGGGTATATTTGAGTAATATTTAGTAGGGCAAAACTTTAATCCTAGGTAGGGAAAAACGGTAAAATCATAAATTTTTTGACGCCTATTTAGAGACTTAAAAAGTTAGTGGGAGTGGTTGTCCCCCCACTTGTTTGCAAGTGACTCCGCAGGTGGCTCAATAATTGAATCTCCTTACTTTTGCTCTAAAGATTTGTCCTCGGCATGTTAATCTCGACCCCACTTCATGGATTTTGACGTGAAGCGTTCTGAGTGGTTAGTTTTTGGTGAATGAATATTACTACAACATTTTGAAAACGACATGGAAAACTAAAACAATCTAAGAACGACAACTAAAAAAGATGACATAGAAACTAGAAGACGACTAGCACATGAAAACCATAAAGTACAAACCGCCCAATTATGATCAAAAAAGGGAAACTAAAATCGAACACATCTCTGTCTTTTTGTGCTTTTTTCTTACCTCTCTAAATGTCTGAAAACATCTATCCATATTTAAAGGATAAACTTGCAACTTGATATATTGATTGAAGATGTGTACTATTGGTAATGGATATGGTTTGGAATTTACTAATTAACAACAAGAACAATAACAATAAATGAAAAAAAAAAAAAAAATCCTCTGTTTCTACTTAGCCTTCACTTGACAATAGAAAAGCACTTTAACTACTAAAAAAAAAAAGGACAGAATGATCACATTCAAAATCATCATAGTACAAACCGAACAATCTTTAGTAAATTTACAACCTCAGCTGAAAATATTAGTAAAAGAAATGGCAAAAGCTGCTACTAGTTGGTGGTTAGATGCAATGTTATTTCTTCCTCCAAATTGAAATTCTGGAAAGTCAGCTTGGTTGTGTACTTCTCTCCTCAGTCAATCAATCCATTGTCTCCTAAATGTCTTCCCTCAAATATCCTCTCCCTTGCCATTCTCGCCTGCAAAATCATCGAGAAATCACGTAACTACTAACACACCGAAGTCAAATTTCAGTCACTCGATGATGGAAAGAAACGATCTTTAGCCGTTGAAAAAAAGCTGTCATCTTTTAGCTTAAAAAAAAAAGAAAGGACACAAACATGACGTGCAATTTTACAAAATCCAATGAGTTTGTAGACAAAACTAAACAAAATCTTTAAAAAGAACCGGAAAAAAAAAAAAAAAAAGAAAAAGAAAAAAGTGGAGGGTGAACCTTCTTTTCCCAGTTGGTAGAAAATGTAATGACGGAAAGAAGAAATGCGTGTAAAAAGGAACCGGATAGAATTCCAATCCAAAGTCCCCTTCCTCTGAAGTCTAGCCAGAAACTCAATGCAGCGCCGACCGGAAGTCCAAAGAAATAGTATGCTCCAAGGTTGACAAAAGCCCCCAAGTGCTGCCAACCACTTCCCAAAGCAATGCCTGATTTTGGGTAAAAAAGAAACAAAAAATATGAACTCTTTACTGTTAAGGTCATGAGGAGTTTATACATACATACATATATATATATATATATCATCAGAATGCATCACAAACATATATGAGAGAGATCATAGAAGAAACCTGAAAGGACACCATGTAAACTGGTAAGTATAACCGCAACACAAACCAAAGGAGCTATGTTGGACACATAGTCCACAACTTCACTCTCGTTGCTGAAGATGTAACCGAAAGAATTTCGGCCAACAAAGAGAGCTGAGCTTACAATAACCGCCTCTAAGACTGCAAGAAAAATGACCGTGCCAACAGCAACACGAGCTGCTCGTGGGTTACCTGCACCTAATTCATTTGAAACTCTGGTGCTGTAAAAGGGGAAAATAGTAAAATTAAAAAATAAAAATAAAAAGCTACTACTAATAAATGTTTGAAGATTTCTTCTTCTGTCTTTAGAGCGAACCTTCCGGCTGCACCAAGTGCTTCAGGTATTGCAAAGAGTGTTGTTAGGGTTGACAAGCTGTTCAAAAAACAAAACAAAACTCCTTTGAGGAATTGAGACTTGAAGCTCAGAAGTTTAGCCCACTTTGGATTTCCGTTTTAAATCCACTTTTCGAACTGAAAATTCAAGTTTTTGTTACATAAAATACCGTAAAAAATATTTGAACACAGGATTTGAAACAGAGATTCAAGCAGAGGCAATGTCTCATAAACAGTGATAAGAATAGGGGAAATACCACACAGATAACACTGAAGTCTCAAGCTCGGGATGTGGTAGAAAACCCGACAGTAACGTAAGCACCTCATATGACCACCATTCAAGGCTAGAGTTGTGGAATGGAAAAAAGGAACATGATCAAGAATATTGAAACACAATAAACTGTTTGGAATCAGAAGACAGAAATTGTACCAAATCATAACAGCAGAAGGAATGGCAAACCGCAAGAACTCTCCCCATCCTCGAAATAGATCCAAAGAAATCCGAACCCTGGTACTTTCACAGGCTGGGGAATATTTCATGTGCAACACAAGTAATATCACATTCAACCAATACGATATTCCAATGGCTAATGCCGCTCCGAGATGTCCTAGCCCGGACTTGAATACTAAAGCCCAACATAGAGGTACATGGCAGCAGAAAGAAGTGCAGGAGCTCACTAGCAAGGGAAAGATCAGGCTTTGTGTCTGAAAATACTTAGTAAGTGGCTGAAGCGTTCCGTAACCAAAAAGTGCAGGAACGAGCCACGTCCCAAATTTACCGGCTTCTTGTGAGATTATAGAGTCTTGTCCCACGAATACGAGGATTTTTCCCATGTAGAGCTGAATCAGAGACAGAGGGATACAAACTAAGCCTATGCATAAAATAGCAGTGCCGGTCTGGATTCCTAGTTTCCGATATTGTTTGGCGCCAAATGCTTGTCCGCAGAGAATATCCAATGCACTAGCCATTCCATACTGTGATCATCATAAACAAGTCGCAGATCAAGTTACTAGCGAATTGTAGTCGATTTCTCCGGTAAATTACTTTGAAAAGTCTTGAAGTTCAAGTGATAGTTAAAAGAACAGGACAAAGATTTGTCAAGATTCGACCTTTAGTTTGAGAACATAAACAACAAATGGTACAATCAAAAAGGGTCAAAGAATTCAGTTCTTTGTAGTCATCAAACTAATAAAGAATCAGTTTTCAACAGAAAAATTTAGAGAGAGAGGGAGGGGGGAGGACTTACGAGGGGACTGAAGCCGAAGACGGCGCAGAAGGAGATGGCAATGGCGGTGCTCGAGAGAGAGAGCTTGCCGAGATGACCAACCATCATGATAGAGATGATTTGCAAGAAGTACTGAGACAAATTCACAACCACCATTGGTCCTGCTATGTAACCCAATTGCTTCATTTCTTGAACAACCACACCATTTCTAATTGCACCAAAAAACCACCCATAATCTCTACTCTCCTCCTCCTCTCTCTCCTTTTCCAACAATCCATTTTCCACGCTCTCTGAGTCTCTCATGGGGCTCTCTACTGTGCTTTCTTTGAGATTAAGGAGTGCGGCTCTTCCACTTTAACACTTACAATTTGATAGGAGGTATTTGACTCTTTCCTAATAGCCTTTTTCTATGTTTTCTTATCCACCGTTTATTTGAGAATTTAGTGAAACCACACGATTCATAATTCTCACAGATAATGTTACAATTAATGACTACCTTCCAAAATAAAAAGATAGGGATTCAAACTCTGGAATTGAGACCGTAAGATCTAAGAAAAGTATTCACAATTGTTATGTTATCATTACTGATGACCTTAACGCTATAGTTAGTCATGACGTTAGTTTGTTAGAATTTAAGACAAAAACTACGAAAATAAATTGTATTATTCATGGTGTTTATAAGGTTTACCTTGACGATAAATACACACTTGTCTCTAATTTAGAGGCCGGGTGTTTGAATTCTCCTTATTTCCAAAGTGGGCAAAAAAGAAAGAGAATATACTATTCATTTATTTGTCAACTCTAATGTTACGTTGCACTTAAAGCAATCTCTGGTTGGTTCAAAAACCATCCGGTGATCGTTAGCTTTATTTTTTCTTTTTCGAAAAAAAATGATAGATATCATAAGAAATCTCTTTTATGATACATGATAAAATTGAAATTTTCAACCTTTTAATGATAATATTTAATTTTTTAAATTAGTAAATTTAATTTTATAAAATTCACGTAATTTTAACATAAATAAATTTATTCATGATAAACATATTTGGTGGAGCATTGTATGATATTATTTCCAATAACATAATGCCTCATAAAATAATTCTAGTTTCTAAGTTCATATGGCTAGTAAAATAATAAGATTAATATAATGTTATCTCAAATCACACACTTTAATATATTGTATTGTATTATTTAATATTATCTCAAATCACACACTTTGATATATTGTATTGTATTATTTAATACTATCTCAAATGACACACTTTAATATATTGTATTGTATTATTTAATACAAGGGTCAAGGCAAAGGTCTATGTCAAGAGGATCAAGGCTAGGTCGGCCTAGTCCTGGTGACGTGCCATCCTAGGCCTAGGGCCAAGCTCTACCCGGGCCTTAGATCGGGGTTGTCCTAGATATGATGACGGGTTCGATTAGCATTGGCTCGAGGACGGGGTTGAGTTCAAGTTCAGCCCAAGGAATGGGGTTGGGGTCGGGGTCGAGGTCAGGGTCGGCTTGACTCGGTCCTAAGGAAAAGGGTTTGACCAGGACTTGTGACAGTGATGTTGACCGGGTTGGCCCATTCCCCGAGTCGGGATCGTCGTATATGACTGAGTTGGAGTTGGTGTCGACCTTCCACCATAGAACCTAACAGATCTTAATTCTTATACTCTTATAATGTTCAAAATATTATATTAGGTAATAAACTTTTTAATGTTTTGTGATATTATATTACAATAATACAATATGATACAAGATAATACACCTTATGCAATATATATATATATATAAGTGTAACAGACGTGTCTAATTCTGCCATGATTCAATCTTCTCGATCCCTCTTTGCCTTGTACACCAAATGTGCTTGATTAGTTGCCAAATGACCCTCCTACTGTTTCCCAAAAGACAAAAGAAATGGTGACTCAAAAAGGCAAAGGAAAAGGAGAAGACCAAAAAACAAAAAAGGTAAAAGGAAAAACAAAAACAAAAACAAAAACAAAACAAAACAAAACAAAAAGGCCTCTCTGTTTAGGACTCAGAAGATTCTCTACTTTGTGACAGATATATTTGTCCTTGTATCTGGCCAAGTGAATTTTTAACGCTTGCACAGTGCACTGTGCACATTGGAGAAAGCAAAGCTTTTTGTTTTTGTTTTTTTCTTTTTTTTAGGTGAAGAACAAGGTTCGAAAACAATTATTAAATGGCCAAAATTCAGCACAAAAAAAATTTTAAAAAAATAACAGCCGTTCATTCTCTGATTCTCCTACTATAACTTGGGCACGTAGTCAAAGTGCACAAGATATTTTATGATTATTTTAATGAATATCCGTGAATTATGACTCTACTTTATTTTGTCTTTTGGATTATCATTATACTTCTTGAAATACAGAAAATCATTCAATATACCCCTCAGTTTATTTCCCTCTATAACTTTAAATGTTTTACTGATTTGACATATCATCAATGTTGTGCTCGGTATGATGGATTATACGAAGCAATGAAAAGGGTGACGAGAAAATAGTAGGAAAGCCTCCTTTGATGTTTGTTTGATGGAGAGGAAAGAAAACTAAGAAGGGAAAATAACAGGGATTTTAAGTAATGAGGTCCACCAATTTTTCTGTTTACAAATGTGGAAGGATTATGGGAGGGAAAACAGATTGTTCATTTACCTAACTGTAAAGTACAAATTTACCCTTTAACTTTTTTAAAATCTTTTATATTTTATAATCTACACACACTAGCAATTCATAAAAAAGTAATTTAAGTAAATATTCGTACCTTTTGGACCCTTAATCTTCTAATAATAAACGAGTGAAGGTAAACTCTTTTTCTTTCTTTTACTCATGCAAAACATCATTAAGGGCCCATTTGGGGTGGTGTTTAAGATGTTGAGTTGAAAATGTGTGTTTAGAAGGAAAACTTTTATAAAAAAATTCTATAATATAGAAAATAGTATAAAAATTTGAAATGTGTTAAAATATATATATATATATACAAAATGAATCTTATTTTATTTGTCTCGTTGTTACGAGCATTTTGACTTAAAATTTATCTTATTTTGATTTGAAATAAGAAAGTTATGAACCTTTATAGTTTAAGTTTTTTGAAAATGAAAGAGATGGAAAGTTTGATATAAAGTTGGAATTTTTGAATTTAGATGGTGTTTTGTTATTTAGAGTTACTGTCCCAAACCGGCTCTAAAGAGAAAACAATTTCTTTTTCATCATTCCTACTTTTCATCACCTCCACATTTTCTTTCCATACTATTTTTTTCCTTCCCACCAAACATAAGATAAATGTTAAAAATAAGGGAAAAAAATAATGTTTTAAAGATAATACCTAATTATTAAAAGATATTTATAAAAAACCAATTACGATAGCACACAGTATTCATTTATGAAGAATTAAACATTTGATCCCAGTTTCCTTTTGAAAAACAAAAGGGGACAAATTATCCAACGGGGCACCTATATTAACACCCTTTTTTTAATATATTTTTTTTCCATCTATCTACTTAAACCACCGACTATAAAGATTTTAAATTTTAATTATTTCTTATTACACCCTTTTTTTATTCCAAAAAAACGCCTAGAATCTAATTTTAAGTATTTATCCTTTTTTCACCCACCAAACCATATCCATTAAACCAATGCTTAGTTTTTTTTCCTCTTACATTTTCTCACGCACCAATCAAATCCCACGTTATATATTTCTTTCTTTCTTCCCAACACCCCCCCCCCTCCCAACCCCCTTTTTTCCCCCAAATATCCCACGTTATCGGCCATCGTCTTTTGTTTTTGTTTTGTTTTTGTTTTTTTTTTTCTTTTGTATTCCTTTGAAAAAATTATGGCAAGGACATATTCTTAAAAAAAAAAAAAAAGAAAAAAAAACCTTAAAGCAGCATGAATAGTGACAAAGATATATTGGAACAAAACTATATACATGAAGCAACTATAGCATATTTATCAAAAAAAAAAAAAAGGAAAAAAAAACCAACAATGGCTATTTGATTAACAACACGAAAAGGCGACATACACCTAACAAAAACAGCAAATATTGTTGTATTCTACTAAAAAAAAAAAATCAAAACATATTAAACGAATTCAAAAATAAGAAAAAGTTAACGAAAAAATAGTAAACAAACTCAAAAAAAAAAAAAAAAGGAAAAAGAAAGAAGGAATCCACTCCAAAATAAGAAAAATAAAAAAGAAAACAATTCATATATAGAATATAATTAAAAATTGTCAAGGGAAAAAAATCACCATTCATGTCCATCTTGTATTCTTCTGAACAATTAGGGAGCAAGATTTTTTTTTTAATAGTAAAAATTGAAATAAATAATGTACTTTTTTTTAAAAATAAGGGTGGGTGCAATGAGTAGTTTTTATAATCATTGTTTTATTTGTAAGTAATTTTATTAATAGACAATATAGTGATAAAATAATTTATAAAAAAAATGAATAAAATAAATAAATAGAAGGTATCAATAGACTCTATTATCAAATACTAATTCTAAGTCCGGAGCATCTTGTCACAAACAAATCAAAATTTGAAATATAATTAACAAATTCATGCCCATAATAGTATCCAGATATCCAAAAAAAAATCCGGGACGAAAAACAAAGTTTACAACGCCAATCAACAAAATCATCTAAAAATTCCCAAATCATTACCTTACCTTCAAATAAAGTGGAAAACTGAAGCAAAAAGGTGTTGATTTGGTCCTTTTAGACGCAACCAACAACGCCGAAAGCAACAATCCGGCCAAGAGCGTGCCTTTGACGGTGGTATCGCCCTTCAATCTGCCGTCGGCGTCGGAGTCTCCACCTCCATTATTGTGATCGGTGTCGGAGCTACTGAGAGAGCGACGTGAGGCTCCAGGGAGGAGGTCTGATCAGGGGAGTTTGCTGCTTCTTGGTCTGCTTAATTGAGGAAGTGGAAGCAGCATCAGTGAGTTAAGATGGTGAAGAGGAAGGAAGAAGAAGAAGAAGAGGGAGGAGTCAGGATTAGAGTTAATTATCAAGGTGACTTAAATAGTCTTCCAAAAATTTTATTTATCTTGACTAAGAACAACAAGGAATAATCAGTTTTTTAGACTGTTGTTCCAGTGTTAAAATGAAAAAAAAGGTTATTTTGTTAATTTTAATTTTTGAGGTTGTCATGGGACATGCAAAAATATAAGATACTTAATTCAGAGACAATCATGAAGTTAATCCTTGTATACTTTAAAAACCCATTTTAAAATATACTTAAATTATCGTCGTTGAAACTTTCATGTCATATCAATATACATGAGACAGAAGATTATAAAAATAATTTTTATTATAATCATTTTTTTTTTTGCTACAATATCACATTGCTAAAGGTATTGATCCTAGTAGTAGTATGATTTAGTGCCGCTGAGACGAAACGGTTTATTATTTTTGGTAAGAATATTTACTAAATGTTAAGATTTTTAAGAGGGCAAATCATTTTTTAGTGAGTACAAAATGAGAAATGTAAAATTTTTAAAAGCAAAATTAAAAAAGATAAAATAAAAATTCATGACTCTACCCCATTTTAATGGTACCCTCCAAATGTGAAAGTTAATAAGGGATTTCACGAACCAATATGATTTAAATAACATGATACACAAATACAAATTAATCAACTAAAAGAGACAATATATATACATATATATATATATATATATCACTGTCGTTAAGATCGATTTTGCCCTTTCGGATACACAAGTAGTACAACAAAGGTTGAGCCAGCTGATCTCTATGATACAACAATTACTAAAAGTGCCTATACACAGGAGCATGAAAGGGACATAGATATGATGCACACATTAAAATATATATATATATATATATATATAGAGAGAGAGAGAGAGAGAGAGAGAAATAGATAGGTGGTTATATTTACAATTTACACATAAACAAGTTGGTTTAGGAACTAAAGTTTTAACTTTTTATAGTTAAATCGTTATAATTAATCCTAATAATCAGTTATCATAAAGTGAAATTTTCTATGATGATAAAATATCTAACACGTGTGGTCTGCCTTGAAGCACATTCAACAATTAAAATTTAAAGCATGTTTAACTCAGCCGCCAAAAAGATTGGAATTGCAAGCTACGATTAATTTTCCCCTCTGAAAATTAGTTGGAAAAATATTTTCGCGGTAGAATGGCGTTAATAGACAACTACTCCATCCTGTTCAGAATTCTAACTCCTCTTTCTCAGCCATCCAATCTGTTTCTCAGAGATCTATCATCAAATATCCTCTCCCTTGCCTTTCTTGCCTGAAAAATCAAAAGAAATATACAAAATAAGACAGTAAGTCCAGTTAAAGTTAGATAACACGCTAATGATATTTCGTAATTTATCGATTGAGCAACAACTCATAGACATCCTAAAAAAGATTTTTTTTTTTTTTTTTTTTTTTTTTTTGCGAACCACATATCCTGACGTAAGAAGGTCGATGGGCCAATACTTGAAATGGCAATGTATTAAAATATATATTTATATATATATACACACATATATACACGATATTGAGATCTAGTAACACAAGGTGAGAACCGAAAGGAAGGTTTACTAAAATGGATACGATGGCAATGGACGGTCTCAACAAAGCTATACAGACTACCCTTCTACTTTTTCTGATCATAGAGACATTCCAATCACATTGTTCTTAAACATCCTTTAAATCTATTCGGGATATGCATTGCATTTGTAATGTCACAGTTTAGAATCCGAACAAGTATTTCGGATTGCGACTTTCATTTAAGATGGCAAACGTTTCCCCCTTTCATGACTTGTTCACCGTTTCGTGAAACGGTTTGAGTTAAAATTTTTAAGTTTGAGTTGGTTGACTTTTTAAAAACTATAATTTTTATTAATTTTTCAAAGAAAAAAAACAAAAACTAGATGAAAATTTTGAATTTAAACTCATTCACCAAACGAGACATTAGTATACTCAATATGTGTTACTGTTTTAGTAGGGTCCACTTATAGGCGACTGTCTACCTACTCCTAAAGGTCTTCTGGGCAAGCTGCCAGTGTGTTATGCGCGTTGTTTGATTATGTTTGGATATTTGATCAAAAGAGCAGAAAAAACTGAGATAAAAGGGTAGACCTGTTTTTCCCAATTTGTACAACTAGTTACAAGAGACAGCAGAACAGTTTGCACAAAAGAACCAGCTTGTATGCCAATCCAGAGTCCTCTTCCTCTTTGCTTCCCCCAGAAACCCAATAGTGCCGCTATCGGAATTCCGCAAAGATAAAACGCTCCGAGGTTTATGAAAGCCCCTATGTGCTGCCACCCACATCCTCTAGCAACACCTGAATTAAATTAAAAAAAAAAAAAAAAAAAGAACTCGAGAATTAAGATTTTTTTTCTTGAGAGAAAAGAGCTAGACAAGTTATGTACTAACCCGAAAGAACACCCTGTATGCTGTCTAGAATAACAGACACACATACCAGAGGAGCCATATCTGTGACATAATCCACAACTTCCTTCTCATTGCTGAAACTGTAACCGAAAACACGGCGGCTGGCAAAGAGTGCTGTGCTCACTACACCCGTCTCTATGACCGCCAAAATCATTGCGGCGATGGTAGCAATACGAGCAGCCTGTGCATTCCCAGCTCCTAGCTCATTTGATACTCTTGTGCTGTTGTGAAACAGGTACAGAGAGATTAGAGACGGTATCGATTTATATAGACGTTTAAGCAATAAGTTTGATTGCATTGATACAAATCAGTAAGTAAAAATATATGAGCATGAATTGCTGAATTATTTCGGAAACGAGCTCACCTTACAGCGGCACCTAGCCCATATGGTATCGTGTATAATGTTGAGATGGTACTTAGGCTGTTCAAGACAACGAGTCGAATAATCACATTTTGAAAGGGGAAATACTTGTGTTAGAAGGGCTATATAGAGGCCAAATTAACAAATAAAAAACTCACCATACAGAGAGAACCGAAGTCTCGAGCTCTGGATTTGGTAAAATCCCGGACATCAGAATAAGCAGCTCAAAGGACCACCATTCAAGGCTATAGTAATCTCACCAACCAAAGTAAAAAAATAATAATAAGATTTAACATTGAACATTAAAAAGAAAAATGTTAGACAAAAGGGTGTGTGAATATGATAAATTACCATGTCATTACTGCCGAAGGGATGGCAAAGCGAAAGAACTCTCCGATCCCACGGAAGAGCTCCATAGATATCGGAACCCGAGTTTGTGCACAGGAAGGAGAGAACTTCATGTACAAAACTAGTAAAATCACATTCAACCAGTAGGAAATACTAATTGCCAATGCAGCTCCAAGGTTTTCGAGTCCGGACTTGAACACCAAAACCCAACAAAGAGGAATGTGGAAACAAAGGGTAGCACAGGAACTTATAAACATCGGAATTATCAAACTCTGTGTCTGAAAATATCTAACAAGCGGCTGGAGAGTTGCATAAGCAAAGAGAGCAGGAAGAAGCCAAACTATGAATCTGCCAGCTTCACGAGAAATGATCGGATCTTGACCGATCGAAACGAGTATCTTTCCCATGTAGATCCAGATCAGAGATATGGGAAGGCAAACCAAGAACAAAGAAAATATTGCAGTGTAAGTTTGAATCCCAACTTTATGATATTGCTCAGCTCCATATGCTTGCCCACATATAGTTTCCAGTGCACTCGCCATTCCTACCTGTTTCATATGTATAAATTTTCAACTTAATGAGTTCCTAACAATTCGTATCTGAGTAAGTCCACGAAGTTATGGGTTCAAGTCGAAGTGGTTACATTATAGATCGGATTAGATGCATTAATGAACTCGTCAAAATGTACATTATATGCCCGTTTGGTGTATCATCTCAAACCATTCAACTCAAACTTTTTTTTGTCTTTTTCCTAAAAAGTTTGTCTTTTTCCCAAAAAGTTTTTTGTCTTTTCTGAAAATTCAAAAAAATTTACTATTAAAACTTAAAAATCCCAACTTAAACTACTCCACCAAACGGGCTATATAGATAGCCGGGTTGAGTTACCAACGAGGAAAGGGCTGACCGTTAAGTGAATGTCAATAATATGGATCACCGTTGATTTGGGCCCAAATGTGATAAATTTTGACAAACCAGAGTTACAGTTCTTTGTTTGTCTCTACGGATGGGGTGATTTAGGGAGGGTTAATACGCGACAAAAAACGCAGAATCGTCGAAGTGACCTAACTGAGATATAAAAGAGGAATGTACTATTTCTAATGTGTAGCAGATAGGCTGTATGGTAGACTAAATTACTATTGAATAATGTGTTGTGAAAAGATCATAAGTGTAGAATTGTTATTACACATAGATACACAAATTAATTAGTCTAAAAGTCAATAATGTAATGTAATTCATAAAAGTTGAAAAGAAAATTTTCATATCGCTATGTGTGTGTGTGTGTGTATGACAAAAACGGTGTTGACAGATTGGCCTTTTTGCCGTTTCATATGTCAGAAGCGACGTGTTAGCTAAAACTGTGGTACAGAATAAAATAATAAGAAGAACAATACAAATCCAATACCGACAAGCAACTAAAAGCCGAATTGTCTGAGCAAGAAAAAAAAAAAAAAAAGCCGAATTGATTAACACGTAGGACTCAGCTCGTGTTTAGGAGATAAGTTTAAAAATTTGTTTTCTAAGATTTCACTTTGAAATTAGGCCGACATTTGAAGACAGTATTTTAAAATTTGGGTTGGAATGGAGTGAAAACTTTTGAAAATGTTCTGTTACATAAAAAATATTACAAAAATTTAAACAGTGTTTAAAAAAAAATATATAAAATGGATCTTATCTTATTCGTCTAGTTTTTATAAGTATTTTAACATAAAAATCATCTCTTTTTAATCTGAAACGAGAAAATTTTGAACTTTTAAAATTTGAGTTTTTAAAAAATAAAAGAGAGATTTTCAAAAAAAAAAAATGGAAGAAAGGAAAAATCTGATTTAAAATTTAATTTTAATATACAAATAATATTTTATCATCTGAAAATATCACCCTAAACGGATACTCAGAATACTTTTAAATGGATATCATGGAGTAAGGGGGTGTTTGGTGAATGAGTTTAGCTTAAGATTTTTAAATTTTAATAGTAATTTTTCAGAAAAAACAAAAAACTTTTTCAGAACAAACAAAAAATTTTTTTCAGAAAAAGATAAAAATCATGATAAAAAAGTACAATTTAATTTAAAATGAGATGTTAGGCCAAACATCGCATAAGATAAAATACGTACAGATTTTGTTAAGTCGCATTTGGAATGTTTTTTTTTTTTTTAACTTTTAAAAAATAATTTTTCGAACTTATGTGTCAAGCATAAACGCTGTCACTCACGCACAAAATAAATTGAATCCTTTTTTATTTCTCCACTTTGTTTAATCCTGAAATATTTATGAAAATGACAGCCTCAAAAACAGAAATTAATAAAATAACAATCTTTTATTTGCACATAGAAACGAGACTCTCTCGAAAACTGGCGGCCCCCGATCATTCTCGGTTATCTTCAAAGTCATTTTCTGATTAAAAATTTTTAAAAATCTGGTTAAAAGTAATTGATTCATTTCACTAATTACAAAGGAAACAAGTTGGAAATCACAAAAACAGAGAAAAGGACAGAATAATACTCATCAGAAACTCACAAGAAGGCTAAAGCCGGTGACACCAGAGAGAGAAATGGAAATGGCGGTGCTAGAGAGAGAAAGCTTGCCAAGATGGCCAACCATCATCATGGAGATGACCTGCAACAGATACTGGGACAGCATCACGGCCACGAGTGGGCCCGCTATGTAACCCAGTCTCTTCACTTCTTCGTACAAAACTCTCCATCTTATTTTGCTTTCACAACCCTCTTCTCTTTGCTCCGGCAATATTCTTGCTAACAAGCTCTCTTCCATGCTTTTCTTATCTCTGTTAATATCTTCCCTGAAAAAAAAAAAAACAAAAACAAAAACAAAAAACTAATAATAAACTCAGTAGAATCTACCAGTAGGGTACTCTCAGGCTCTCAGGCTCCTAAATCGCTCGGTAAACCTATAAGGGATGAGATCCTACTATCTGAACCCCCCGGCCCCCAAAAAAAACAAAACAAAAAAACAAAAAAACAAAAAAGAACAGCACTAATTTGAAGGGAGTGAGAGAGAGTCTTGCGTATATTGTTACAGAGAAATGTGGGTAAATGGCCTTTTAAAATTTTTTTAGACAATTTATATTTTTTTCTCCTAAATTTTAGGTCTCAGTCATAAAATACTCCATAAACTTTAATTTATAACATTTTTTTTTGCCTAAACTTTAGAAAAGTCTATGACTTTCCCCTTTCAATTAAATTTTTGACTAAAAATTATATATGACACTCGTTGAAGAAAGAGTCGCGGATATTAAATAAGAAGCCACTTATAATTGAGTTAAAAGAACAAATATATATTAAGGGTTGATTGTCTTTTTTTTTTTTTTTTTTTTTTTGGGGGGGGAGGGGGACGCTATAATTCTCTCTTATAGAAATATTTGTAATTTCACACTTAGGCTCCATTTGGGGACAATGGTTGGAAAAGTATTTCCAATTTTTTTTTTTTTTTGGGTTCTTTTCCTTCAATATTACTATTTACTTTTCCAAATATTTTCAAAAAACTTAAATTTTAAAAGTCCAAAACTTTATTGTTTTAAGTCAAAATTAGATATATTTTTTTTAAATTGCATAGAATTTCAAGAAGAATGAAACAAAGTCTATATAGAGGAGAAATCCGAAAACTTTTCAAAAATTCAAATGGAAAGAATATTACAAATTAAAATTTATAAGGTATTTTGTGAGAAGACCTAAAATTCGAAGAGGAAAAGTGTAATTTATCATTTTCTTTTTTTATAAATGTTTGTTTGATTTATATTAGAAAAAGAGCCATTTTTTAAATAGCCAATAAATAACTAACTGATTGTTCATATTGATCTGATTAATCATAATATATGCAAATATATTGTATCAATCAATATCGCAATTCTTAGTAGTCTCCAGTCGTTTTCCAAATTTAAAAAAAAAAAAACAAAAACAAAAAGTTGATCATTTTTTAAAAATAAATTTTCAAAAACTGCTTGATTTTTCCGTTGTTAGATCATCACAAATGCATTGCTTTATGTCAATGATATATTTATTACAAAAAAATTTTAAAAATAAAAATATCTTACCTTGAATAAATTGGAATCAAATAAGAATAAATTAAAAATTAAAATATTGTAATAAAGTGCTTTGAAACTTGTATAACTAAACATTTAGTATTTAAATAAATTAATAATGAAAATATTGTAATAATTACATAACAAAAGTGAAGCCAACAATCAATAATAATCAAATGTTAAATTTGACATTGGTTAAACATCATGGTAAATTTTTTACAAAATTTAGCATATAACAAATTGACATTAAATATAGCACTCTATTATACAGCACTTTTTTCATCTAAATACCATAATTTATCGTTAATATAACATTTTTGTTTTGCATTCGAGATGTTCTTACCTACTTCGTTCACACAATATGAGTTCATTTTAAGAAGATAGGGACATATCGAGTTAATGATTTTATAGGTTTTTGACTTTTTTTTAATCCTAATAACATGGCAATTTAATTTAAACAAATTACACAGCATGTCAAAGTTATCAGGATTTTCTACTCATTTGGTACACATTAAATTTGTTCCTTATCATTTTCAACCAAAAAAAAATCCTTGTTAATGATTTTTAATGACGAGGTTTTCGAAACGGGTCAAAAATATTCTTTTCCTTTCAAAAAAAATTTTCTTTTTCTCTAAAGATCCATTCCTTTCCAACTGAGTAACATTATTTTGAAGGATTTATAGGGGAAAAAAAAAACAGAGGAGAAATATTCCATAGATTATTTTTCTTCCTTATTATTTGTTTTTTTCCTTGTGAAACTCGATTTAAATATTCAAACTTTTTTTTTTTTTTTGTATAATGTTGAAAACTATGAAACTGCAATCACCACTAGTAAGAAGACCAGTTATTTGACAAAGTATTTGTACAGATATATTAGTGCAAATTGGAAATTACCCCATTTACCTGCTTCTTCTCTTGATTCTCTGACCTCTCTAACCATTTTATTGGACGGAGAGTCAATTTAGATTCTCCATGTATCTGTCTTTAGCTGTCATTTAACAACTGTGTGGTTTTTGAAAAAATAATAATAATAATTAAATCACCTGTTTTGGGAACAATTGGATATGGAGTTTTTGAGATATTTTAATTAGGATTGAGTCAAGTTTTGAAAATATAAGTTTGGTTGGAGGGAAAAAAAAAAAAAAAACAATTTCGAGTGAAAAAGCATAAAATCTTAAATATGTGTTAAAAAAGGTAGTAATATGAATTTTATTTTGCTACTCTCTAAATTCTATGCAATTAAAAAAATCATCTAATTTCGATTTGAAATAATAAATTTATGAACTTTACTATAAACATTTATAAAAGGTTCATTGGAAGTCAAAAACTTCCCCAAACATTTGCTTGGAAACCGGACGATAAAACACACTGAGACGTCCCAAAAGACCCTCTAAAGCAATCTGTTTGTTCAACACCTCGGGTATTTCAGTTCAAGATTTTTGGCTCAACAAAATCTTTAGTTCAAGATTAGATATTGCTAAGGTTGAATGAAGGGGGAACTCCTCAAACATTAAAAACTCAAAACAATCAACATCCGGAAAAAGACAACAAAAGTTGATGCAACAATCATGTAAAAGACAATAGCCACGTAAAATCCACAATCTATGTAGGATTTGACTCATGTATCCCTTATTCTATATGTCATTTCGTGTCTTTTTAATAATATAATTATACATTAACAAAAAAGAATTATTTTTCTGATATTTTAGTTGATGTGATAATTTAATTGGTGTTGTATGATACTATTGGATCGATAGAGAGAGAGAGAGAGACAGGGAAAAAAGGATACAAGAGTCCAATTCGTTTAGTGAAACAAATAAAAATAAGAGTGCTAAGTACAGCTCCATTTCATAGGTTTTTTTTAATAATTTATTTAAAAGACGCTTACTTACCATTTTGTCATGTCTCGCCTTAGTTTTCTC